>OX333073.1:48949866-49304246 GCA_946863875.1 Alloplasta piceator
TTGTCCAATACACATTGTTTAAAGTAATGGGTAATGCATTACCTTTACATTACTATTTTCACAACTGTGGTTTAATCGAACATTTGTTATTTTTCTAGAACGACACGACATTCACCGAGGGTTTCAAATGTCTGACCGAAACTTCCTCTGTTCAAGCTCACGCAATATTGAGCCTTGCGATAAAATACAAACTCAACAATGCCACGTGGCTTTTGGGAAGGCTCAAGGCTGAACAGTTCACTGCCAGTGCTCCGGGTTTAGGTGACGAGACAGGTAACATAATTTATTTTTTATTCATTTATTTATTTAAGGGGGAACGCTACTGTGACGGGCCTGAAAATAGCGGATTTTCGGGATTTTTTTTTTTTTTTAAGTAGGGATGATTATTTGAGGATCAGATAGAAATCAATTCATTAAGTATATGGGCGTTCCATTCCAAATCTGACAGTGTGAAAAACTTTTTTTTTATTTCCTCAATTTTTTAATATGTTTTAGTATCCATCAAAAGACCCTTTCCGTTGAATTTGAAGATTTTTTTGATTACCCGTTCACAAGTTATTAATTTTTCAAAAAACCGCTCTTTTTTCGGTTTTTTGGCCATAACTTCTTCAATAATGGTCCAAATGAAGTGTTTTTTTTTCAAAATTTTTGTTTTTTCATGACCGTTTCAGAAAAAATATTTTTAAATAATTTTCGACGGGTTTTTGAATAAGTTTTTTTGAGTCAAACTTTGAATCGTGTTTTCAAAAGTGAGTGCATATTTTGATTTTTTTGAAATTTTTTTTATTTTAAGCTTCTATTTGTTCAACAACTTTAAAGACCAGTCCGGTCGTGGGCCCTCCATAATTACTTTTTTTTCGATTTTTAAAAATTAAAAAAAAATTTGTTCTATTAATTATTATGAATACCAATTTCTGTTACTGTATAGTATTTTTTTAATCATTTTGAATTAATTGTGACCCTTTTTTATTGTTATCAGATTTTAAAAATTAATAATTCATAGTTAATCATAGTTAATCTAAATTGTCTACCGAATATTGCTGTCAAATTTTCACCTGAGAAACAGTATTTAGATGCAAACGAAAGATTTAGAATATTTAGATGCATTTTATTTGCGATACAATACTGCTGACTCGATCACAGGGGCACAAAAATTTTATTCAATTATTCCAATGAGCAACGGAAACGTATTTGCAAAGGAATATACTAATTCAGGAAATAATCGCATATGTAAGATTTTCAAAAGAATACATGAATAAATAAAAACTGTTGTCTCATTATTCATAAACAGACTTAACGATTAATTATTAATTTTGAGAACCTGTTAACAATAAAAGTGTATCAAAATAAATTTTAAATATTGAAAAAAAAACTATACCCCGTATACAGTAACAAAAATTGATATTCATAATGATTTATAGAAATTTTTTTTTTTAATTAAAAAAAAAAGTATTTATAGAGAGCCCACGACTGGACTGGTCTTAAAAGTTGTTGAATAGATAGAAGTTTAAAATACAAAATTTGCAAAAAAATCAAAATATGAACTCACTTTTCAAAACCCGATTCAAAGTTTAAAACTCAAAAAACTTATTCAAAAACACGTCAAATATTTTTGTTGTATTTTTTGCTAAAAAGGCCATAAAAAACAACAATTTTGAAAGAAAACACTTAATTTGGACCATTATCAAAGAAGTTCTGACCAAAAAACCGAAAAAAGAGCGGTTTAAAAAAAATTTTAATATCTTGTGAAAGATATTAAGAGTTATGAAAACAGTAATGTAAAAGTAATGCATTACTTTGAACAATGTGTATTGGACAAGTTTTCCATTACAAATTACAAAAGTAATGTGTAATGTATGCATGTCTTATTACAAATAAAAAAAGTAATATGTAATGGATGCATGCGCCATTACAAATAAAAAAGTAATGTGTAATGGATGCGTGTTCCATTACAAATAAAAAAAAGTAATGGGTAATGCATGCATATTCCATTACAAATAAGAAAGTAATGTGTAATGCATGCACGTTCCATAATAAATTACAATTTAAAAAAAAAGTAATTTGCGGTGGAGAATATTCCATTACAAATAGAAAAATTGCCGTGCTCGTATTAGAAACTTCCACATTGCTGTCTCGTTATTTTATTCCGCTCACTAAAAGTTCATCCACAATTATCACAAATGATCCATAAAGTTGAAAAAAAAAGAACATGCACATTATTTAGGGATTCAATAAAGCGACAAGTTTTGTATCAGTAACTTGTAATTTTTATTAGATTGCTTATAATTATGGGTAACAGCGGGTTACAGCAAGTTCAATATAAAGTTGGATAATTTTTGGTGGTGAGTACATTTTCGTGCTTCACATCTAACGATGAACTGTCTGTTTTTTTTGTTTCTATTTTTTAACTTTACGAATCATTTGTGATAATTGTGGATGAAGTTTTAGCGAGCGAAATAAAATAATGAGACAGCAAAGTGCAAGTTTCTAATACGAGCACGGCAATTTTTCCATTTGTAATGGAATATTCTCCACTGGAAATTACTTTTTTTTATTTGTAATGGCACATGCATCCATTACACATTACTTTTTTTTATTTGTAATGGCACATGCATTCATTACACATTACTTTTTTTTAATTGTAATGGAACACGCATTCATTACACATTGCTTTTTTATATGTAATGGCACATGCATCCATTACACATTACTTTTTTATTTGTAATGGCACACGCATTCATTACACATTACTTTTGTATTTTGTAATGGTACACTTATCCATTTCACATTATGCAGTGTAATGGGTAATAAATACAGTAATGCATTATCAAAGTAATGCATTATTTACAACTCTGGTCCCGTCTGGAAAAGAAGGGTCAATAAAAAAAAAGCTTGCTAACAAATCGATTTATGAATATGTTCTACGTTTTCTATTATAGATCGAGAAAATTTGCGTCAAAAGGAGCGCAGTCTCTGTCGTCAATTGTCCTACATCATTCAGACTCTTCAATCCTTGGCGAGCGTCGCGATTGAGCCAGGACCAAATACCGACGCCACTTTCAAGAATCTTCAACAACTGTACAAGCTCATTGGCGATCTCACCAAGTATTTCTACAGCAAATCGACACCTCAGAATCCGGCTTTTCAATCAGTGAAGTAAGAATGAAGAATACACTCTGTTTTCATCAAGCTTTTAATTATTTTCTAATTCAATTTTGCCGCTTGCAAAATGATACAATTTAAAGCCAGAATTCGATAAATTTCATTCAAATTCGATTCGATCGATACTTGCAAACTTTCTAAGCCAGTATTCCATATTTAAATATTCAATTGTATCTTCTCGCAGATTCATACAACTCGTCGAACTCGCGGGAAAATCGTTGAAAGCCGTCTTTTATAATTTGATAACACACACAGAGGTAAGAGCTTTCTTGCAATGCTCAGTCGTGTTTTCGCATTTTTTTTTTTTCGTCATTTAAAATAACGGAACGAATAATTGCGATTGCAGGAGCATCAGAACAATCGAAGAGGAAAAGCCGACAGTCATGCACAGAGAAACAAAGTGATAAAAGAGACCAAAGTGATACCGGATGTGGTTTATGCCATTGAAAATTTCAACAAAGACATAATGCAACTCAGTAAAAAAACTGGGGTAAGTTATAGTTTGTTGACTTTCAAATTTTCATCTTCGATATTTTCTCTTTATTATCAGCGAATTGTGCGTCATCTGATTTTTTACCAGATTCCGTTGGAGACTTATCTGAAGCACAGTATAACACGAGATTATAGGATCAAAAATCCACAATTGGTCGAAGGCCTCGAAAAACTTGACGTGAGCTTGGTAAGAGTACTCAATTTTCATTAGAAAAGCCTAAACACTTTCTCGCTCCGTTTTCTGATCTTGTAAGATCAAGAAAAAGGATCTACATTTTACTGATCGTTTCTACAACTATTTTGAATCGATATTTACATTTTAATATGCACAGAGTTGTAAACAATGCATTACATTTTTTACAATTTATTACCCATTACACTGCATAATGTAAAATGGACGAGTGTAATTACAAAATACAAAAGTAATGTGTAATGAATGCGTGTACCGCTACAAATAAAAAAGTAATGTGTAATGGATGCAGGTGCCATTACAAATAAATAAAGTAATGTGCAATGGACGAATGTGCCATTACAAATAAATAAAGTAATGTGCAATGGACGAATGTGCCATTACAAATAAAAAAAATAACGTGTAATGAATGAGTGCTCCATTACAAATTACAATTGAAAAAAAAGTCATTTATAGTGGAGAATATTCCATTACAAATAGAAAAATTGCTGTACTCGCATTAGAAAGTTGCACATTGCTGTTTAATTATTTTACTTCGCTCGAAACAAATTGAGATTATTTTTATTGAAAAATTAATAGATTTACCTTTGAGTATAATAGTACCTTCTCCAAATTGTCGTAGAAACAGACTAATTTGTAATGGAATATTCTCCACTACAAATTACTTTTTTTTCAATTGTAATTTGTAATGGAGCACTCATTCATTACACGTTATTTTTGTTATTTGTAATAACACACGCATCCATTACACATTACTTATTTATTTATAATGGCACATGCATCCATTACACATTAATTTTTTTTATTTGTAATGGAACATGCATCCATTACACATTACTTTTTTTATTTGTAATGGAATACGCATCCATTACACATTACTATTTTTATTTGTAATGGAACATTCATTACACGTTACTTTTGTAATTTGTAATGGAAAACTTATGCAATACACATTGTTTAAAGTAATGGGTAATGCATTACTTTTACATTACTATTTTAAGTACTCTGATCATACGTTCTTGTAATGGTAAAATATTTACTGCAGTGGGGTTGAAAAAAATCAAATATTTTTAGAAAAATTTCAACGTAATGTATGTTCAATTTTTTCAAAGAATATTAAGTTAATATACACTGACTATTTATTATTATTACACATTACTATCTATTATTATTACACATTACTATTTTATTTGTAATAGAATACGCATCCATTACACATTACTATTTTCATTTGTAATGGAACATTCATTAATTACACGTTACTTTTGTAATTTGTAATGGAAAACTTATACAATACACATTGTTTGAAGTAATGGGTAATGCATTACTTTTACATTACTATTTTAAGTACTCTGATCATACGTTCTTACAATGGTAAAATATTTACGGCAGTAGGATTGAAAATGATCGAATATTTTTACAAAAATTTCAACGAAATGTATATTCAATTTTTTCAAAGAATATTCGACAATTTTCGTCCCACGTTAATGATTCGAGGCTCATTTTGTTTTTTTGCTAATTTTCTTTTTCTCTATCGATTAAAACGCTCTAATCTCTTCATTTTCGGAAAGTACAAAAAAGAAAATTCGTTCAAATCAAATTTTTTTTTCCAGCAAATCAACACGCAGAATTCTACACGTGCAACGATGACCCATCCTAATGAAACAGAGAATCGCTACGACAGCGATGAAAGTGACGTGGACGCGCCTGCGATGAAAAAACGAAGGGAAGACGTGTCACCGTAATTATTGATTAATTAATTGACATCAGTATGATGGGTCCGTTCTTTAATTCATCTTTTTATTCTTCTTTCATTTTCGTGTTTTTTAATCATTTCTCTGAGTTTGACAGAGACAGAAGGATAAAAAGATGAATAAAGAACGTACCCTATTCGTTACTATTTCAAAGACTGATTCTTTCGATGGCTCTGTCATAATCTGCGATTTCAACGTCCATCGAAGTAAGTCTTTTTTGTAATTCATCCGAAAAAAAAACTACAGTACCTTTTTATATATTCATATTATTACAAGAAATACTTTATGAAAAGATTTCTTGACTAGATCGTGAGTATCTATTAAATGAATTACCTTGATCAGATGAGAATTGCTTTTTTGGTTTATTTCGCGTGCGCTTAATCTTTTTTCAATCCTATTTGCTTTAAAAGTTTATAAAATTTAAAACTTTCTGGTTTTTTGTTATTTTGCCATCTTTTTGTCGCCATAAAGAATTGTCAATGCCACGTTTATTATCTGCGAGAAATTTTATATTGACCAAGTTTTTAATATTTTGTTACAGTTAAAAGAATTTTAATGCGTTTTCTATCGTTTCCAAAAAAAAACTCGCGAATCCGTATTTTAAGTATATTGTAATTCCATTTTTATTTCAATTTTAGGACTGACGATTCTTCCAATTGATCGTCGTTGGGACATCACATGACAATTATTATGGGCACGAGAGAAATTTGAAAATTGCGAAAAATCTCTTAAGGGGGGAAACCCATATAAATGGTCAAAGATGAGGAATTTCGGGATTTTTTTCCAACGCAACTACTGGACCAATCGTTCCCAACTTTGGAGGCTATTTCATTGTACTTTCGAAGACTTGAAAACATTTTTTTAAGAGACCCAAGATTTTGATAAACTTTTAAACGCGATTTACTCCAAAATACTTTTCGCAATTTGCGGCAGCGATAAAAAAAAACTATTCATCCGATTCATTTCAACCAAATATTTTTAGACACATCATTGCAAACCCTCGTCGATAAACCTCCATTTTCGAAAAAAAAATAATTTAACAATCATTTTTTGCATAAAAATGTTCGGTGAAAATTCCATTTTTTTTTCTCTGAGTGTCGCCATTATTACAATATTCAACTTTTGAAACTTTTTCTTGGTTTATCCACAGCGCACTTTCATATAGAATGTAAAGGTTTCAGATTTTTTTGTTTCGGATGAAAAACAAAAAAACTACAGCTGCCGCAATTCGACATCGCGGGAAAAATTCGTTCAGCAACGATTGATTACAGGCTGCTGATGAATACTTATTTTCGATTTAAAAAAACGTTTTTCAAGTCTTCGAATGTACAATAAAATAGCCTCCAAAGTTGAAAACGATTGGTCCGGTAGTTGCATTGGAAAAAAAATCTCGAAATTCCTCGTCATCTTCGACCATTTATAGGGGTTTCCCCCCTTAATCGATATTCGTCAAAATTTGACCAATATTTTACCGACCTTGACAAGTATAAAGAGACTGGAAGAAGGGCCCAAGTCCCCTTAAATCAACCGGGGAAGACTTTTTTAAAAAATTAAACAACAAACAATTAATCTGTTTCAATTCGTTTCAATGTAGTTTTTTGCCAATGCAACGGGCATTAATAGGATTTTCGAGCGTATCCATTTTTTTTTTACTTTCATAAGTACAGGAAAACGAATGTAAATATTAAGTTAAGACATAATCGTTTTCAACGGTCTAGATTTTGGAAATATAAAAGGCCACAATTATCCATCAATTTTGTATTTGACCCGAACCTGTTTTCTTTCTAATTGTCAATTTTTCCTAATGACATTGTTCACAGTTTATTATTCAATTTTTCGAACTTTAATACATGGAAAATATAAGTATTTCGGTATTTGACGTATATTTCAAAATATCCACGAAATATCTAACTTTTGGATTGAAATATTTTCAATTTATTCGATATATATTTTCAATACGCGTCACTTATACTTTTTTTTCTGTAAAGAATGATGCATTTATCACATTCGAGCACATAGATTTGTATTTTTAATTGTAAAACTGTTTCTTTTGATCGAAAAATACTTTTCGAAAAATTTGTACATAACTCAAAGTTCATAAAAATCATGATGGTAAAAAAAATGTCGTTCGATGCTGAAAAAAAAAACGTAATGACAAACTTTATCATTTTTCTCACTAGAGAACTTGATAAACTCGCAGGCATAAAATATATTATCAGTCGTGAATTCGCAAAAGACATGATTTATCATTTGTATTATAATTATCGTGCAGATTTCACACCTTTCATACCACACTTCTATACCATAAATTAAGATTTTTTTTCCGAACACACATTCACACAGTCATTCTTTTTATTTTACTTTTTTTTTGTACGCAAATGTCTCTCGTAGTTACCACGATTTTTGTGATCCTGCAGTGAGTTCAAATATTAGAAATTTACTAGAAATAATCGAGAGATAACGAAAATCCTAATTCGAGATGTCGTGATTTCGGAAAAGCAATTTTTTCAATTTTTTTTTTTTTTTTCACTTCAACTCTTCAGGCTCTACGATAGTTGTACGGTCTTCCATAGGGTCCAATTTTTCCGCTATTCTTCTCCTCTCTCAGCTGTTGAAAATGACTGTACGCGACAAACCAGAAGTACGTGTAAATTACTGTGAAGAGAAACAAAAATTAATCATTCAATTGAATATTCCGATTTTTATGAAGAAAAAAAAATCCAAAAGAAAATTGCCTGATCATCAGAGTGCCTCTATCGCATCAGAAAATGAAAATTAATTTTAAAAAATCACAGAAACTAAAGTAATTGAAGAAAATAGCCTATTACTTTGCTGAATTATTTTAATTTTTATAATTTTTTAGAAGAAAATAGCTTCAAAAATTGTAAGAACAAATTAATCATTATTAAAAAAGATATAGTTAGACAAGCCTAACTATCTTTAGATAGAACTATGATTTATGAAATTTATCAAAAGCGAATATCTCTGGTTGATTCTATAGCAATGTTGCAACTAAAGGATTACTTTTTTAAATCCATTTACATTTTCTATAACCATTAACTCTTATTGATTAATTGAAATAATTTCCATTAGCCATTAACATTAAATAATTTTCATTAACCATTAACTCTTATTAATAATTGAAAATAACTTCCATTAACCTTAACATTTATTGATTCATGAAAATTATTTCCATTAATCATTTAATGTTATTGGTTAGTGGAAATTATTTTTATTAACCATTAACATTTAATGCTTAATGGAAATCATTTCCATTGGCCATTAAATTTTAATCGTTAATGGAAATTATTTCCATTAGCCATTAACATTAAATAATTAATGGAAATTATTTTCATTAAACATCAACGCGAAATGGTTAATGAAGATGATTTTCATTAACCATTAACTCTTATTGATAATTGAAAATAACTTCCATTAACCTTAACATTTATTGATTCATGAAAATTATTTCCATTAATCATTTAATGTTATTGGTTAGTGGAAATTATTTTTATTAACCATTAACATTTAATGTTTAATGGAAATCATTTCCATTGGCCATTAAATTTAATCGTTAATGGAAATTATTTCCATTAGCCATTAACATTAAATAATTAATGGAAATTATTTTCATTAAACATCAACGCGAAATGGTTAATGCAGATAATTTTCATTAACCATTAACTGTTATTGATAATTGAAAATAACTTCCATTAACCTTAACATTTATTGATTCATGAAAATTATTTCCATTAATCATTTAATGTTATTGGTTAGTGGAAATTATTTTTATTAACCATTAACATTTAATGGTTAATGGAAATCATTTCCATTAGCCATTAAATTTTAATGATTAATGGAAATTATTTCCATTAGCCATTAAATTTTAATGGTTAATGAAGATAATTTTCATTAACCATTAACTCTTATTGATAATTGAAAATAAATTCCATTAACCATTAACATTTATCGATTCATGGAAATTATTTCCATTGATCATTTAATGTTATTGGTTAGTGGAAATTATTTTTATTAACCATTAACATTTCATGATTAATGGAAATCATTTCCATTAGCCATTAAATTTTAATGGTTAATGCAAATAATTTCCATTAACCATTAAATGTTAATGGTTAATAAAAATAATGTTTCATTACCGCAACCCTCGTTTATAGTAAATGTATCTTTTTATTGGTCCTTTCTTCGGCGACAACTTTTGTTTTCTGAAGAGGTACAAAGTCCTCGATTACCATTATGACAATTTTTGTTTTGCAGCTCGAATTCACGAGGATACCATCGAAATAATTGACTCACTAAGAACGATTGGTCCCAGCACGAGGAGGATTATTCCATTCGCAAGATTGTCACGATGCTCCTTGTGTTCGATGATGAATCTTATTGCCGTGTAAAGAACACTTATCAGCGCACCGACGAGACACATTATACCCAGTATAACCCACGGTAGCATCATTACTGTTTTTTTCTAAACAGAAAAACAAATAGTCAACAAACAACAAATTGGACAACTTCGAGATATCTAGCGATAAAAATTACACAGGCTCACACAAAAAAAAAGTTGTGTTTGCAGGATGTCCCACCATATTTTTCCTACCTATATTTGTCCCGCTGAAGGGGAATCTGAAGTCAGAATTAGGGGTCGATGATCAAATACTCGAAAAAATACATAAAAACTGATCAAAATCATGATCCATCAATCTTTTCTGCATGATATTATTATCATGCGGTTTTTGTTAGATTCTCTCTGTAATATCAAACAGTAATTTGCAAACATGTTAACTCACATCCTATTGTGTCTCATCTAGGTCACACAAGGATGAAATAAATTTCTTATCTTTCGTTTTTTGACAAGCTTGGTACAAGTACGGGCAGAAATTTGCTACCACGGAGTGTTTAGACTGCGACGACAACTGTCCTTTAAGGCGAGGCTAAATACCGACATTATTACTGAAGCCCTACATTATCGACTCAAAATCGCTGTCCAAACTTTTTCCAATACCGGTGGATGAATATCAATTAAATTTATGGATTAATGATGAATGAATTGCAAAATGCAAATGCGAGACATAAATCAACGTTTTCGTTAATTGCCACTGACTTGTCAAACAGTTTGGATAGAAGTCTGATGAAAGTAATGTTTATTTCATAGGAATTCAACATAGTGCTGCCCTCTATCGGATTTTTGTGAACTTAATTTCGCCATTTTTTTTCGATAAAACACGAAATTTATCAACATTTATCTCGTGATTTGGATTCCAAACTTACGTCGCAGTTTTTTCATAAAATAATGTCAAAGATGTATCGATGTCCGTACTTTGGTGTTGGTTACGGAGCCCCACTCTTGGTTTTAGCCGAAATGCCGTAAGAACATTATAATTTAATATTCTCAATTACAGATTTTTTATGATAATCAGATCTGTAATTTTTTCTTTCGTTTTCCGAAAAAATTTTATTGGGGCTCCATTTGTGCCATAATTCTGATGATACTGTCAAAATGTTATTGATTTTCATCCATTCGTGCCAGAGCAAGTTTGGAATCCATTTTCGAGGTGCTAATGTCGGTATTTAGCCTCCCTCTAATGGAATGTGTAGAATGATTCGTTAAGTCAACATTTCGTGATATCAAAGCACAAATCTGATGCTAAACTAAAAGAAGGCATTTTCGATGGACCGGAAATCTGAAAGTTATTCAAAGATGCAGAATTGCAAAATGCAAATGCGAGACACAAATCAACGTTTTCGTTAATTGCCACTGACTTGTCAAACAGTTTGGATAGAAGTCTGATGAAAGTAATGTTTATTTCATAGGAATTCAACATAGTGCTGCCCTCTTTCGGATTTTTGTGAACTTAATTTCGCCATTTTTTTTCGATAAAACACGAAATTTATCAACATTTATCTCGTGATTTGGATTCCAAACTTACGTCGCAGTTTTTTCACAAAATAATGTCAAAGATGTATCGATATTCGTACTTTGGTGTTGGTTATGGAGCCCCACTCTTGGTTTTAGCCGAAATGCCGTAAGAACATTATAATTTAATATTTTCAATTACAGATTTTTTATGATAATCAGATCTGTAATTTTTTCTTTCGTTTTCCGAAAAAATTTTAGTGGTGCTCCATTTGTGCCATAATTCTGATGATACTGTCAAAATATTATTGATTTTCATACATTCGTGTCAGAGCAAGTTTGGAATCCATTTTCGAGGTGCTAATGTCGGTATTTAGCCTCCCTCTAATGGAATGTGTAGAATGATTCGTTAAGTCAACATTTCGTGGTATCAAAGCACAAATCTGATGCTAAACTAAAAGAAGGCATTTTCGATGGACCGGAAATCCGAAAGTTATTCAAAGATGCAGAATTCGTTTTAGCTATGAATGACCAAGAGAAGGCATTATGGTTAAGTTTTAGAGAAGTGTGCACTAAATTTTTGGGTAATATGAAAGATGCTGACATTGTGGCAACTATGATATAAAAAAATTCAAAATTCAGGTTGTCCGATGAATTTGAAAATGCACTTTCTTGTTTCTCATCTAGATCAATTTCCGTCGAATAACGGAGACTTTAGTGAAGAGCAAGGAGAAAGATTTCGCCAAGATTTGAAGAAGTTTTCAACGATGATTTCAGGGACAATGGGGGGAGTAAACATGTTTGCGGATTACTGTTGGACGTTGCAAAGAGAAACACAAGAGAGAGGAAAAAAGCGCAGCAGAAATCCACTGCGTAGGTCATTTGAGGACAAAAGGGTCAGGAATAAAAGACGAAAATTTTAAGGATGTTGTCATCGAACAGAAAAAATTACTGGATCATGATTTTCATCAGTTTTCATGGATTTTCTCGAGAATTTGCTCATCGACCCCTAATTCTGACTTCAGATTCGTGTTCAGCGAGAAAAAATATGGTCTGACCTCCAGTACACAAAACTTTTTTTTTGTGGGCCTTTGTTATTTTCTCTTGTCGATGAGAGAAAAAAAATGCTTCATTCGGCTCCAACGAACCTTCAAAGTGCCGGCGATTAGAAATCCGGATATGATAATTGTCATGCAGAGATTTATCGTCAGTATGATGTTGACTGTGTTTCTGCCCAGGGCGTCCAAAACCATCATCTTTATCACGAGCCTCGGCACCGTGAATATCACGATTATCATAATCATCGATAGAATCTGCGACATCAAAAATACATCAGTTAATTTTTCCAGAGTTTGGTGAAATTTTAATCAAAAATTAAGAAGACGAATAATGATTAGAAATCAATAACAGATAAATATCAAATTATTCGAAATTATATTTTCACTATTCTTCAATGACAATTACTTGAATGAATTTAAATTTATTTAAATTGCAATTATTTTGAGTCATAAAAAATGGTAATCAATCATTGGAGACATTTTTGCCCAACTTTCCATGTTGCGGTCTTTCACTTTTCTTATTGTTTTTATTATTGTATAATAATGAGTGACTCCACGTCAAACCAGCAGGTCACAAAAATCAATATCTCCGATCATACTCTCGATATTTTCCTGTGTTCTCTATCATGAGAAAACATTGCTGTTAAATCGCTAGTCCAAAATAAAATTATTTGTACGAGTTATGATTTTTTGAAAATTGCTTACTTTTAACGACTCGAAAAACAACTTTTTTGCTTTTGTGTATAACTCCACCGGATTTTGGAATTCGACAATTTCACTTCGAGAAATCGAAACTGTATTCAAAACCCTTCAAAATGAGCACAAAGTAACTTTATTTGGTACATTTATGACGCCACAATCGTAAAACTACGTTTTTTCGAAAAACAAGAATAACTGAAAAACCTCATTTTTTTCTAATCTGTAAAAATCATATTAAATTTTTACGACAAAAAATCTATATTTCTGTGGAGTTTGAACTAGTTCTGACCAATAGATTTTGAATTATTGATCAATTTCATCTTTTCGAAATCAGTTTCAGCTATTTTGGGAGATTCAGGTTTTGACTTTAGGTTTTTTGAGAATTTCGTCGATAAAATGGATAGTCATTGTTTCAAAAAATTATCAAATAATTTATTTACAATTCTTTGAGATCCATCTCCATCAAATGATGATAATATTTATGAACAATTGCTTTTTCTGCAACTTTAGGTCAAAGTTGCGATTGTTTAATTTTTAAAAAATTATAAAACAATTTATTTACAATTCTTTGAGATCCATTTCCAACAAATTATGACAATATTTACGAATAATTGCTTTTTCTGCAACTTTAGGTATAAAGTTGTGATTGTTTAAATTGTAAAAAATTACAAAACACAAGATTTACCATTCTTTGAGATCCATTTCCAACAAATGATGATAATATTTACGAATAATTGCTTTTTCTGCAACTTTAGGTCTAAAGTTGCGATTGTTTAAATTGTAAAAATTATAGAACAATTTATTCACAATTCTTTGAGATCCATCTCCATCATATGATAATAATATTTACAAATAATTGCTTTCTTTGCAACTTTAAATCCAAAGTTGCAGAAAAAGCAATTATTCGTAAATATTATCATCATTTGATGGAGATGGATCTCAAAGAATTGTAAATAAATTGTTTTATAATTTTTTGAAACAATGACTATCGGTTTTATTGACGAAATTCTCAGAAAACCTAAAGTTAAAACTTGAATGTCCCAAAATAACTGAAAATGATTTCTGAAAGATGAAATTGATCGATAATTCAAAATCCATTGTTCAGAACTAGTTGAAACTCCACAGAAATATAGATTTTTCGTCGTAAAAATTTAATATGATTTTTTCAGATTTTTAAAAAATGAGGTTTTTCAGTTATTCTTGATTTTCGAAAAAACGTAGTTTTACGATTATGGCGTCATAAATGCACCAAATGAGGTTAATTTATGCTCATTTTGAAGGGTTTTAAATACAGTTTCGATTTCTCGAAGTGAAATTCTCGAATTCCAAAATCCGGCGGAGTTATGCACAAAAGCAAAAAACTTGTTTTTCGAGTCGTTAAAAGTATGCAATTTTCAAAAAACCATAACTCGTACAAATAATTTTATTTTGGGCTAGCGATTAAACAGCAATGTTTTCTCATGATGGAGAACACAGGAAAATATCGAGAGTATGATCGGAGATATTGATTTTTTTTACCTGCCGGTTTGACGTGGAATCACCCTAATTGCAATTATTAAACTAATTGAATTAAAAAAATATTTATTCATAGTAAAATTAAACCTCAGACAATTTGCCATTTTTCTTTGATTCTAAATAAAATCTGGATATTTTAATTGTTCATCTCTGGACATATTTTTATCATCTTCAAGATTATATTTTTTTTTGCTAAAAATAATTCTTTTGCGTCGCAAATTGAGGTAACTTACGATAGAGGAAACTCCCGCAAATATGGTGCCGGTTCTCAGCGAGAAACGGCAACAGCATGTATTTAGCTTCATTCTGAAACGAAAAAATTTTTTATTGCGCCAAATTTTGAAAAAACGCGGAATATTCGGTGATAAATACTTATTTTATATTTAGCGCTGACGCTTTACTTCATTTTATCTGATGTTTTGGCCGGTTGTACGTCATTCACGCGTATGATAATTTTGCGTGACACAATTATGGTCTCACGTTTATTATATGCTGCCAAACAGGAATATCATTTTGCGATATTTGTCAGCGGTTTCTCTTGATACCGTCAGAGCCAGTTAAACTTGTTTGTCGAAAACGACTCGCTCATGTTTTTTTATCTCCTCTATTATTCGAAATTTCGAATAATTTGACATCAAATAAAAAAACTTCGTCTTTATTCGTAGTTTTACGACTTGAAAAATTACGAGTTTGAATTTTCAAAGAATGTGTTTCGACACGGTTTCTTAGAATAAAACATTTTTTTGAAACAGGTAATAGTATCGTACAAAATTTTATCGCACGAGTGCGTAAAGTGCCGGCTTCTCGCACGCGCAGCGAAGCGAAGCGTGCGAGAAGTGGTCACTTTACGCACGGAGTGCAATAAATGTTATTTTTGTCAGAAAATAACGCGGACCGAGGATAACACAAGCAGAAATAACATGGTGCGAAATAAAATAGTTTTTTTTTGTGGAATAAGGTTTAAGTTTCTTAAATTTTTGTTTGTGTTATTTTTCTGCTGCGTTATTATTGTGTTTGTTATTTTGAAGTGTTATCTCTGTTTGTGACTTTTGGACAAGTCTGACATTTACATGTGACCAATATTTTTAGAACAACTTGTCAATAACGATGGAGAATAATTTTCGTGGCTATTTTCTTAAAATTCTTCCTTTTTATTATCTTTTATTTTTGACTTGTTGCAATATATTTCTGAATTTATCATTCTACTAATTGAATGTAATATATTATTATTATTATTTATTAATTATATTTTTTAATTATATTGCAGTTTCCTGAATCTAGAGATGAAATAAATATTAGAAAATCGTGCAAATTAGAAATTTATGATTGCTCCTTCATTTTGAGTATTTGTACATTTTCTTCGATAAGAATAAGAAGCTTTACCAATTTTGTCTTCTCCATGGAGGAAACTTTGTAAGTACGTAAAAACGGTGAGGAAGTGATGTGCAAATTTTGAATTTGCACAGTTACTCTTACAAATACGTCAATAAAATGTCAACTGTCCGTCTAGATTTTTAAGTCCGTTAAATTTGCGGTTTTATGGTGTTTTTTTTTAAATTCAAAATGACGTTTGCTTTGAAAAAATCAAAATTCTCTAAACTTTTATCCCCTGAAGCGATTTTGGTGAAATAGAGTTCGAAACATTTCAAAGGTTTAAAATGTTTGAGTTCAAATTTAAAAAAGTTATTGTGATCACCCAATTTTTTTAAAATTCCAAAATATTTTGATATCCACCCCCTGAAGCAATTTTTCCAAAATTCGATACCAATCACCATTGACCCCTAAACTATCAGTCTATAAATTGTAAGTTCTAAATCTTGACATTTTGGAGAGTTCAAAAGATCTTTTGCGAAAGATCCAAAATTGCATAAAATCTAAAACCAAGCGATTTCGTAACAAAAAAATTCGTTCTGAGAAACGTTTGTTTCTACGTAGGGTTACCATATCTCAGGATTTGTCCTGAGATATTTCAGAATGTTTAAAGTACTGACAGGATTGCGGCCGAATTTCGGAAATCTCAGGATTTTTCGATTTTTAATCAAATACGGTACATTTTTCATATTTTTTTATTAGAAAAGTCCAATCAACAAAAACAAAAACATAATCTTCTTTGGTTAGTATCACAAATCAACGTAATTAACATCAACATAATATAAAAACATAATCTAATTTACCCTCTCTGGTTTTTGAAATCAACTTTTATTGGTACTAGTCTACTTTGAGAAGGCCAAAAAAAGCAATTTTTGAAGATTTTTTTTCTCAGCGCCTTTATGAGATATGACTATAAAATTGTTATTACAATATTATTTCATCCTTCGAAAGTACAAAACAAAAATTTATTTTCTGTTTCGATTCTTTAATCTCAGTATTGGCAAATTTGAAACAAAAAAATAAAAAACCATTTTAAAGAGGAAGTTTTTTTACACAACAATTAACCACCGTTAATGAAAAATCGACTAACAAAAAGAATGGCGGATGTTTGAACTAAACTGTGAAAAATTAAATTTTAATTTCCATTTCAAACATACGCAATTTTTTTTAAAATCGATTTTTCATTAACGGTGGTTAATTGTTGTGCAAGAAACTTTCCTCTTTAAAATGCTTTTTTATTTTTTTTTATTCAGACTTGCCAATACGAAGATTAACTGTCGGCCATGGGAAAACACATTTTCGACTTAGACGCCTTCCATAAATTATCCAAAGAATCGAAATAAATATATTTTTTTTTTGTACTTTCGACGGATGAAACAAGGCTGTAATAACAGTTTTATAGTCATATCTAATAAAGAAGCTGAGAAAAAATCTTAAAAGTTTGCTTTTTTGCCCTTTGAAGTAGACTAGTACCTTAAATGAATTGCGGAAATAATCAATTCTCTCATTAATCTGTGAAACTAATCAGTTTTATCATATTTGCTGTACGCAATTACGTTTGCGACAAAATCTCAGGACATTTCTATGGAAATCAGGCTTTATGTCAGGACTTTTCAATTTTCCATCTGTTAACCCTATTTCTACGACACTTAGGAATATTTTTTTTTATTTAAAAAATCTCTAAGATACACCAAAATATGGTCTTTGGAGTAGAAAAAAAATTATTTGAAAAAAATCACAAGTTTTTTCAAAAAATCCCAGTAATCTTGGAGCTCATGATTCTGGTAGCGATGCCCTTGTGCGCATGTTGTTGATGAGAATAGAACAGACGAGGAGCATTAAATGTGGGTCATTGACGTTCTCGACCCTCCGAACATGTATTTTCGAAATCTCTATTTCTCTCTTTTTCTCTCTTTTTCTTATTCTTTGTGCAATATAACCGCGTGTCCCGTATTTGACCTTGAAGCCCACGCGAGAATTTTACTCGTTTTACTTAATTTCACGTTCTGAGCAGATATCTCGTCTTCTGGCGTTATTTATCATTTATTTTATCAAAACGCCATGAAAGTTTGCAAAATACTGCATTTTTTCATCTGTTAATCCTCGATTTTGAAGATCCAGCATTGGAGGAAGACAGCAAAGATTAACCCTCCGTGGTCACACTTATTTGAGTCGATTTGACCTTGACCATTTTTGAACAAGTATCGTGACCAAACTATCGGTCGGAAAAATCTCAAAAAATTACAGAACATCCTTCAAACATTCTAGTTGATCTACTAAAAATTAGTTTTTAAAAAATCGAATGACTACATATTAAAAAAAAATCATAAAGGAGAAAAAAGAAAAGTGGTCGTGGGGTCGTTTTAATCCAGTGTGACCATTTTTTTTTTAAACAAAGAAAACGATAAATTTTTTTTGAAAAAAGCCAACCAATGTAAGCAATAACAGAATCTCCTTACGTCTGAAATATGAATTTTTTTACCAGAGGATTGATCATTTGACCTTGAAAATTTTTCTCTTTTCCTCTTGTCCAGTCCTTTTGCCTACTTTTTTTCTCTGTTCTCTGCTCACAAGAGTAAATGATCATTCTAGGAAATGCTGGAAATCTAGCGGTGACCTTTAACGTTGCGGTAAATCGTGAAAACGTCGACGATTCACGTTTATTCTCTGAAAGTCTGTCATTCGATGACCGACATTGCATTGCATTTAGCAATTGTAAATTGCGTCATAATAACGATGTAATTTGAAAGATTAACCACGCATGAAGAACATGGAAATTCAAAAAAATACTTCAATAATTTATAACATGAAAAACTGACGATTAAGAGGAATTATTTTATTTTTCTAATTTTTCAAATTTGTTTTTCGTTTTATTTTAACAATGCAAACTTCAGCCTAATTTGTAGATGCCGCAAAAAGCTTAATAATAATCAATAATAATTAATTAATTATACATTTATAATAATAATTAATTAAATAATTAATAAATAATAATAATAATAAATAATTTTTACGGCATCTACAAATTAGGTTGAAGTTTGCATTGTTAAAAAAATCGAAACCAATTTGAAAAATTAGAAAAATCACATAACTCCTCTTAATCGTTAGTTCTTGATGTTATAAATTATTGAAGTATCAACAGATCGAAATGATAGATATTTGTCCCCAAATTTGGAACTCAATTTAATTCATTGTGATTATGAAAAATCGAGGGATTTGTATAAGTTTGGAATTTTACAAAATGGATCCTTTTCATTAATTGGTTTGATAAGTCTTGAGTTTAAACAAAATATGAATGTTAGTATTATTTTTTTGATGTTTTTTTGTGAAATCCTGTTTTACGACACAATGTGACAGTTTTTCTTAATTTTTTCGTCCCATTTACTTCAAATTCGATCAGAGGGTTCCTCAGATTTTTTCTATTTTCTATCGTATGATCGAATTTTTTTAAAAATATGTTCAAACTCTCGCAGATAGCAAATGATCAAAGTTTTTTTTTTTTAACTCGTACTTTTTTTTATAACTTTCCGTTGTCAATTTTTTAAATTTCAAAAAAGGATTCAATCTTTCGGAGGTTGATTATTATATTAAAAGTACATTTTTCTATTTTTCATATACTCGAACCGATTGGTCATGCAACAAGACTCTTTGTTTAAATAATAATAACCCCATTGTTTATCAGTATTTGTTAATTTAAAAAAAACTCAAACCCAGCAAAAATATGTATTAATTGTGTAAAATCCCGATATTGTAATCCAAATTCTCTCATAAAAAAAAAAATATATTGTAAATGGACCGTTTCTTTGAGCATTTTTTGAAACAATTTATTGAGAATTCTTGATCAAAACCCAAATATGACCAAATACGAGTTTTTTCGTTTTTTTTACTATGAGAGTTTATTAAAAAATTCTAATTTTGTATGGAATGAACGGTCTGAAGTTTTAGAGCATTTTATAACGTAATTTTGACCAAGGTCATTACATTGACGTCATGTTATAATGCGAGAATAAAAAGGAAGGAATGCACATGCGCTTGGAAATCATTTCCTCCGATCTACTTCAATTTCGAGCAGCGTTCAGCTTATGACATTTTTCATTGCATGACCGGATGATTTTTTTAATATGTTCAAACGGTTGTTGATAACAAATGATTTTCTGTTGAAACTTGAAATTTTTTCTACAATTTGCCAGTGTCGTGATTTTGAAAACTTCAGAAAAGTATCCTTGCAAAAGTTTAAGTAAATTTTTTAAACATTTTACATTAATAAAAGTACATTAAATTTAATAAAAGTAAATTTTTTAATTTTTTATTTCGGAGCGCCTTCATTGCCAAAAGCACCCACATCGATTAGACAAGCAGCTCTTTGTTTAAACAATAATATCTTCATTGTTTATCTTTTTTTTTTTTAATTTAAAAAAAAAATGTAAACTTGGCAAGACTGTATATTAATTGTGTGTAAAATCCCAATCCTGTAATACTAATTACCTTATTAAACAAAATATTTCCAAATCGACTGATTTTGTGACCTTTTTTTTGCAACTACTTTTTGAGACCTTTTGAAAGAAACCCAAATATGACCAAATACGAGTTTTTTTCGTTTTTTTGTTTACTGTAAAAATTTAATAAGTGATGATATCTTCATTTTTTATCAATATTTTTTAATTTTTTTAAACTTACACTTAGCAAGACTGTATATTAATTGTGCGCAAAATGCTAAATCTGTAATACTCATTAGAAAAAAATATTGAAAATCGACTAGTTTTCAATATCTTCATTGTTTATCAATATTTTTTAATTTAAAAAAACTCAAACCCGGCAAGAATGTGTATTGTGTGTAAAATCCCAATCCTGTAATACTAATTACCTCATTACAAAAAAAATATTGAAGATCGACTGATTTTTTGACCTTTTTGTTGTAACTATTTTTTGAGACCTCTTGACAAAACCCCAAATACGATTCTTTTTGTTTTTTTACTGTAAAAATTTACCAAATGATGATATCTTCATTGTTTATCAATATTTTTTAGTTTTAAAAAAACTTAAACTTGGCAAGACTGTATATTAATTGTGTCGAAAATCCCAATCCTGTAATACTAATTACCTCATTAGAAAAAAATATTGAAAATAGACTGATTTTTTGACCTTTTTGTTGCAACTATTTTTTGAGACCTCTTGAAACAAACCCAAATATGACTAAGTACGAGTTTTTTTCGTTTTTTTACTGTAAAAATGTACTAAATAATAATATCTTCATTTTTTATCAATATTTTTTCATTTTTTAAAACTTACACTTAACAAGACTTATATTAATTGTGTGCAAAATCCCAAACCTGTAATACTAATTATTACCTCATTAGAAAAAAATATTGAAAATCGACTGATTTTTTGACCTTTTTGTTGCAACTATTTTTTGAGACCTCTTGAGACAAACCCAAATATGACTAAATACGAAATGTTTTGTTTGTTTTTTTACTGTAAAAATTTATTTAAAAAATGTAAAATTCTCATGTATCGAGTGATCCCACGTTTTTGGGGGCTTTACAACGTAATTTTGATGAAGGTTGCGTTGACGTCATGTTATAGTGCGAGAATAAAAAGGAATTAATGCACATGCCCTCGACTCTCGTCCCTCGGGCTCTCGGTGATACAATGAGGCGCAGTGAGTTCGTTTTTGCTCGAGGTGAACGAGAGAACACCAAGATCACAGAGCCCACAGTTGGACCTCGGAGGTTGGATGGCAAATAGAGAGAGAGGGCGAGAGAGAGAGAGAGAGAGAGAGAGAGAGAGAGAGAGAGAGAGAGAGAGAGAGAGAGAGAGAGAGAGAGAGAGAGAGAGAGAGAGAGAGAGAGAGAGAGAGAGAGAGAGAGAGAGAGAGAGAGAGAGAGGAAGAGAGTAAAACAGAGAAAGAGATAGGATCTGACGAGTACGTTTCCTTTTGGGGCATTCAGAGATCTCGTATGCGGATCTCTGACTCTGTCTCCCACACTATTACTCACTTATACTAACTCCGCAAAATGCACTCGATGAGGATGTATTAATCGCACTAATCATCAAACGAGCCAAAAACGAATGGGCAGTAAAAACGAGATGAAATTCGCACTTTTGTCTTAGCCCTTTAACTCATTAGTCATCCTTACACCTTTTAACATATGACTGGTACAAATATGAAGGCTTTTTTTATCATAAAACTTTTTTCTTAAAAAAGGGCAACATATAAGCTTCTTCGGTTTGCTATTAAGGGCTTTAGAGCTGGGCAAAGTATCGTAAAGTACTTCAAGTACTTAAGATTTAAAGTACTTGAAGTACCAGTACTTGAAAAATCAAGTGTCAAGTACTTTTCAAGTTTTCAGGTATATCTCGTAAGTTCTAGTACTTAAATTTGATTTCTTATTCTCATTTGATTTGTATTCGAGTACTTTTTGTATCAAAACATATTTTCACCTTGTGCAATATACTGAAATAAGCTATTAGGCAAATTGGAACAGAAGAATTTAGACAAAGAATTAAAAATAATTCAAAAATAGCATTGACGATTGTAATTATTAGAGCTGGGCAAAGTACCGGAAAGTACTTCAAGTATAAAGTACAAAGTACCGTAAGTACTTGAAGTATCAAGTACCGACAGTACTTGAAGTACTACGTACTTATTACTTGAAGTACTTGAGATCTAAAGTACTTGAAGTAAAAGAACTTGAAAAATCAAGTACTTGAAGTAAAAGTACTTGAAAAATCAAGTACTTGAAGTGAAAGTACTTGAAAAATCAAGTATAAAGTACTTTTCAAGTTTTCAGGTATATCTCGTAAGTTCTAGTACTTAAATCAGATTATTTATTCTCATTTGATTTTTATTTGAGTACTTTTTATATCTAAACATATTTTCACATTGTGCAATACACTGAGATTAGGCAGATTGGAACAGAAGTATTTAGAATTAAAAATAATTCAAAAATAACATTGACGATTGTAATTACCAGAGCTGGGCAAAGTACCGGAAAGTACTTCAAGAGTAAAGTGCAAAGTACCGTAAGTACTTGAAGTATCAAGTACCGACAGTACTTGAAGTACTACGTACTTATTACTTCATTTACTTAAGATCTAAAGTACTTGAAGTAAAAGTACTTGAAAAATCAAGTACTTGAAGTAAAAGTACTTGAAAAATCAAGTACATAGCAAGTATCAAGTACTTTTCAAGTTTTCAGGTATATCTCGCAAGTTCCGGTACTTACATTTGATTTATTTTCTCATTTGATTTGTATTCGAGTACTTTTTGTATCATAACATATTTTCACCTTGTCGAATACACTGACATTAGGCTTTAGGCAGATTGGAACAGAAGAATTTAGACAAAGAATTAAAAATAATTCAAAAATAGCATTGACGATTGTAATTTCTAGAGCTGGGCAAAGTACCGGAAAGTACTTCAAGTATAAAGTACAAAGTACCGTAAGTACTTGAAGTACTACGTACTTATTACTTCATTTACTTAAGATCTAAAGTACTTGAAGTAAAAGTACTTGAAAAATCAAGTACTTGAAGTAAAAGTACTTGAAAAATCAAGTACATAGCAAGTATCAAGTACTTTTCAAGTTTTCAGGTATATCTCGTAAGTTCCGGTCCTTACATTTGATTTATTTTCTCATTTGATTTGTATTCGAGTACTTTTTGTATCATAACATATTTTCACCTTGTCGAATACTCTGACATTAGGCTTTAGGCAGATTGGAATAGAAGTATTTAAACAAAGAATTAAAAATAATTCAAAAATAGCATTGATGATTGTAATTACGATTTATATTGACACATGTTTGAAAAAGAAGAAATAAAAAATATACTATATGGATTGTTAAAACTATTCCAACTTCGTGTTCGTCTTCAAAAAACTGTCGTAGGCGACAGTTGAGGGACAGTTTGTTCATACATCACGAAATATTATTTTAAATTACATATTGAAAGGCTTTGTACATACAACCATCAGCAAGACACATTCGAAAGTACTTGATACTTGTACTTGAAAAAGTACTCGAAGTAGAGAAAAGTATTTGAAATTTTAAGTACAATCCTTGAAGTACAGGCCAAGTACTTGAAAATTTGAGTATAATACTTGAAGTACTTTTTAAGTACTTGAAAATGTAAGTACAATATTCTAAGTATTTTTTAAGTACTTCAAGGAAGTTTCAAAGTACTTGAAAATTTAAGTACAATACTTGAAGTCATTTTTAAGTACTTCGAGGAAGTTTCGAAGTACTTGAAAATTTAAGCACAATAATTGAAGTACTTTCTAAGTACTTCAAGAAATTTCAAAATTCAGAAATCGTAAAATCCTTCGGTGTGTGCATTGTTTGTCAAAACACGCAAATTGTGTCAATTCTATGTGATCTTTTTCAAACGAGTCATCGGTGTCAGAATTTTCGTAATTTCGATTTATCTCTTTTTGAAAATGCACGTTTAAAAAAAAAACTTTCCACTATATGGTTCCTCGCTAGCAGACTGCTGTACCCCATTCACTAGTTAAAAATTGAAAAATTTTGTTTGCAAAAAAAAAAATGCGCTAAATATTTTTGCACATCTTCATGTTTCACACAACATTCAACAGAGATAAACAACATAATATGTAAAAGAAAAAATGAAAAAAAAATCCATTTTAACTGGTAACAAAAATTGAGAATTTGACACTGATCATGAATTTAATTAATTAAATTAATTATTAATTATTAATTAATTCATTAATTTAATTAATTTAATTAATAGAAATCACATTGAGTTCAAGTTTGACAATATCTTTCGTTTCGGACACAAACAATTTATGAATGTAATCATTTTGTGACATCTGATTTTTGTTATTTCTAAGAACTCTATTTTTGCCAGATTCCAAAGTCGATGCAGCAGTAGTAAAAGAAATGTATTTATCTCGGAAAAGCTATAATAATAAGCATATTATTGTTATTATTATTATTATTATTATTATTATTATTATTATTATTATTATTATTATTATTATTATTATTATTATTATTATTATTATTATTATTATTATTATTATTATTATTATTATTATTATTATTATTATTATTATTATTATTATTATTGGAATTCTTCTATTCGGTTTCGGGTAAATCAAGTCATCTCAATAAGGAAATACAGTTTTTAAAAAACTAGCACGTGGGTGTGTACATTATGATAATAATCATTTGCGCTTTGGTAATTTGCCAATACAGCTGTTATAGTAATATAATGTGATTCGAAAAGGCGCGGACTCTGTGCAGTCAACGGACGTTTTTTTTTTTTTTTTTTTTTTTTTACACGAAACCCGGTTTGTTTTTTACCGGTCGAGACTTAAAACGTTGTAAATTTAAACGCTGAGTCAAAATTCCCCGATCTCCCGCCCACCCTTCGAGGTGAAAAACGAGGTTTAAAAATATAGCTTACGATTTATAAGAGCTCGATCGTCGATCCAAAGTTCTTTCTCTCTGACTTTTGCACTATAGGCGCGATACGTTAATTTACAAAAGAATGTTTTTTTTTCTTACGCCACAACCAAGATTCTCAATCGTATCACAAACTTGTTGATGAATTTTTTCTTCGTGATTATTTATATCGTAATGGCTTCTGGATTTTTCGTTACATCTGTAACAGCGATTCCGTTGAAACGTAGGGAACGCATTGGACACGAGAAAGCTCGATTTTCCGACGTCACGAAGCGCTTTAGGACTTTTATATCCACTTTGACCTAGATACACACACTTCGTCTTAATATTGAGTTTATCGAAAAGTCTCGGAATAAATGGAAACCAATCAGTTCGATTGAATTTATCTACCGCGAAAGAATAATCGTGATCTTTTTTTTAATAATCATGTTTATTGTATGCATCAATTAATTGTTTATTATTATTTGATTGTTTATCAAAGAAGCTTTACTTACAACCTATCTTTTGCTATTTTGGTTCAAACTTAAGGCGGTATTCTGGTCTATACACATACGTTTTGAACGTTTTGTCGAGCGCGATAAAAAAAATATATTTTTACCATTTTTTTTTTTTTTACAAAAAATAGAAAATGAAAAAAAAATGATTTTTCCAAAATTCCAGGCCAGAATACTCCCTTAAAGTCATGCTCTTACGTCACGGGCATAGTTGCTGCGTCACTAAAATAGCTATAACTCCATAAATTATTGGAATTAAAAAATTTGCTTTCGAGGATATAAGGTAAATGTCCCAATTATTGAACAACTAAAGATCTGGGGATTGAATTCGGTGAGAAAAATATATAAAATCAAGAAAATTCAAATGATACTTTGATATTTTTACTTTCGAAAAATCACCCTTTGAATTATTTTTAAATGATTTCAAATGAAAAAGAAGAATGTCAATGTAAAGCGTGTAAATGTCCCAATTATTGAACACTGGAAGTGCCCATGTCCCTAATATTGAACAGGCATGTCCCAGTTATTGTACACTCTCGAGAATTCTTTTTCCGTTCTGAAAATATTATTTTGGGTACAATATTAAGAAATAAAAGCAAAATTAAACACTTGAATAATCTTTTATTAATCACGTAAAAATACAAAAATATATATTCAGTCTCTTTTGACAGGTTTTTGGTTCATTCGCATTTGGTTTATTTTTGCTTTTCAACTCGAACTTTATTTTATTTTTATTTTCAGCTTCCCCTCGTTTTAATGTTCTGTTTTTGTTTGATTTTGTCGCAGCTTTCTTGTTCTTCGACTGAAATATCGGAGAGTAAAAAATATTGAACATTACATTCGTACTTTTAGGTTATATTTAGGTTATATTCTTTCTTTACTTTTCTTCTTATGTTTATTGCACGAAAATACAAATAAAAAATATATTTGACGATCTTAGAGTTATTATTAAAAGAATAAAGGTAAGTTTATTCAGGAACTTACAGTTTTTGTTTGAATAAATCCGATTCACACGATCTGCCACAAGTTAACTGTCTCGATGTTTTGATGGGTTTAATGACGCCATCTTGGAGAATTCGAGTGTTCAATAATTGGGACACACTCCATTTTCTATGTCCCAATGACCGAACACCGTATTTTTTAACAAATAATTAATTAAAAAATTTTTTTTATTGTTATTTGTAAGAAATTTTCTGAGGAACCTGAAACGCCTTTACTTTTTGAGATGCGACAGTTTTTGAATTTTTTTTTTATCATTTTTTTTCTCAATTAATTAAAGCTTTTTTTGCACAAGTAAGGTAACATTTCGATAGCTAAAAGTTTCATATATGTAATGAAATTTTTATAAATAAGTAAATGCATGCAGGTGAATGAGAAATAATAAAAATACAAGATAGTGTTCAATAATTGGGACCTGTTCAATAATTGGGACATTTACCTTATTCTTAAAGGTCGAAACTTTGAGAATATGAAGAAAAATTGATTTTTTTCAAAATTCTAGACTAGAATACCGCTTTAATGGTCTTCTGCTCGGTTTTATAATGTCTTGCACTGGGGTTGAAGAAAATAATAACAAGAAAAGCATTTTCGATCTGAACGATGGCTATGATGGATATTCGTTTGATCAATTGTTTGTCAAACAAAAATGGGAAAATTATTGATAAATCTATCATAGTTTGCTGAGGTGGAACGATAAAGTGTGTATATTTCGCCTGAATTCTTCGTTGAGAAAACAATTTATTTATAGTAAAGAAATATATTTAGTTGGCACTTTTGTTTAAATATTCCTTAACTGTTACAAAATTTGTTAGTCGTTAAGAAATATTCGTGTTCTCATGTCAACATTTTTTTTTTGTATCAAAATAATTTATTCGTTTACTTATTTATTTGCATTAAAATAATTATATATTAATTGTTGAAAAATTTTTATTTCGCCAACTTTATATTTGTTAACAGTTGACAAATTCTGGAACATAGAAATATCGCGTGCCTAATGCCAAAAGGGCCTATTACAGCAAGAAGATAGGGGTCCATGCCAAAAGGGCCTATAAAAAATTTTTTTTTTGCCATTCTTCTTAAAATTGCTTGAAACGTGAAGATCTGTAAAAAAAAAAATTTTGATGTACTAAAACCAAAAGGGCCTATCTTAAGACATAGGTCCTTTTGGTTTTAGGAAATTGTCAGCCTAAAACCAAAAGGGCCTATACAAAAAATCAAAATTTTTCAAAGTTTTGAATAGAAATTGCATACCAGAGCATTTTTTTTTTTGAAAAAAATTTTTTTTTTTTTTGGAAAAATTTTTTTTTTTTTTTGGAAAAAAAATTTTTTTTTTTTGGAAATTTTTTTTTTTTTTTTGGAAAAAAAATTTTTTTTTTTTTGGAAATTTTTTTTTTTTTTTCGAAAAAGAAAGTTTAAATAATTTGTTATTGTTTATTTGTTTCAACATTTTGTTATTTTTTATTTGTTTAAGCAATTTGTTTAAACGTTTGGTTAAATTATTTGACTTGTTTTCATTTTTTTTTTTTTGCAAAATAAAGTTGAAGTAATTTGTTATTGTTTATTTGTTTCAACAACTTGTTATTTTTTATTTGTTTAAAGAATTTGTTATTGTTTATTTGTTCAAACAATTTGTTCTTATTTATTTAAACAATTTGTTATTTTTTATTTGCTTAAAGAATTCGTTATTGTTTATTTGTTCAAACAATTTGTTCTTTTTTTAAACAATTTGTTATTGTTTATTTGTTTGAACAAATAAACAATAACAAATTGTTGAAACAAATAAATAATAACAAATGATTTGAACTTTTTTTTCCATATAAAAAAAAAAAATTTCAAAAAAAAAAAAATTTCAAAAAAGAAAGATTTTTTTCCAAAAAAGAAAGAATTTTTCCGAAAAAAAAAATTTTTTTTTAAAAAAAAAAATTTTTTTTCAAAAAAAAAAAAATTTTTTCAAAAAAAAATTTTTTTTCAAAAAAAAAAAAAAATTTTTTTTCAAAAAAAAAAAGAAAATTTTCCAAAAAAAATTTTCAATTTTCTTAGCGGAAAGTAAAAAAAAAAATTATAGGCCCTTTTGGCTTTAGATCACTAAATTTTCAATGTCCCAAAGCCAAAATTTGAGACATAGGCCCTTTTGGCTTTGGAAAATTTTTTTTTGTCTTTAGGCTTAGAAAATGTTGGCAAAACGATTGGCGCAAAAAAAAAAATTATAGGCCCTTTTGGTTTTGCAAAGCCAAAAGGGCCTATAACTTTTATAGGCCCTTTTGGCATTAGGCACGCGATATATTGTTTTCTCAGTGTTGCAGACTATGAGTTTTCCCTCTCTCTCTGGTTCCATTATCAAGACCCAAGCCTTAAAGACGTTGAGTCCCAAACCGCAAATGATGAGAAAATTCCGAAAATTTGGTATGTTTTTGGATGAATTATTCAAGAGGTCGTGTAAAAATTTCACGACGATTAGGAAGCTCGTTATCGAACAATTAACATTAACACATTAAATTAAATTAAATGTAGTCTTATGGAAACTGATGTAACTTTGCGATAAGTTTTTTTTTTTACCTTTCAATTTTTTAATATCTAGACTATATTGAAAGCAACGGAAACAAAACGAAGTTTATTGATAAATTTTTTTTGTTTGTTTAAAAAATTGTTCTTAACAAAATGTTAATATTTTAATAACGAGCTTCCTAATCGTCGTGAAATTTTTACACGACCTCTTAAATATTTCGTACAAAAACATACCAAATTTTCAGAATTTTCTCATAATTTTTCATTTTAACCCTTAAGGAGGTTGAAGTAATGATAGAATTCTGAAAATTTAATATATTTTTACATGAAGTATTCAGGAGGTCGTGTAAAAATTTCACGACGATTAAGAAGCTATTTATTGAACAATTAACATTAAAAGATTTCATAGGGACTCAACATCCTTAAATAGAAACCAGGGCTGCAAGTAATGCATTTGCATTTTCATTAACCATTAACCATTAACCATTTAATTTTAATGGTTAATGAAAATTATTTAATGATTAATGCATTTGCATTTTCATTAACCATTAACCATTAAATTTTAATGGAAATTATTTTAATGATTAATGGAAATAATTTTCATTAACCATTAAAATTTAATTATTAATGGAAAATATTTCCACTAACCATTAATCATTAAAATAATTTCCATTAAACTAATGAATGTACATAATGAAAATATTTAATCATTAATGCATTTGCATTTTCATTAACCATTAACCATTAAATTTTAATGGAAATTATTTTAATGATTAATGGAAATAATTTTCATTAACCATTAAAATTGAATTATTAATGGAAAATATTTCCACTAACCATTAATCATTAAAATAATTTCCATTAAACTATTTCCATTAACCATTAAATTCTTATTAATTTATTTATTGATTTTCTTTTATTCTTGAAAGTCCCAAAAAAAAAAAATAATAATAAGTAAATGAATAAATTAAAACTTAGTAAGAAAAAAAAAATCTTTTTTTTTACATTTTTAGGTAGGTAGTAAGTTTTTATTTATTTATTTCTTTATTTCTTTGCTTGTTTATTTATTTATTTATTTTTGGCACTTTCAAGAATAAAAGAAAATAAATAAATAAATAAATTAATAAAAATTTAATGGTTAATGGTTAATGCATTACTTTTTCATTAAAAATTTTGCAACCCTGATAGAAACTATGATCCTACTTAATTAATTGCTACTTTTTTTTAAAAACAATTTTAATAACTCAAAGATATTTCACGATAGTTGAGACATGCAGTTTACGATGGAACAAAGGCAGCGAATAAATAGTCGGAGGGGAACAAAAAAGAGTTGCGCAATAGACGTGAGGATACACAATCATCGCCTAAACGAGAAATCGATATCGCGTGTCCGTTTAATTTAGGAAAAAGCAGCATCAGGGCGCGTTTAGATACGCCTTTCTTCAAATCTATTTACTTCCCGAATTCAATTAATTTGCTTTATCCCGGAAATTGGTTAAAAACAAAAATGTTCAAATTCAGAAAAATATTTAATTTCAGACTAAAAAAAAAATCAAAAAAATCTCTTGTCTCCTTTGATATCTAAATCCAATTCATTATTGCAAAACAATAAAATCCCCAATGTAAACAAAGTGAAAATCGAATTTTATCAATTCCCTTGAATACTTGTCGATAAATTCAATTTTATTTTTCTAACAAAAACTTTAGAATTTTTGAAGTAACTCAATTGATTTTAAGTTGCAAAGCAGTTTTTTAATTCGGTCCGGGATTATTAATTACCAATCAAATTTATAATAACGTTAATTTAAATAAACTTTGGAATCTTTTCCTCGTTATTCCAATTTCTTCGTTTAAAAATTCGTGTCACAAAACGAAGATTACCAAAAATTTTGAAACATATGCCGCAAGTTTTTCGGAGTAAAAAATTGCGTTTGTAATTCAACTTGTGAATATTGATTATTCGAATAAATTTCACCTGTTGCTTCGGCAACTGTTACGAAATAATACTCACTTATTTTTTTATTTTCCAAAATAGTCTCCAAAGTAAAATGGAAAAACGCAATTGCGTTTCACCTGTCAAAACAAACACTCGCGGGATTGTCAGTCCATCGAGGACGATAAATTATGTCTTTGCTCTTTGACGCGTGGAATAATCGAATGACAGAACGAAATAGATGAGAAATAACGAGGGCTTTTTCGCGAGATATAGAAAAAGTTCGATCGAGGCGATCAAATCGTTCGCCAGATCCAGAGCGCGCTTTTCTCGGACTCCGTTCGCAATAGGAGATGCTCAGAAACTGTGCCAAGAACAGTAAAGACGCGCGCCAAACCGCGATCGTAATACACCTATATATATATTTATGTACACAAATATATGAGGTATTCCAGCCCAAGTGTGTAAACCCGTGATTCTGACCCTCTCGGATTTATTTGATTTTTTTCATATAATCGCATTGAGTCTAAAATACACTCTCATAATTTTTTTAGATTTTTCCAAACATCCTTTACTTATAAAAAAAAAATTTGAAAAAACGCCATCTTTTAAAAATCTAAAAAAATTCTGAAAAAACTGTGATAATATATGAAAGTTTTCAAGTTATCACCCGGGGCAGATTTTTTTTCAGTTTTTCGTATTGTATTTCAAAAAAAAAATTTTTCGAAAAAACGCCATTTTTTTTAAATCTAAAAAATTCTGAAAAAACCGTGATAATATATAAAAAATTTCAAGCTAGCACCCGTAGTAGGCAGATTTTTTTTCTGTGTTTTACAAGCTATTAACGTTCTCAAAATTCCAAAACATTCTCAAATAGCTCACCTTGATACTGAATTATTTTGGTACTCAAATTAATTTCGTTGATGATTTTCGAATAATGCAATACGAATTATAAACCTTAAAATGAGGATAAAATGAGAAGGCATTATTCTCATTTTAAGGTTTATTATTCGTATTGCAATATTCGAAAATCATCAACGAAATTAATTATAAACCTTGAAATGAGAATAATGCCTTCTCATTTTATTCTCATTTTAAGGTTTATTATTCGTATGCATTATTCGAAAATCATCAACGAAATTAATTTGTGTTCCAAAATAATTCAGTGTCTGCTCAAACTGAACTATTTGAGAATTTTTTGGAATTTTAAGAACGTTAACATAGCTTGTAAAACACAGAAAAAAAAATCTGCCCACTACGAGTGATAGCTTCAAATTTTTTATTTATTCTCACGGTTTTTTCAGAATTTTTTTAGATTTTTAAAAAGTGGCGTTTGTATCAAATTTATTTTTTTTTAAATAAGGGATGTTTGGACAAATATAAAAAATTTTAGGGTGTATTTTAGACTCAATGCGATCATATGAAAAAAAATCAAATACACACTTGGGTTGGAATACCTCATATATATATACGTGCGTAAGTATAAGTTACATTCACATATGAACTCAAGAGTTTGCTCGCTCGGTAAAAAGAGAAGCTGATGGCGATACACGTGCACTCAATATTAGGATGGCAAAAGAAAATACTTTTTTTCGGATTGTACTCATCATCGACATTTTTCCAGCTTTCCTAGTTACACGCAGTCAGAAGGCCGAAAAAAAGGATTTTTCAAAAAAAAATTCTGGATGGACATTTCAATTTATTAACGTAAGAATTTATTTATGGGTTGAGCAATTATGTAATTTTGTAATTTTAAGCAGTAAAAATTACATGACTGCTTAATTTTACTTAATTTAGAAGTAAACAAAAAAAAATTACCAAAATTCAAAATGCATAGTTTTTAAAAAAAAGAACACCTTTCTAAAAGTTTCAGGATTTTTTAAGATCAGTACAAGGTATTATATAAACAAAATAGAACGAAAAATTTAATGCTGCTTGTGGATTTTTACGATTTTTAAAAATTCAATATTCTCCAAATTCATCATTTTTTAAAAAATTTTGTCGGCATATTCTTTTTTTCGTAGCCTCAAGTATACGCTTTCAGACAAACCTAGAACGACTTTTTCGTAACTATAAAAATTTTTGAGATATTTGAAAAATAAACTTGAAAAATTGAAAAAATTGTGAAATTTTGAATTTGCGCAATTTTTAAAAAAATTTTGTTCCTTTAGTAGAACTTTGTTTTATGATAAAAGAAAAAAATAAGAAAGATTTCGATGATATATAAGTTATAATATAGTATTTGATCGAAGGAAGAAGCAAAATATTAATTTTTAACAAAATGGCAGCTTCACAAGTTCTTTTCAAAGGAAATTTTTAACTTTGTTAATTTACAGAACGTTCTTCGATGTTCCGGTGATTTATCAGTTACTATTGAGGAACAAAATAATAGATTTAAAAAATAACATTATTGAAAAAAAAGAAAAATTGATATTGCGAGAATTTTTATAACGATAACTCATCCGATAAAAATTGCATTGGATGAGGATTGACAAAAACTTCTGGTTTCCAATCTCGATTTTTAAATTTCCGAAAACACTGTTTTCGTTTAATTCCAACGTTGATGCGTTAGTAGTGAAAACAAATCTGCAGAGGTGAGATCTATGAGGCTCAAACAGCTCTATAAGATGGGAAATTGTAATAAAACGAGTTTTATTAAAAACAAGCAATGTTTCACATTATTAATAATTTTCATCATTTAGTATTGAGTGAGAATATAAATATACTTGAAATGCAATTTTTTTTTATCACTTCTTCAATCTCATAAATAGTGTTAGAAATATTGTCATCTGTGTGAGATTTTTATTATTATTAATTTATCTTTAGATAAAAGGGAAAGGCCTTGACAAAAAGCGCAACCGGAAGGAAACATGTTTTTTCGGGCCACCCAAATATATACGTTTATATAAATGTATAGAATATACGCGGTCTCGAAATACGCACCTACGCACGATCACCAACACCGAGAAAAAACGAGTGTCGATTTCAATGCACACACGTCCAATAGTCAACAAACATGTGACCGATTCTCTGGAATATCAGCGTAAATTCGATGCTGAAAAAAATCTATAAAGTAATCTATAAATTCACTGTATAAGCAAGAAAGTAATAAAAAAATAAAAAAAAATTCCTTGAAATCAATTTAGAAAAAAAACAATAATTAACGTGTCAAAATAGTTTTTTTTGTTTACCATCTTCAATTTTGAGGTATCAATTATTAATTCAAACGAGTACTAAAATTAATGATTCAGTAGATTTGTTGTTTTTTGAGCAATCTCTTCATTTAAAAGTAACGTAAAATTTAAAAATTTGATAACAGTAAAAAATGATTACTCGATACAATCAATCTTTTAGTTTCAAAAATGATTACTCAATATAATAAATTTTTTACTTTTAAAAAATGATTACTCAATATAATCAATTTTTTAGTTTAAAAAAATTATTACTCAATATAATTAATTTTTGAGTTTTGAAAAAAGATTACTCAATATAATCAATTTTGTAGTTTTAATTGTAATTTATATGATAATCGAAACACAATAAGCACAATTATTAAAAATAAAACTTCAACTAAACGACTACTCCCAATAAATTTTAAAAATTTAATTTTTATTAGTTGTAATTTTTATGGTTTTTTAATGCCATTTTTCGTTGCAATTACTATAAAATGCAGGAGTACCACAATCAACTATAAATATAGCAATTTTTTCATAACTCCAACAAAATGGATTGCCTTGATAAACTTTTTTTTTCGCTGAAGTTACAACTTTTTAATAGTTGTGATCAGAATACTTTCAATTTTGATTATCATATAATTTTGATAAAAATACGTATCTTCTCTAAATACGTACATTAATTATAAAATTCCTAAAAAGTCAACCTAAACTAATTTAACAAACGGAATTTTGAAGGGGAGGAATTCGGCTTCATTTCCTGTTTTTTAAATTATTTTTACAATTTGTTTTTAGATTTGGACTCTATTTTGAAAACAATTGTTTTTCGCCTTTTTTCCCCTCTCTTCAGGTGCAACCATCTTCTAGAGGAAATTTTTAAAATACATTTTTACGATTGGATTCATAACGGGGAAAGTTTGAGCTTCAATTTCCTTTTTTTTTAAAGTTTGAGCAATTTTTTTTTGCAATGTTATTCTGTTTTTTTTGTGAGTAAAGAGGAAATTTGAAAAATCCCGTGTAACACGAATACAAAGAGGATTCATGAAAAACTTCGAGATAGCAAAAAGTTGCGTCTGTTTTCGTTGAGTTCGGAGGAATTTTTTCAAATTTTTTTTCTGAAATTTTTTTTTCTCACGTTCGGCTGGAAAAAAATTTTGAGAACAAAATTTGAAAAAAATTCCAATATGTTGATAATGGTAAAATAAAGTATTTTCCTCTCTTGAAATTTTATCAATAATCCGATAGTTCTCGAATTATGGTAATTGAATGATCCGAGCTCCGATCCAGAAAACCAGAACAAAAAATTTTGGAAAAAATCTGAAAAAATTCGTCTGCACTCAACGAAAGCAAACGGAACTTTTTGCTATCTTGAAACTTTTCATGAATCCTCTTTGTTTTTGTGTTATACGGGATTTTTCAAATTTCCTCTTTTTTTTTACAAAAAACAGACATTGGAAAAAAAAATCGCTCGAAGTTTAAAAAAAAACGAAATTGAAGCTCAAACTGTGCCCTTTATGAATCCAATCGTAAAAATGTATCAAAAAAAATTCCTCCGGAAGAAGGGTGCACCTGACGAGGAGAAAAAAGGCGAAAAACAGTTATTTTTGAAATAAAATCCAAAACTAAAATCAAATTGTAAAAATAATTTTAAAAACAGGGAATGAAGCCGAGGTCTTCACCTTTAAAATGCCATTTGTTAAATTAATTGAAAATTAGTTAGTATTAGTTTGTTAAATTAGCTAAAAACATGTTCCAGGCATTTTCGGAAGTTTTGTCTGCAAACTTTTCTTCTGTAGTATAAAAAAAATGTTACAACTAAAAATTCGCATAAACGGAATTGTGACAATAATTCCGTCGAATTATACACGAATTTCGGACAAGAATTCTTTCTCACATTTATTTTCACAACGTAGATGTCCATTTATATATTTTTTAAAAATAATGATCCATAGATTATGGCAACGATGAAGATGCATCCACGTTGAATATACATCATTCATAATAGACAGAGTAAATAAGTTTCTTTTTAGTACATAATATTTTTTTCGTTTTTTTTTTACAATATTTATAAATTATCACATTTATAACGACGATTTTAACGTCATCTCAAAGACATTCATCGAAGTCGAAAAATCATTTTTTTTTTCGAAAAATCGTAGTCAAATGATGAAAACATTAATATTTTTTGACTACTTTGACACTTTGACAAATATTCGTGGCACAAAAATCACTCGGATCCAATTTTTATTTTTTCAATCGAGCATTATAATTCGTTACGAAAATTCAATATGGCTCGTTAATTAGCATCGCGAGCCAAGTGCTCGGCTAATTCGGAGCAAAAAAGCCACGACGCCAGATCTAATATCACACACGCATTTTACGCATGTGAACATTTTTTTTTCTTCACTCGTGTAAAACGATACGCGTTTTGCCACGGCCTCTGCATAAAAGCTTCCATATATCGTCAACACAGAGAGCACGCTTGTTTCACGCGTCCATGAAGAGCTTGAGATTTCATGAAGCAATTTATACTTTTGTACATAAATATATGGGGTATTCCGAGTTAAGGATGTTGAGTCCCAAATCGCAAATAATGAGAAAATTCCGAAAATTTGGTATGTTTTTGGATGAATTGTTTAAGAGGTAGTGTAAAAATTTCACGACCATTAGGAAGCTCGTTATCGAACAATTAACATTAACAAATTAAATTAAATTAAATTTAGTCTTATGGAAACTGATATAACTTTGCGATAAGTTTTTTTTTTTTGACCTCTCAATTTTTTTGTATCTACACTATATTGAAAGCAATGGAAATAAAACGAAGTTTATTGATAGATATTTTTTTTATTTGTTTAAAAAATTGTTCTTAACAAAATGTTAATATTTTAATAACGAGCTTCCTAATCGTCGTGAAATTTTTACACGACCTCTTAAACACTTCAAACAAAATCATACCAAATTTTCAGAATTTTCTCATCATTTTTCATTTTAACCCTTAAGGAGGTTGAAGTAATGATAGAATTACATGAAGTATTCAGGAGGTCGTGTAAAAATTTTACGACGATTAAGAAGCTATTTATTGAACAATTAACATTAAAAGATTTCAAAGGGACTCAACATCCTTAAGGGGCTATACCAGTGTGACACTTTCAAAAAATCGATTTTTTTTTTGCTTATTCGATAGTTTATTTGGGTTATGAACACAACCCAAATAAACCCAAATAACCCAAATATAATTTTATCTAGCAAAAATCGATAGTTGAAACTTCAAACGCGTTTTTCTCGAAACGACATTTTTCAAAATTGCTGACATAACTCAATGAGAAATCGACCGATCGACTTCAAATTGAAACGGAGTATTCTTGAATATATTTACTATGACCTACGATCTTTTTGATTGGTTGAAAATTATCAATTTGGCATGAAAAAAACGACCTTTTTTTTACCCCAAAAAACGACACTTTTTTTCAGAACTACGCCATTTTGTTAATTTTTGATATTTTTCGAAAATCGTAGGTCATTGTATGGGAAAAACCTTCAACTTTTATAACCTTTTTGAATTTTTTTGTTTCAGCTACTCATTCGGCCGGAATCATGTCAGCAGTTGAGGAACTTTTTTTTTGGCACCCCCGAAGACAGGACATAACTCCGTGATTTTTCAATATTTTTGTGAAAAAAAATCTTAATATATAGCTAAAAATATACCTTATTATGTCCAAAAAACTTCAAAACATTCTATCGAGTACTTTCTTCTAAAAAAAAATCCGAAAATCGCCTAATTTTTCATGGGCTACACTGGTATAGCCCCTTAACTCAACAAACGCTTCATTGCTACCCACTCGAATTTGGTCGATGATTTTTTTTCCAATATATTACCGTGTCTGAAGAACACTTCCATTTTTCGCAGATTTTTTTACTTCATATTTTATAAAGTAAAAAATTTGTATACTCTTATTTATTTTTTATTTTTTTCACAACAAAAACATTAATTTTGGATAATCTACAAATATTGTTAAAATCTCACAGTTTATTATTCAAATGTAACCTCGAGTCATAATAAAAATTTTCAATTTTTTGATACGTAGAATATTATGATATATATAGAGAATATTTTTAAATACAGAATTTGGGATTCCTGAATTTTTTTTCCGATTATTCAATTTTTGTGTTTTTTTTATTATTATAAAAAAATATAAAAGTAGCGATTCGAAAAAAAAAATTGGAAAAAATTGAAAATGATTTTGAGTCTTGCTGTAATTGTGAGGAAAATCTCGAATTCGTTGATAGAGAATGAGAATTAATGAGGCTATATTAGTCAATTCAATGTTATCAAATATTAGTCAATTCAATGTTAATTTTTAGAAATCGTCTCTACGAATATCAAATCAACAATGACAAAATGTATATTTTATAATTGTTTCGACGAAAGGTACCTTTGTTCAGTTTACTCACAAAAAAAATTTGCAATTTTTCTGAGATTTTAGAGATTCCCAGTTGATTTAGTTCTTGGATAAATTATTTACCAACTGACTACGTTATTTTAAAAAATTGCTGTTAGAAAAGTTGAACTTTTCGTGTGCTTTCTCCGGATAAACAAATGGCAATGAATTAACTTTCTCAAAAGTTCGTTGAATTAAATTGAAATACCCCATTTATGCATTACATCAGAAAAAAAAAAATATATATATATATATATATATATATATATATATATACATATATATAGGGGTATTCCATACGAAACCGACCATTCCGTAATCGCGGCCATTTTTTATTTTGTTGAAAATTTTCTATTTTTTTGTACGTACTGAAAGCAGTCTTTGAGATTTTATTTAGATTTTTAGCTCAACCCTTCCAACCACAATACATTTTTTAATATTTCATACATTTTTTTTTCGCCTTGAGTTGTGGTTTTGTAAAAAAATCCGAAAAAATATCGAAATTCTCTTTCATACGTTTTTTTCAGTTTTAAACCCGAAATATATATTTTTTTCAACTTGGACCATTTTGATTTAAAAAAAAACACCACTCCTAAAAAGACATTTTCACAAGTATTAAAAAATTCGCAGCTTGTGATATTCATATTTTATATTTTTTGTCTATTTTTGAAGTTACACGTAACACTAAAAAAATAATGAGTAACGTACGACTTCGAAAATAGATTTAAAAAAAAAATACGAGTTATGAATATCTCAAGCTGCGAATTTTTTAGTACTAGTAGAAATGTATCTCAAAAAGTGGTAAATTTTTTGAACAAAATCAAAATGGTCCAAGTTAGAAAAAAATTTTTTTGTGCTGAAAATTGAAAAAAAAACATGAAAATGAATCTGAATTTCTATTTGTATTTTTTTTTCAATTAATCAAGACCAAAAAAATCATCTTCTGTTTTATTTTGATATCTCCGTTTTTTTATAAAGTTATTTGAAAAAGAATTGCGTGAAATTTTGAAAAAATTTTTGTTACTGGAAGGGTTGAGACAAAAATCTAAAAAAATTCTGAAGGACTGCTTTCAGTACGTACAAAAAAATTGAGAATTTTCAACAAAATCAAAAATGGTCGAGGTTTGGTCGGTTTCGCATGAAACGGAGGATGCATTCGTCATATAATCGTTGTATTTCTCACATTACCGGAAGATAATGCATTTTATTCTTCCTAATTTGTATCCTTTGTATTGACTGTGACATCCAACATTTACACACATAAAACGTTAATATTAAATTCTCTACAGCCTCGTCTTGTGTCGAGAAAAAAAAGCACATACAAAATTATAAAGGTTTCCCTCGAAAGTATAAAGTTTTTTTTTTTTTATTATTCGAAAAAAAAGATCATAGCAGATATGCTAAAACACAAATTGTTCATAACAATATCCCGATACCGGGTCGTAAATAAAAAATTGGAAGTGAAATACAAATTTTTGGAAAATTCTTATATGTAAAAAAATATGCATCTGATTTGTTTTTTAATTAGAACCTGAATAATTGGTCCGTATGATCGCAGAAGCATTTTCGATAATCTCGCGTTTTGGATTATCGATAGAATATTTATTGGCCGGAAATTTGAATGGTTTCTCTTTAAGAACAAATGCCACTCTGGAATTTTGAAAAAAAAATTTGAATATAATATTTCGGCTCAAACGATGGTTCAAATATATATGCTCCAAAATATTTGAAATTTTTCAATTTTTTTTTTTGCATTCCATTAATCGTTTTGCTATGAAAAATTGTCAGAAATAAACAATTACTGCGGACACCAGAGTGACATTTACCCTTAAGGAAAAATGAAGTCTCTGTGAATTCTTTTCACGAGAAAGCGACATTAAATTTGGCTCCTCGGTGGGAATTTTTCAACGAAGAAATAAATAATAATTTACCCTTTAGTGTTTTTTTTATCAACGAAACGTAGAATAATTGATGTGGCTTTCTCGTGAATATATTACGATAATATATTATGTATCGTGTACACATAAATATTGTGATATATGCTAACATTTAAGTTACGATACATGAATTCTCGATGCTCTCTTTCAATTTTAAAATATTCAAATTTTCGTTCAGGTGAGCTAGCAACGTTCACCAAGGTCAGCACCAAGCTCATATATATGGGGCATTCCAGGTCCACTCACGTGGTCATCGGCCTGACCCCTCGGATTCAGTTGACGAATTTTTTTTTTCATATTTTGGTCCAAAAAAGAGGTTATTTTCTCTAAATTTTTATCACTTGTTTTACCCCAAAAAAATATTTTTTTTTCACAACTTTTGAGTAAAAATGAATTTGGACCGGGTTTAAAATTCTGAAATTTTTTTCGTAAGATCCATCACTAAAAACAAGTATTTTCTCCATACTTTGAGAGTGAGCCGAGAATAATTTTTTTTTTAATTAAAGAAAAAAAATTAATCGTTTCTAGGTAAAAAAAAATCCTATATTTTGATAATAGATTTCATAAAATCGATCAATTATGAGATTGAAAAAATGTATTACTTTACGGACGGAGACATCAATATAAAAACTATTATCAAAAAACTATTATCAAAATATAGGAAATTTATTATCGAAATACAGAAAATATATTATCAAAATATAGGATAAAATTTTTGTTACCAAGATCTGATTTATTTTTCTCTTTTTTGATTTTTTTGGTGAAACAGGTGATGAAAATCTGGAAAAACCTATTTTTTTGGACCAAAATATGCCAAAAAAAATTCGTCAACTAAAATCCGAGGCGATCAGGCCGATGACCACGTGATTTTACCTGGAATGCCCCATATACATACATGTTGTATACGAATATAAGCTACGTAAAATTATCCTCAAGCTCTTTCTCACTTTATCAACAAAAACAAAAAGACATTAATCGAGAAAAAAATAATAAACTAAAAAAAAAACTTGTGTCCAATTCTGGAGTAATTTCCATTCTGGTGAGAAAAAACAATTTATCAAATTGATAAACATAATAAAGACTACGAGCATAAATGAATATTATTATTATTCTTCAGAAAGTTGTTTACGATTGAACATTTGAAATTGTTGCAAAATGCTCGTTTCGCAAAAAAAAAAAGGAAGTCTTGTATTTTCGAAGTATATAAACGATGAATAATTTCGATGCCCCTGAATTACATCAACCCGTCGCACACCCGAGCAAGTTCTCGCGCGTTCAGCCTGTTTCAGGCGTTGTAGCACATTGTGCGATAATCTTGCCTTGTTTTTTTTTCGGCATTATATCGAGTAATATGTAAATAAATCTGTACGTACATATGCCTTAATAGTTTCATCTCGTGGAAATAAAAAAGTAAATTTCACGCTTGTGAAATACAGTGAAAAAATAATGTAGTGAAAAATGGAAGAAGGTTGAACGTAATTCGAAAAAGTCGTTGTTGATGTATTTTTTTTTTCAATCCTTAAACATTGTGATAAGGATTCATCTGTGGTGGGCTCAATACTTTGCCTCCATTTGGACGTGCCTGATGACCATATTTTTCCGCGACAACTTCTTTGTAGTGACTGTACACGACGAGCCAGAAGTAGATTTGTATAACTGAGTAAACACAATGAAAAAAAAAAATTAATAACGAAAAATAAGAGACGAGAAATATTATCGATATTTTTAATATCGTTTTAGCTTTTTCTACGTAATACAAAAAAAAATCACTTTACACTGCAACCTCGATCCGCGGCACCTCGATCTTTGCAATTGCAGAGTAGTGGGAGAAGCGCCAAGCCAATCGCGTCAGGCCGCCGTGAGCCACCAGCGGCGCAGAGACGGTTCTGTGCATTGTGCGCATCCCCACTTCTTGCAAGAGCCAGTCCCGATGGATTCCGATTACCGAGGTCGCAGTGTATATTAACGGATACATCTTTTTATGCAGTTTTTTGTTAAGTCAAATTAGTAATTTCAGTTTGATCCAGATGAATGTTTATGAAAAAAAAAAAAATAGAACTATGGTGTTGAGTTAACTTGAAAACAAAATTAATTAAAAAAAAAAACCCTTTTTGTTGCATACCAACGATACAAATTTTAACATCATTATTATCGCATTGTTGATCGAATGAAGGTGAGAAACAAAAAATACTAATTCTAGTTGTCAAAAATTCGGAATTATTAAGGGGATAAAAAAAAATTTACTCGACATTTATTCGAATAAAATGAGATCAACGAGCTAAGAATTTGATTCTTCGTTCAGGCGAATAAATTAAAATCAACTGACCTGAAGTCGCCACCATGAAGATTACAAGGGCGAAGAACGCTCCTATAGGAAGGACCGTAACGGTGACGATGAATGCTGCCAGACAAACGCAAACAGTTCCGACGATACCACCGAAAGAAATCGCCAGCCACGGAAAAATGTATCCGGAGGTTTTCTGAAATGTCAGTGAACGAAAAATTGTGACTGACGAAACATAACTTGGTGTAACTTTTTCTTATCTACATTTAGTATTGAGAAACTGACGAAACGTTCGATTTTTTCAGGTTTTTAAGTGTGATATGACGAGCACTAAAAAATTCCATGTACCTGAAATTTCGAACTCTTAACTGGACGAAAAATCTACGAATGTAGTTTACTGCTTTACTTTACTACTACTTTAACCCTTACTTGACACACGGGTACAAAACACCCCACACCTAAATTTCCTTAAGTACAAGTACCTTAATTTAAAAAAATTGGACCTATATTGACATCTGTCATTAGTTCGAGGATGCCACTACTCCTTCAAGCTTACAGCATCACTCTAAGACAATAATTTTTTATGTAGTAGCCGTTCAAAGTCGAGTGGTCTCACCTGGGAGTGTATCAAGCAGAGTTGTGAAAATAGTAATGTAAATGTAATGCATTACCCATTACTTTAAATAATGTGTATTGGGCAAGTATTCCATTACAATTAAAAAAGTAATGTGTAATGGATGCGTGTTCCATTACAATTAAAAAAAGTAATGTGTAATGGATGCGTGTTCCATTACAAATAAATAAAGTAATGTGTAATGTATGCGAGTTCCATTACAAATAAATAAAAGTAATGTGTAATAGATGCGTGTTTCATTACAATTAAAAAAAGTAATGTGTAATGGATGCATGTGCCATTACAAATAAAGAAAGTAATGTGTAATGAACGCGTGTTCCATTACAATTAAAAAAGTAATGTGTAATGGATGCGTGTTCCATTGCAAATAAATAAAAGTAATGTGTAATGTATGCGTGTTCCATTACAAATAAATAAAAGTAATGTGTAATGTATGTGTGTTCCATTGCAATTAAAAAAAGTAATGTGTAATGGATGCATGTGCCATTACAAAAAAGAAAGTAATGTGTAATGGATGCGTGTTCCATTACAATTAAAAAAGTAATGTGTAATGGATGCGTGTTCCATTACAAATAAAAAAAGTAATGTGTAATCTATGCGTGTTCCATTACAAATAAATAAAAGTAATGTGTAATGGATGCGTGTTTCATTACAATTAAAAAAGTAATGTGTAATGGATGCGTGTTCCATTACAAATAAAGAAAGTAATGTGTAATGTATGCGTGTTCCATTACAAATAAATAAAAGTAATGTGTAATGGATGCGTGTTCCATTACAATTAAAAAAAGTAATGTGTAATGGATGCATGTGCCATTACAAATAAAGAAAGTAATGTGTAATGGATGCGTGTTCCATTACAATAAAAAAAGTAATGAAAATGGATGCGTGTTCCATTACAAATAAAAAAGTAATGTGTAATGGACGCGTGTTCCATTACAAATTACAATTTAAAAAAAAATTAATTTGCAGTGGAGAATATTCCATTACAAATAGAAAAATTGCCATGCTCGTATTAGAAACTTCCACGTTGCTGTCTCATTATTTTATTTAGCTCACTAAAAGTTCATGCACAATTATCACAAATGATCCATAAAGTTGAAAAAAAAGAACATGCACATTATTTAGGGATTCAATATAACGACAAATTTTGTATCAGTAACTTGTAATTTTTATTAGATTGCTTATGATTATGGGCATCCATTACTCATTTTTTTTATTTATTTGTAATGGCACATGCATCCATTACACATTACTCTTTTATTTGTAATGGCACATGCATCCATTACACATTACTTTTTCTTATTTGTAATGGCACATGCATCCATTACACATTACTTTTGTATTTTGTAATGGTACACTTATCCATTTCACATTATGCAGTGTAATGGGTTACAAATACCGTAATGCATTATCAAAGTAATGCATTATTTACAACTCTGGTATCAAGTAAGGTCGAATGCGAACATTTTGTACGAATTTTTTTCCCATTATATTATTTTACTACTACTATTTTTTTTCTTGTAATGCTATATATTAAGCGAACTCAGGTAAATTTTCAACCATTTTTGTCGAAAAATAAAAAAGTTGTGATTTTTTTCGAGAATGTTGTCATTTTTTCGGTTTTTTTGGATATTAAAATTTTTTTCTTATATTTAATTTTCATATTTTACCATAAATCCTGTATAACTTTGAGAAGTAACATCTTAACGAGTTCTAAAAAAATTTGCAAATCAAAATATTAAATGGTATCTTTTTTATAAGAATTTTTATCGCTGGGGTACAAACGACCCCAGTGTGTCAAGTACGTTACTCTGCAGAAGTGTGTTAAGTAAGGGTTAAACTACTTAAAACTTCACAGTTTGTTAATTTTGGTTTCAGCCGAACGTTTGCATCTTCAAGTACATAAAATTCTACAAATCTCGAAATTAATAAAAACAATTTTTACCTCAAAAATCATCCAAGTTTTCATCAATTAAGATCAGGAAAATAAAATTTGTTTAGAGAAGTTCTCCAAGAGAAATTTTAGGCCTTATAGAGGTCAATTTGTCAGCAGTGGCCACTACAAAAGGTCGAAAAAATTATCTGAATTTTCCTGATCGAATCATCTGTTTTTTCCACGACTAAAATTCGAATTAATAGTGCCAATATATGAAAGTCGTTAATGATGCTTCGAATTAATTATGCTAAAAAATGATTTTTCTGAAATTAAGTTCCATTGAGATTAATGACAGGATTGCATTTTTTGTTTATGTTTCATTTCCAGAATAGTACGAAATTAATAAATGTCATTGTTTTGCTTCCTCATTTAGGAAGCTTTGTTTTCGTGAAAATTTTTTTTTCGCGATTTTTATGCCAATATGCTCAAAATTTCCTAAAACATCGAGATATCATATTTAGAAAAAATGTCCAGATGGATGTGTGTGTGTGTGTGTGTGTGTGTGCATGTCCTGAGTTTCAGATGTAAATAATTAATAACTCAAAAACGCTTCGAAATATCAAACTAAAATTTGGCACACTTGTCGAGCACGAATTGCTCTTCATTATGAAAAAAATTTTGTTTTAATTATAACGGGTGTTCAGATTTTATCGACTTTTATCGTTTTTGCAAGAATGGCGTAAACGCTCTAACCTCTGTAATTTTCAAGATATTGCACTCAAACTTTGTACAGAATAAGTATAGGTTGTTTGGTATTGAATTTGGCGAAAATCCATCGAGGGATTGAAATTTTATGAAATTTTGAATTTTTTGAAAAATAGCCTAAACGCTCTCGCTTGTGCAATTTTTAAGATATTGTACTGAAACTTTGCACAGAGCTAATAATATAGCTATCGAGGTTATTCGACATTAAATTTGGCAAAAATCCATCGAGGGATTAAAATTTTATGAAATTTTTATTTTTTTGAAAAATAGCGTAAGCGCTTTGACTTGTGCAATTTTTAAGATATTGCACTGAAACTTTACACAGAGCTAATATAGCTATCGAGGATGTTCGTTATTAAATTTGACCGAAAATCGATCGAATGATTAAATTTTTATCAAATTTTTAATTGTTATAAAAGGAGCTTAAACGCTATAACTTTAGAAATTTTTTAGATATTGCAATGAAAATTTGTGAAGAGCCAGTATAGCTATTAATGTTGTTTGCTATCACATTTGAGTAAAATCGATCGAATTTGCACATTGATTACTAATATTTTCCAATAGTTAACAAAGCTTCCTTTATGAGGAAGCCAAACTATAAAAATGAGGAAGCAATGTGCAAATTTCAATTTGTTTTATTTTTCAACATTTTGTTTTATGAACTAAGGATGATCTGCTCTTCGGCTTTCTCAAAGGATTCTCTGTCTTTCATCAGTAATTATCACCGCGAAACTATTTTTCGTAATCAGTAAATATTCGTTGTCAAATTTTTATCGAGACGATTTCTAAAATCTAGCATTGATTTGACTAATTTCAAATGCTCGAACATTCTTGAGGCAGTGAGTCACTCCAGCCACGTCTAAGTGGTATTAAATTCAATTGAGCAGGAAAGGAATTAATCTCGAAAAAAATAGTGACGAATCGTCATTTATCGATGGATCGTTTCGAGGATTTAAAAAAATTGTTTTTATGGCACTCGCTCTTCATGATAAACTCTGGCCTGTGAGGCTATAAAATTATCGCATTGCGTGCCTGAAAGACTTTTTGCGTAACATCGGTCTAGTATCCCCATTTTTTCGTGCCCTGGAGACAAACAAAAATTGTCACGCAATGAATTAATCGGAAAATCCGCATTCTTGATTCAAAAATCTAAATGTTAGATTTTTGTCAAGACAGATTTTTTATTCTAGATTTTTGTTTCAAAGTTGTTTTTTTAAATCAAATTTATTTGTTATTTGTTATATTTGTGTAAATATATTTGTTTAAATAAAAAGTTTCTCGCCACGTTACGAATGGAAATTTATAGTGTGCGATTTTTTCGTAGGAGAAATTTTGAAAATATCAAACAATTATGAATTTCCTCAAAATTCGTAGTATGTAATTTTATTTTCAATTCAATTCTTAGCCCAATTGCGTTAGATTCGATTCTCTGGACGAATTTGCCTAAAAGTTTGTAACATACAAATAGTTTAGTTTGATGTCGATGCCTGTGAACAAAATAAAATAAAAACATATTACTTATAAGTCATTCCATGTCAAATCGATCACTTTTGAACTCGACCCCTTTCGATTTGGTTGAATTTTATTTTCCTTTTCTACCTCGTTAAAAACATTTTTGAGGAAATTTTCAAATTTTTTACCCAAACCAAAAAAAAACTTTTTTTTTCAAATAGCTATAACTTCTTCAAAAATTGACTAATTGCGACGTTTTTTTTTAAATTTTTTATCTTTAAATGTATTTAAAAAAAAAAAAAACACCAAAATTTTAAGATTTTAAAATCTATGAAATTTTTCACTTTTTCGAGAAAAATCATCTTTTTCTCGAAGTTGGCAATTGTCCATTTTTTTTAAACTGAAAAAATACTTTGATCAATTTCGGAAAAAATGCCGCTTAACATGAAGTGGGCCGACATTTCCTTCTATTTTTTTCACTTTTTTTAAACAAAAATAAATTTTTTTTCGAGGATTACCAGTTTCAATTTTTTTTTCTACTTAATTTTTTCAAACTCTGAGGTCCTTTATAAATCCTCAAAAATTTCCAGAGTGGTGTTTTGAGAAATAAGCCCAGCTGAGATTTTTTTTTTTTCAATCAATAAAAAAAAAAGAAGGAAATGTCGGTCCACTCCATGTTGGACGGCATTTTTTCCGGAATTGATCAAAGTATCTTTTGAGTAAAACGAAAATTGAAAATGGTGAATTTCGAGAAAAAGATGATTTTTCTCGAAAAAATGATTAATGTCATAGATTTTAATATCTTAAAATTTTTTTGTACTTTCTTTCGGATAGTACATTTCAAGACGAAAATTTTGAAAAAAACGTCCCAGTTAGACAATTTTTGAAGAAGTTATAGCTATTTGAAAAAAAAAGTTTTTTTTGGGTTGGGTAAACAAATTTGAAAATTTCCTGAAAAACATTTTTGATGGGGTAGAAAAGGAAAAAAAAATCAGCCAAATCGGAAGGGATCGGGTTGAAAAGTGGTCGATTTGATATGGGATGACCCATATGTATATTTCCGTAGTCACCTTAATAGATCCGGCGATCAACAAGCCCGCGAAGATTCCACCGATCAAGATGTAGATCAACAAGCTGACTAAAAAAATCTTGAGGATCACCAGCAAACCCGCAGCCGAAGGTTCCACTTCTTGACCATTGGGGATTGTAAGTTGACTGATCTTTATTCCCGAATATACCGCATTCAATATTGCCGAAATCTGTTGAGCATTTTTATTTATTATTGATTAATCCATCGTTGGACAAAGGAGTGACCACTCAACATCTTCATAATGTATATTATTTTATTATTATTATTATTATTATTATTATTATTATTATATTTAAAAAAATATTTCGACTTTTTTTCAACCTGGCACGTTCTTTGGAACATAGTCGTTTTTTGGCTTCTTTTTGGCGTTGAAATTTCGGCGCACGAATCATGAAATTTCTTTAAAACATTTTTTAAAACAGTTGAAAAAAAACCTGGGGGGGGGAGTATAAGCTTCAATTTCGTTTCTTAAACAATTTCGTACGATTTTTTTTCTGCAAAAATATTCAGATTTTCGCAACCCGTAGTAAAAAACTCGATTCGTCGCCATTGAACAATCCCCATTCATTCCCCATTGCCAAAATAACCAACGGAGATGAATGCCGAATTGCCTAAGGGGATTTTCGCCATTGAATTCCCCATTTGAAATCCAATGAGGATTTTCCAATGAGGATTGACTACCCCATTTGAAACGGAATGGGGATTATCCTATGGGGATTAAATGAAGAAAATCCCCATAGGCAATTTGGCATTCATCTCCATTAGTTTTTGTAGGCAATGGGGAATGAATGGCGATCATCAATGAAGATTCTTTCATATAGTAAAAAACTCCATTCGTCACCATTGAAAAATCGCCATTCATTCCCCATTGCCAAAATAACCAATGGAGATGAATGCCGAATTGCCCAAGGCCATTTTCGCCATTGAATTCCCCATTTGAAATCGAATAGGGATTTTTCAATGAGGATTGACTTCCCCATTTCAAACGGAATAGGGATTATCCCATGGGCATCAGTCGGCAAGAACTCCTTGCATGGATTTTTTGGACACCGACTTCTGCTAATATTCCGTGCTCACACTCGTCTAGATAAGCATACTCTTCGCATAATCCGTATGGGAGTTCAGCGGGTTGCCGTCCTGCGACATCTCGCGCCAAGTCTCGGAACTAACGTGACGCGGTTTCCAATGGACATCTTTGGGTAATGCTGATCATTCAGTTCATCCGCATTTACTTCCCAATGGACATCATTGGGTAAAGCTGATCATTTCGTTCATCAGCATTTGCCTTCCAATGGACACCATTGGGCAATGCTGATCGCTCGATCCATCAGCATTTGCTTTCCAATGGGCATCATTGAGTAATGGTGATCATTCGGTTCATCCGCATTTGTTGTTCAATGGACGTCATTGGGCAATGGTGACTTTTCAATGGATATCCATTCACTGATCAATGGTCGTTCCTATACGCCATTGAAAAATGCGGAAATCTCAATGGGTCCCCATTCATTGTCCAATTGGTTGCCATTGGCGATTCAATGGAGTTTTTTACTACGGGTAAAAAACGATCATATTTATAAAATGATGCGTAACTCTAAAACTACTGGATTTTAGTGAAATCACTAAGAAGATAAAAAGTTGCATACAATTATTCTGGATTCAGAGAAATTTTTTCAGAAGTTTTTTTCAAAATTTTTTTTTTCGATAATTTTTCCTGTTAACAAGATATTTTTTCATCTCAAACAATCGAGTCTCTTACCTCATCTACACGGGTTTTCCGATAGGAAAGCCATGTAGAAGAAGTTTTTCGATGAAAAAAGGGTGTAGATAAGGTAAGAGACTTGATTGTTTAAGATAAAAAAATATCTCGTTGACGGGAAAAAATCTCGAAAAAAATGTTGAACAAAAATTCTGAAAAAATTGCATTGAATCCAGAATAATTGTGTGCACCTTTTTATCCTCTTAGTGATTTCACAAAAACCCATTAGTTTTAGAGTTACGCTACATTTTATAAATATGGTCGTTTTTTGTGAAAAATTGAATATTTTTGCGGTAAAAAATCGTACGAAACTTTTTCTAAGACGATATTGAAACTTAGACTCCACTTCACAAGTTCTTCATTTTAAAAAACAGTTAAAATAAATTTGCATGAGTCATGCGCCAAAATTTCAACGACAAAAAAGCCGAAAAATGACAATGTTTCAATGGACGTACCGGGTTTAAAAAAAATCGAAAAAATATTTTGAAAAACGCAAAATGAAGCTGAATATGTCCCCTTTGAAACGCTGCTTGTTGAATTGGAATATTTTAATTTTTAGAAGAGCAGTGAATTTTTTTGTGCGGCGCAGAATCGGAGCTGGTGTTTCCAAACTTTTGGACGGCTATATATGGGGCATTCCATCCCAAATCAGACAGTTTGAAAAACTTTTTATTTTGATTTCCTCAATTTTTTAATATTTTTGAGTACCCATCAAAAGACCCTTCCTGTTAAATTTTGAGATTTTTTTGATTACCCGTTCAAAAGATAGTAAATTAACAAAAAAACCGCTTTTTTGGTATTTTGGTCATAACTTCTTTAATAATGGTCCAAATCAAAAGTTTTTCTTTCAAAATTTTTGTTTTTTTCTGGCCTTTTCAGAAAAAAATACAACAAAAATATTCGACGTGTTTTTGAATGAGTTTTTTAAGTTTTAAACTTTAAATCGCGTTTTTAAAAGTGATTGTTATTTTTTATTTATTTTTTAAATTTTTTGTATCAAACATCTATCTATTCAACAATTTTTGAGACTATTCCGATCGTGGGATCTCAATAACTACTATTTTTTTCGATTTTTGAAAATAAAAAAAATTGTTTTTATAAATTATTATGAATACCAATTTTTGAATCATCATGACCTGAATCACGTCGAATATTTTTGTTGTATTTTTTTTCTGAAATGGCCATAAAAAACAAAAATTTTGAAAAAAAAAAATTTAATTTGGACCATCATTAAAGAAGTTATGACCAAAATACCAAAAAAAAGAGCGGTTTTTTTGTTAATTCAATATCTTTGGAAGGGGTAATAAAAAAAATCTCAAAATTTAACAGGAAAAGTTTTAAGAAGGGTACTCCAAAATATAAAAAAATTGAGGAAATAAAAAAAAAGTTTTTCAATCTGTCCGATTTGGGATGGAATGCCCCATATATTTCAGCTATTTTAAAGGTGTAATCAATTTCATTTTGTCGTTGAGATCCTTTGTATCACACATACTTGAAAACAACAATAACAGAGACGAATGTCGAATAAAGTATTTACGTACCAGCGACAACGCTCCAATAATTCGCGTTCCCTTCTGCAACGAAATGCAACCGCAACACGAATTAAGCAGCATCTAAAACAATAAAAGAATTTTTATTAAATTAATTATTATCAAATTAATTAATTTAATTAATCATTATTATTAATTATTATTAATTTAATTCAATTTAATGTATTTAATTAATTATTAATTAATTATTAATTAATTATTAATTAATTTTATGGGGCTCTACGGGGCTCGTGCCAGAGCGAGAGAAAAGGTTTCACCCTCAACTCATTATTTACCCACTTTTTTTCCGAATCATCGATTTTCCGATCAGAAGCAAATTAGGTTTTTTTAGCATACGGAATAAATTTATAAAAAGGTAATTTCATTTTTACCGAAAAATCGGGGGGGGGGGTCGAAAACCCGACTAGCAAATGTTCCGACGGGCCGAAGTCCCGAATTTCACGACGACGAACCGTTCGAATAACGAAGGATCAAAATTACGAACGCCGGAAAACAGAAAGCGAAGCCCCGCCCAGCGCATCTCTCTCTCTCCTACACATGGGGCACGCATAAGCGGCGCTCCCGTCGCAGTCTCGGCTTTCGGTTTTCCGAGCGTTCGCATCTTTGACCCTTCGCTATTCGAACGTTTCGTCGTCATGAAATTCGGGACTTCGGCCCGTCGGAATATTTGCTAGTCGGGTTTTCGATCCCGCCCCGAAAAATCAACAGTTTCGATGGACAATGAGAAAATGTACTTTTTTTAGAACTGGAAGCTTTTTCAACTGTTTATCTCGTCCCTTTTACGGGAATAAACGATTAGCAATTTTTGGTACTTTTTTTGCTTAATTATTTGGATTTATTTGGGTTTCGGTTTGCAGTCACGTGGTTCCAGCATTAACGCAATACCGACATTATTACTGAAGCCCTACATTATCGACTCAAAATCGCTGTCCAAACTTTTTACAATACCGGTGGATGAATATCAATTAAATTTATGAATTAATGATGAATGAATTGCAAAATGCAAATGCGAGACATAAATCAACGTTTTCGTTAATTGCCACTGACTTGTCAAACAGTTCGGATAGAAGTCTGATGAAAGTAATGTTTATTCCATAGGAATTCAACATAGTGCTGCCCTCTTTCGGATTTTTGTGAACTTAATTTTGCCATTTTTTTTTCGATAAAACACGAAATTTATCAACATTTATCTCGTGATTTGGATTCCAAACTTACGTCGCGGTTTTTTCATAAAATAATGTCAAAGATGTATCGATATTCGTACTTTGGTGTTGGTTATGGAGCCCCACTCTTGGTTTTAGCCGAAATGCCGTAAGAACATTATAATTTAATATTTTCACACGGAAAAAAATGATCAGTGACAATTTATGTCTAATATTTAAAAAATTACTGAATTCAATGCAGAATATACGGTTCAGAACTGTAATTCGGGCGTTTTACTGGGAATCCATTATAAATGAATGGATTTAATGTAGTTTCTATTTTTCAAACCATTATAAATGCTGATTTTCTCTATGAAAAATGCAATGTTCACCGCAAAAAAAATGACAAAGTAGAAATAACAAGCAGAAACGACGAAATCCACTGTGTTCGAACTGTAAAATTTACAATGGTCTCTGTAGAATGCGGTCTCTGTAGAAGCGCATAATTAAAAATTGCAGTGTTCCCAGTGAAAGATTATCAAATGCGCGCCGCAAAATATGCAACGTCAATTTCAATTTTTACAGTGTGGCACTGTAACGGGACGACCTGTGGCGTGCCACGATCCCAGCATTTCGCCCGAGATCCGCTAGATGGCGTCGGACGGCACGCCCCCTCGCGCCGGCGAGAGAGCCACCGAGCACCTATAAGGTCCGATGTATCACCAATATCGGCGTCCTCAATTGACATACAATTGTTGGAACATCACCCGCGTTCTGTGGTCGAGCAGTCCTATGGACTGAAAACTACATTTTCTTAACAGATCACCATTGCATTTCGGTGACGCTCGCGCTCTTGATGGGCGCGAGGTTAAACTAAATTCGCTTCACTAATTGATCTCACTATTAATCAGTCAAGTACAAGCCCTCGTAGTTTTGAGCCTGAGCGAGGATAAATAACGGTTTATTGCAATATTTGAATAAATTGGAATTTGTTCAAATATCGAAACGTTTCACTACGCTATAATTTATTTTAGAAATTGCAGTATTTTCAGTGAAAAATAATAAACGTACCGCAAAATATACTACGTTCTTTTCAATTTTTACAATGTACACTGTAATTTTTTCACGGGCCCTGGATAATTTTTACAATGTGAAATGTGTAAAAAGTTCACCGGATACAACAGAAATATAATGTTTCACGTAGTGTACATTTTACTGTTCCACACTGTGAAAATTCGTCTGATGGACATGTACTATGTCATTCGTGAAATCTGTATATTGTATTAAGGAAATACGCAAATTTTCCTTTTTGTCCTTCCAGGAGGCGCTGTTGATGGGGAAAACTGTAAAAATTAATGGGAATCTCAGCAGTTCTCACTGATCATTTTTTTCCGTGCAATTAAAGATTTTTGATGATAATCGGATCTGTAATTTTTTCTTTCGTTTTCCGAAAAAATTTTAGTGGGGCTCCATTTGTGCCATAATTCTGATGATACTGTCAAAATTTTACTCATTTTCATTCATTCGTGCCAGAGCAAGTTTGGAATCCATTTTCGAGGTGCTAATGTCGGTATTTAGCCTCCCCTTAAGAGGAGGCTAAATACCGACATTTTTCGTGCGAGTGTGAGAAAGAAAGGATGATAGGGGTCGTGTGAGAGCGAGAGAGAGGTCCGAATGTCGCCAGCTACAAGTAACTCTTGAACACCGGCCATTGTCGATCGTGACCAATTTAACAATTTAAAAAAAAAAAAAAAAAAAAAAGAACGACGCTTGTCATTTCTTTGAACGTAAGATAAGCTCCTCTAATTCGTTGATTGAAAAATTACTAAATCGGTGCATCTCGAATATGTTTTAACGCGCTGATCTCGTTCCTGAAGCGTTGAAAATATTTTCTGGGTATCTTTCTTATTATTCGATGCTCACGTAAACGGGGCAAAATTGTTGTCACCCTTCAATGTTTCATTTTCAAGTTTATTTTTTGAAATTGAAAAATCAAAATATAATTTTAGTCAAAATATAATTCCACTGATTTCATTATATGTTCTTTTAAATAAATATCAAATATTAATGTACAAATATTATGATAACCTTAAGGTACTAGTTTATTTTACAAGGAAAAAAAAACTTTTTAAGATTTTTTTCTCAGCTCTTTTATCAGATATGGTTATAAAACTGTTTTTACAAAATCGTTTCATTCTTCGAAAATAAAAAAATAAAATTATTTTCATTCTTTGAATAATTTATTATTTATAGAATGCACCAAAATCGAAAATGTCTTATCCCATGGCCGACAGTTAATCTCAGGATTGGCAAGTCTGAAAAAAAAATCAAAAAGTATTTTAAAGAGAAAGGTATCTAATACAATTTACCACGTTAATAAAAAATCGATTTTTAAAAAATGGCGAATGTTTGAAATGAAAATGAAAAAATAAATTTTTCAAAATTTATTTCAAATATCCGCCATTTTTTTTTAAATCGATTTTTCATTAACGGTTTTTTTATTTTTTTGTTTCAGACTTCCAATCCTGAGATTGGCTGTCGGCCATGGGACAAGACATTTTCGATTTTGGCGCCTTCTATAAATTATTCAACGAATTAAAATAGAAAATATATTTTCTTTTTAATTTCCGAAGGATGAAACGAGGTTGTAATAACGGTTTTATAAGAATATCTGACAAAGGAGCTGAAAAAGAAATCTTAAAAATTTACTTTTTTTTCTTCTTCGAAAGTAAACTAGAACCTTAAGGGTCCCACTATCTAGGAATTTCATAACGGTTTCAACGGGTCTGTTAGACCCCAGAAAAATTGTCTATAATTCAAATAATAACACTAATATTTGAAAAAAAAAAAAAAACTAGTAAACGCCGACAACATTTTGAAAAAAGGGCCAATTGGTTTTTTAACGAAAATAAACATTTTAATATACGAAAAAAATTATGAATTTCGCTATTTTTGATTGAGTTTTGTTATTAGATTACTTATTATATTTTATTAGATTATATTTTATTTTTAGGTTATATTTAGATTATATTTTATTATTAGGTTATATTTTATTAGATTACTCTGAATTTTTTCAGATTTCACAAAGTGGTCTCCTTTAAAAAAAAATACAATAAACGCGTGACCGAAAAATTCTGAAAGAATTTGGCACAATTTTTTTTCAATGTGTTCTTTTATATAAAAAATTTGGAGAAAAATTGAAATCATCAAGGCAAGATTTTGATCGAAATGTCGTGGAATGCCTCATATATTTTTCTTTCCCTAATGTACAAAGACTTTTTATTGATTGTGCAAAGTAATTGATTCATTTCGGTTCTTAAACCTTCCGTGGTCACACGGGGTCAAAACGACCCCACGACTACTTTTCTTTTTTCTTCTTTATGAATTTTTTTTGAATACATTCGACGCCAGTATGGAAAAACGTGCTTTCTCATAATTTGAGATAGCACGTTTTTCTAGCACAATCTGCGATAGCACGTTTCTTCCATACTGTCGTCGACATAGTCGTTCGATTTTTTACAAACTACACTGAGAAAAAAAATGTTTGAATGACCTAAATCTTCAGTCGGATACGTTCAAATAAATATTTATTTGGTCCAACTAAATAATTAGTTTCTTGAATAATTCTGCGCTTCGGTTGACCAAAATATAATTCAGGCAAAAAAATGTTGAATTGTACCAACTAAATATTCGTTTGAACGTATTTGACTGAAGATTTAGTTCATTCAAACATATTTTTTCTCACTGTAATTTTTAATATATCAACTAGAATGTTTGAAGGATGTTCTGTAATTTTTTGAGATTTTTAGACCGATAGTTTGGTCACATTACTTGTTCAAAAATTGTCAAGGTCAAATTGACCCAGATAAGTTGTGACCACGGAGAGTTAAATTTAACTTGTCCAATAAGGAATGAATAATAAATTCGAAGGCCTGCAAAAATTGGGTTTTTCCACGAATCGATCTTCTCGAAAATAATCCGATGACATTCGATGACCCTGCGCGGTCGCATTGGGTCGATTTTGTCCCAAACGAAATTTCACTCCAAAATTGAAAGCTTATCTAAAGTGATTAAAATGAAAAAAATGGCCTCTACAAAATGGTGCCTGAAGATCTCTGGAGACAACAATATTATTTTTTTCCAGTGAAAATAATCGTCGATTTATTTTTAATAAAAATCTTCGATTTTCCTTTTTTCAAAGTTGTGCGTTTTTAAGCGTTTTAATTACTTTAATATTTAATTATGATACTGTTTTCGGCAAAATGATCGGAGCCCGGCTCTTCTTTAACTTTACAGTGTCCATCACGACAATCCATGGTCATTTGTATTTTACTATATTTTTGAATTGCTTAATTTATTTTTTAATTGTTTTAATTCACACCTAAACACTTTTTCCTATCGTTTTCACTCACATACCAATTTTTAGTCTAAAATATAACATCTTGTGTTCTCAAATAATCCTGGATTAACATTCTAGAAAGATTTAAGGGTATACATGCAGCTTTTTAGATTTTTCAGAGCGATTTAACACGTTGAAAACTGCATGTGGACGTTTTCGACCCAATGTGACCGCGGAGGGTTAGCATTGAAGTCCAGTGATATTTATAAACGTAGATCATTATCAACGATATAAAACAATGTTTCCAATCTATAAAAAAAATCTCACCATTAAAGATCCTTATCTTTTTGAAGACCCGTCATTACATTTAAAAAAAAAAAAAAATACTAGTAGACGCCGAAAACATTTAAAAAAAGGGCCAATTGGTTTTTTAACGAAAATAAACATTTCAATATCTGAAAAAAATCGTAAATTTCGCTATTTTTGATTGAGTTATACTTTTGAAAATCACTGGGGTTAAATAGACCCCAGTGAGACCGTTAAGGGTCAACCCTCCGTCTGTACACTCAAATTTTGGGACTCGTCTGTACTCTGGGTCGTGAAAGTCCTGCTAATGTTTTTTCTAAGAAAAAACCGTCAAGAAAATCTGAAAAAATTATGAATTACTGTTATAACATTTTTTTTCATTATCCAATTATTTATTTAACCATTTGTAGTAAGCAAAATTTTTTACAATTTTTCTAATTCCAAGAGATATTTGATTTGAAAATTCGGCTTGTGCCTCAAAAGACCCAGTGTACAGACAAGGTTGAATAAAATTGAAAAAATATTTTTTTTTGTCAATTATATCTCGCGGTGTGTTCTCGGAACGAAATCATGCGGGATAAAATGTTTATCTGCAGATTTCTGCGAACCGGTGGCATATTTTATCTCACAACGCCATTATGCGCGTCGTCTAACATTTCAGCTCGAGCCGCGCTGAATAATATTTTTACGCAGCTGACTCACTCGGATGTTTTCGATTAGATGGTTTCATGTCTGAGCGTGTCAAAACCCTTCGTTTATTCCACGAAGCCTTCGACATTCTGATCGATAACATTTTCTCGATGAAAAAAGTCATCGGAATTTTTTTTTTTTTCCAATAATGGAAAAAATATCCAATTTCCAATAAATTCCATTGATCTATACAATCCCAGTGGACACAGTAATGTTGCAGCAATGTAACGGCAACGTTAACTTTGTAACATGTAACATTACATAGACGTTACATGTAAGTTACATTTTCCTACTCAGCAATATAACATTGTTATATAGCAGTTACGCAACAGTTACTTTACAGTTATGTAACAGTTGTGTAACCTGCATGTAACAAATGTTACATAACATGTTACTTGCACGTTATATTGCCGCAATATTACATAGGTCACATTACTGTAATGTAACAAAGTTACATACCAGGTATGTAACCTGCATGTAACAAATGTTACGTAACATGTTACTTGCACGTTACATAATAGCAATGTTACATAGGAGTAACATTGCAACGTTACATGTAACTTCCATGTTACATTGCTGCAACATATATATATTTTTTTTTACATAATTACGAACGACACTGTATGCACTTTGATTATCCTGCTTTATCCGCGGATAATTCGTCCCGGAACAAGGAAAAACTTTATATTTGCGTGTGCAATTGAATATTGGAAAATACTATTATCTCGGGTTTTTTTTCTTCTCAAAATTTACTTTCAATTTTCAATCAAAAAATTCCGCATCTTTATCTTGTTGTTGAATTTTGCATCCCTGAAATTTAACGATATTATTATTATTATTATTATTATTATTATTATTATTATTATTATTATTATTATTATTATTATTATTATTATTATATTATTTTTCGTTTCAATTTTCAGTATTCCCCATACTTTTCTTTCACTCTTGAAAGAACCCGATTATGAACCCGATCAGGTTCATAATTATGAGAAAGAAATTATGACAAGGTGCCCTTTTCGGCACCTTGTCAGGTTGTCGTGGGTCGCTGAAGACCCGAGGCATATTAGAACACGTGATTTGCACCGAAAAAATCTGATAAAATTCCTGAACTCTCTTGAATGCTTCTACTTTGAGAACACACCATGAATATTGCAAAAAAAAATTAAGAAAATATATTATTTTTGATCATAAACACATCCACCCCTAAAAAAATCAGGCATTGACAGAAAATAGCTCGGGTCTCCAGCGACCCACGATAACCGAATCGGGGTAAAATTAAATAACGAGTGTCCGTAAAAATAATCGAGGAAGCCATTTTTCACGAATTGATTTGCCCTTGTAAAAAATGGAAATTATCATCACCGTCGTCATAATTATTCACGCTCGATCTATCACAAAAAATGACCAAAATAACCGAGCAATCGGCACGATAACTAATTAAGGGGAGGCTAAATACCGACATTAGCACCTCGAAAATGGATTCCAAACTTGCTCTGGCACGAATGGATGGAAAATCAATAACATTTTGACAGTATAATCAGAATTATGGCACAAATGGAGCCCCACTAAAATATTTTCGGAAAACGAAAGAAAAAATTACAGATCCGATTATCATAAAAAATCTGTAATTGAAAATATTAAATTAAATTAAATCCGAAAGAGGGCAGCACTATGTTGAATTCCTATGAAATAAACATTACTTTCATCAGACTTCTATCCAAACTGTTTGACAAGTCAGTGGCAATTAACGAAAACGTTGATTTATGTCTCGCATTTGCATTTTGCAATTCATTCATCATTAATTCATAAATTCAATTGATATTCATCCACCGGTATTGGAAAAAGTTTGGACAGCGATTTTGAGTCGATAATGTAGGGCTTCAGTAATAATGTCGGTATTTAACCTCGCCTTAAAGAGCGTCAAGGTCTTCATCGGGATAAAGATAAGAGATGAACGTTCACTGTAATTAATGTCTCATAAAAAAAAACGTTGTGAAAAAAATACGAATAAAAAAGAAGATCGTCGAGTCTGAATAAATGAAAAAAATTTAATCTCGAAAAGCAACGAGTGGATATGTTATTTTTTCTCGGTCGAGAGTCTCAAGGCCACGTTGCGGCTACGATTATACATTGTTGGCACTTACCATTGTTGATGTTGTTGATTTTTTTTTTTTTTTTTTTTCAAACACCTGGGAGACGATTTACTGGCGTTTTGTCACGATGTGGATTATTTCAAAATCCTCACGATAATTGGCACAGGACAAAGAAAATCCGTGTAAAAACGGCGATTAACTCTCCGTGCCCGTTCGCTTCGACAATTCGTTTGTAACTGGGAAGCGCGATCCCGGAATATCCCTTGAATAGATCTGCGCGCGCAGACTCAAAATCCGCCGGCCGCACGCCTTCCCACTATCGATTTGCCTCAAACATATATATATATATTTTTTTTAATTTTATATTTCTCCCTCCTTCGAAAGCTACATTTGGACAATCATAACATAAACATCAATCGTAACATAAACATTGAAAATACGTTCCGCCTGCGTGGTTTGTGCGTGTGATGCTTTGTATAAGTGTATATGGGTCATTTCATGTCAAATCGACCACTTTTGAACCCGACCCCTTTCGACTTGGCTGAAAATTTTTGTCTTTTTTCTACCCCATTAAAAACATTTTTCAGGAAATTTTCAAATTTTTTTACCCAACCCAAAAAAAGTTATGAATTATTCAAAAAAAAAAAAGGCATATGTTTTTTCAAATAGCTATAACTTCTTCAAAAATTGACTAATCGGGACGTTTTTTTTTCGAAAATTTTCGTCTTTAAATGTACTTTTCGAAAAAAATTCAAGATATTAAAGTCTATGACATTTTTCACTTTTTCGAGAAAAATTATCGTTTTCTCGGAAGCGCATTTTTTATTTTATTTTATTTTATTTTTCTAACAAAAAACTCCATTCAATTCCGGAAAGAATGCCGCGCAAACTGGAGTGGGTGGAATTTTCCTTCTATTTTTTTTTATCGATTGGAATTTTTTTTTTCGCAACTGGGCTTATTTCACAAAACACACCACTCTGTAATTTTTTGAGGATTTATAAAGGACCTCAGAGTTTGAAAAATTGAGAAGAAAAAAAAATCGAAAGTGGTAATCCGCGAAAAAATTTTGATTTTTTTCAAAAAGGTTAAAGACGAAATAGAAGACACCTATATATAATTTTTTTGTACTTTTTTTCAAAAACTACATCCAAAAACAAGAAGAATGAAAAAAATTGTCATCTCTGGGCCCATTTTTGACCAAGCCACACGCTTTTGAAAAATACATCACGCATATCAAAAATTTCATAGACTTTAATATCTTAAATTTTTTTTGTATTTTTTTTCGAAAAGTACATTTATAGACGAAAATTTTCTAAAAAAACGTCCCGATTAGACAATGTTTGAAGAAGTTATAGCTATTTGAAAAAACAAAAGCCTTTTTTTTGAATAATTCATAACTTTTTTTGGGTTGGGTAAAAAAATTTGAAAATTTCCTGAAAAATGTTTTTAATGGGGTAGAAAAAAGACAAAAAATTTCAGCCAAATCGAAAGGGGTCGGGTTCAAAAGTGGTCGATTTGACATGGAATGCCCCATATAGAAACACAGTGAAGGCTTATGGATCTTTATGATATCATACCATTTTTTCATCCCATAACATCGTAGATCTCTGGTTAATTTATTTTTTTTTTTTTTCATTATTCTCGCCGATTAGAAATCCCAAAGTTGTCGCCCCTTTTTTTTTTTGAAACATTATTTTATCGATCATTTCGTTGATCCGGGCACTTGTGTAGGGATTATAAAAACATATATTATATGAGGCATTTCACGACATTTCCATCAAAATCTTGCCTCGATGATTGCAATTTTTCTCTCAATTTTTTACATCGAAAAAACATTGAAAAAAAAAATTCCCAATTTTTTTCAAAATTTTTAGGTCACGCGTTTTTTTTATTTGTTTTTTTTTTTTTTTTTAAGGGATCACTTTGTAAAATCTGAAAAAATGCAGAATAATCTAATAAAATATAACAACATTTTTGGGCTTTGTTCCAAAATGGAGATTTTAATACTCTATGAGTAATTTTTTTTCAATTTTTTAAATTTTACTCATAGAGTATTGAAATCTCCATTTTGGAAAAAAGCCCACAAATTTTGTTATATTTTATTAGATTACTCTACATTTTTTCAGATTTTTCAAAGTGGTCGCCTTAAAAAAAAAAAAATACAATAAACGCGTGACCAAAAAATTCTGAAAAAATTTGGGAAATTTTTTTTCAATGTGCTTTTATATAAAAAAAATTAGAGAAAAATTGGAATCATCAAAGCAACATTTTGATCGGAATGTCGTTGAATGACACGATAAAATTTTGCCTTGATGATATCGATTTTCCTCTCCATTTAATTCCGTTGAATAAATTTGATCAGAAAATCAATTATGCAAAGTAATTGATTTATTTCGGTTCTTTAACCTTTCGTGGTCACACGGGGCCAAAATGTCCCCAAGACTACTTTTCTTTTTTCTTCTTTATAAATTTTTTTGAATACATAGTCGTTTGATTTTTTATAAACTAATTTTTAATATATGAACTAGAATGTTTGAAGGATGTTCTGTAATTTTTTGAGATTTTTAGACCGATGGTTTGGTCACAATACTTGTTCAAAAATTGACAAGGTCAAATTGACCTAGATAAGTGTGACCACGGAGAGTTAAATTTAACTTGTCCAATAAGGAATGAATAATAAATTCGAAGGCCTGCAAAAATTGGGTTTTTCCACGAATCGATCTTCTCGAAAATAATCCGATGACATTCGATGACCCTGCGCGGTCGCATTGGGTCGATTTTGCCCAAAACAAAATTTCACTCCAAAATTGAAAGCTTATCTAAAGTGAATAAAATGAAAAAAATGGCCTCTATCTAATGGAGCCTGAAGATCTCTGGAGATATTATTTTTGCAGTGAAAATAATCGTCGATTTATTTTTAATAAAAATCTTCGATTTTTCTTTTTTCAAAGTTGTGCATTTTTAAGCGTTTTAATTACTTTAATTATGATACTGTTTCCGGCAAAATGATCAGAGCCCGGCTCTTCTTCAACTTTACAGTGTCCATCACGACAATCCATGGTCATTTGTATTTTACTATATTTTTGAATTGCTTAATTCATTTTTTAATTATTTCAATTCACACCTAAACACTTTTTCCTATCGTTTTCACTCACATACCAATTTTTAGTCTAAAATATAACATCTTGTGTTCTCAAATAATCGTGGATTAACATTCTAGAAGGATTTAAGGGTATACATGCAGCTTTTTAGATTTTTCAAAGCGATTTAACACGTTGAAAACTGCACGTGGACGTTTTCGACCCAATGCAACCGCGGAGGGTTAGCATTGAAGTCCAATGATATTTATAAACGTAGATCATTGTCAACGATATGACACAATGTTTGTAATCTATTAAAAAAATCTCACCATTAAGATCTTCATCTTTTTGAAAGACCTGTCATTACAAGTGAGTCGTTTGAGATTTTTTTATTATCAATTTAGTTGCATCTACGTTTTGTTTTTATGCTCCCAATTCATCCATCCATTATTGACATGTTATTCTGGAAATCCCGATGTGCGAGCGTCGCTGAAACGCTCTGGATAAACCCAAGACTGCTCGTGACGTCACCATGAAAGTAAACAGCGGTGCTCATCGGTAAACGATTGAAGGTGCTCCCCCCCTCTTAGTTTACGAAGTATCGATATGCGCCTGTAATTCCTCGAAAAGTAAGAAACTAATTTTTTTTTTGTTATCGGCGATCACGAGATTTTAAGGTATGAAATCAATCAGCAAAATTGGGCTTGTCGGATGATAGGTAAAGGTGTTTCATATTAACCCTCCGTCTGTACACTTAAATTTTGGGACAACGTCCGTATTCTGGGTCGTTGAAGTCCTGCTAATGTTTTTTCTAAAAAAAAACGTCAGAAAAATCTGAAAAAATTCTGAATTACTTTTATAACATTTTTTTTCATGATCCAATCATTTATTTAACCATTTATAGCAAACAAAATTTTTTACAATTTTTCTAATTCCAAAGTTAAAGAGTGATCAGCATGAATTAACTATTATTATTATTATTATTATTATTATTATTATTATTATTATTATTATTATTATTATTATTATTATTATTATTATTATTATTATTATTATTATTATTATTATTATTATTATTATTATTATTATTATTATTATTATTATTATTATTATTATTATTATTATTATTATTATTATTACTATTATTATCATCGATGGACTATAATGTCATTTGATTTATGCAAGACTAGGGGACTCGTTCATTTTTATTAATTAAATTTAATTTACATCTAATTAGCAATAAAAATATTTTGTTGCAGGAATGAAAAAATTGGGATTTTCATTTTCTGTCACGTTATCGATCTTCTCTGACGATGAAATAATTCTTCTTTGAAGAGAGTTTTAATCGTCGGTAACTTGGAGCACTCTTGTATCGACGGAATACGTTTTCACATTTTTTCTCGAGTCATCAGGCATTTATTCAAACAGATGCGGAATTAATTGTTTGTTGTTCGAAAACGAGATAAAGCTGCATAATTAAATCTAAAAATATCATTACGAGTAAGATTTCTTTGCGATAAATAAATTGTTCATTTTTTACCAGAAACTGCACTTTAACATCTCTACCAGCTTAATTAACAATCCTCGACGATCTTGGCCGATTAAAGGACGAAAAAGGACGGTTTTTGTTTTTTTTTGTGTCTTTTCACTGGAATAACTCGAAATCTCCTTTTAAGTGTTTTTTGTATTTCCCAGTCAATTTTCGATTTTACAAGTACATGAAATTTCATTTGAACTGGAAAAAAGGCTTCATTTTCCAAGGTTTTTCCTAATTGTCGATTTTTCGCAATTTTCGAAATTCCTTAAATCCGACAATAATTAAGATATCGTGATGAACGCAACGACATATTTTCTATAAGTCTAGTCAAGACGTATTTACAAGTATTTGTAAATTTGTAAATAATAATAAGATTTTAAAAATTTTGGCGATTTTTAACGCAGAAAAGTTGGGTAAGTTTCTAGTTCGCTGTTATTCAAGATTCGCTAACCAAGTGTCCACATTTTCAAGATATACCTAAAACTCTCCTAATCAGTTTACCACCCATATTTTTGCGATATACACTGAGAAAAAAGTTCAGTTAAAACAACTAAATCCATTTAGATGACAAAATTTTAGTTGATTCAATATTAATTTGTTCGAAATAATGAAACTATAATTAATTCAACAAATGGATTTGGTTAACCATAAGATATGAGGTGAACTAAATTATTTGGCCAATTTCCAGATACAGTTTAGTACAATTTACACGTTACTGAGTTGCTGTACAGAAATATTTCGTTGATTTCTAGTGCATTTTAACTAAATAAATTTAGCTGTAACGAAAAAACAATTCGTATTTTCAATCACACAATTTATTTGGTACAAAGATATTTATTTGATTGAACTGAAACTTTGCCCATTCAAGCAACGATTTAACCGATTTAACTAAAGCTAGCACAAAAAGCCAGAAATACTTCCTCGCGAACTCTTTTTCAAGACTACTTCTAGAGCAACACGTATGATATCTCGCAGACGTTGGTCCGAAGAAGTCTGAAATGGGGATTACTTAAGAAGAGTGTAAAAAGGTCAACATAACCTCAAAAATGTTTGAACGCATTTTTCTCGCAGATGGCTTGATTAAATGAAAAAAGATTAGTGGGGTCGCCTGCGTAATTAATGTGTACAGGTGGCCCTACTATATTCTTTTTTTATTCCATCAAGTCATCTCCGAGAAAAATGTGTTAAAAGTTTTAGCTCTATCTCTCTCGCACTCACGAGAGCGGAAAGGCGGGGAAGGGGGTTTACCCTCCCCTTAAAAATCGCATATCCAGATGAACTACGTGATAATATTTGTTCGGATACATATCGGAACCATTTAAATTCTTGGATTTCACCACTGATATATCATATAAGTAAAGAGAATTCATAAGTAGTCGGTAGCGAAAGAGGTAGTGTGTTAGGTTCGTAGGTAGGATAGATAGGCAGGTCGCAGGTTCGAATCCCCGTGGAGGCAAATGAAATTGAAATGATGAAATTGAGTTTTTTTCTAATTTTTTTTTATACAGTCGGTCCAGTAACTATGTAAATAAATAAAATACGTATTAAAATTTTTTGCAAACGATAGAAATGAGAAAAAATTAATTTTTAATAATTTTAAAGGAACCCTTAAAAAGTTATCTTGACGATGTCTTGTGAAGAAATCTCGAAATAGTAGTCTTTACGATATCTTTTTTGAGAAGTCTGAAAAAGTTATCTTCAAGACAACTCTTCACAGATATCAAAATCATTCCTCAAAGTGGCGCAATCGACTACTTTCTGAACTCATTAAGATGTCTTTCGGAAAATGTATTCGGATGTCCACATCTTACATAAGAAATCTACAGCGATTTTTTCAGACGTCATATTGCTGTTGTGTGGGTAATTTCACTGTATCTTTGTTGAATTACCAAAATGATCTCGTTGAACGTCCGGAAACAAATATTTGGTTGAGTCGAACAAATTTTTGCATTTTCAACAAAAAAAAATTTCTCAGTGTATTCGTCATAGCAGTGGTACCTAATTTAAAATCTTATCGCAGGACTGCATCGTTTATACTAAATTATTAATTTCCTGCACTGAGAAAAAGAAATGGTTGAATATGCAAAATCGTTAGTTGAATACGGGCAACTAAATATTTATTTGGTCTAACTAAATAATTAGTTTCTTGAATATATCCGCGCTTCGGTTGACCAAAATATTCTTCAGGCAACAAAAATTTGGATTGTACAACTAAACATTTAGTTGCACGTATTCAACTAAACGATTTAGCATATTCAACCATTTTTTGTCGCAGTGTGTGAATATGTAGTTAAGTCTCTGTCGGCTTCCTCAAGATACGGGTCAATTATTTATGGATAATGATTACAGGAATGTTTAATAATAATTTATCGCGAGTTCTTAGACTTCCAAGTTCGTCGAGTCAGGAATTGTCACGTGACTATGATTTTTGTAATGCAAATTCAAAACTTTCAGAATTGTTGAAAAAAGCTTCTGCAAGTCGATAAGTTTCTACTTAATTCCCCAATCTTTTTCAATGGGGTATTCTGAACAGAAGTATGACAGAGCAACAAAATTATGTATCTTTAAATTTAATTAAGGCTAAAATATAATTAAGGCTTAAATATAATTAATAATTCTGGTCTAGAGACATATATTTTGAGCGTTATGTCGAGCTCGGTAAAAAAAATATATTTTTACCATTCTTATTTATACAACATATTTAATAATATTTTGACAATTAACCAAAAAAAATTTCGAGAAAAAAAAATGGAAATTAACGAAGTTATAAAAGCTGGCAAAGTTGGGGCTAAAAAAAGGGGGTGTACTGCCTGACACGATTGCAACCCTTTTAGTCATCCGATACGAAATTTAAAAAAAGATTCTTAATTAGTAAGAATGTCGTTATAGCCCCTACCTCAGAGAAAACGAAAAAAAAAAAAAATTCGCAAGATGGCGGCTGACTGAACAAAAAAAGGCATTTTTCGACTATTTTTTTCATAGTTTTTAATTTTTTACAATAGTAAAAAAAAAAAATTTGATACAAAAGTGGTAGTGGCAATAGAGAGTTATACATTGAATATTGGTGAAAAATTTGAAATAAATCGATTGACATATCATGTCAGCCATGTTGAGAAAAGTAGTTTTGAGAAAAACTTCTACAGTCCGATTTGCTCCGGGGCAGGCCTCTATTCTACACATGACATTTTCTACACAAATTATTCTACACCAGAAAAGTAACATGGAATGTTATTCTACACAAGAGAAGCTGCAAGAAATATTATTCTACACCGATTTCTATACACAAGGAAAGGTGGCAAAAAATAATATTTTATTCTACACATTATTATTCTCCATATTATTATCCTACACATTTTCCTACAGATTACAGCATTTAGCAAAATTTACTACTGGAATGGATAATCACGTTGCAGAGTTTCTATCGTTTTTTTGGGTTGGATAAAAAACGTCGCTAAAGAGTTTTGCTAAACGCTGTAATGTGTAGGAAAATAATGTGTAAGATAATAATTTGTAAAATAATAATGTGCAGAATAGAAAATTATTTCTTGCCCCTTCCTTCTCTCGTGTAGAATAATGTTCGTAGAAACTGGTGTTAAATAATTTCGTGTAGAACAATATTTCTCGCCACTTCTCTCGTGTAGAATAACATCCATTGTAATTTTTCTTGTGTAGAATAATTTGTGTAGAAACTTTTGTGTAGAAAATGTCATGTGTAGAATAAAAATGCGTCACTAAAATAGCTATAGCTCCGTAAATTATTGGAATTTAAAAATTTCCTTTCTAGGATATATTCTCAAAGGTCTAAACCTTAATAATATGCTAAAAAAATGGATTTTTTCAAAATTCTTGACCAGAATACTCTTTTGAAGTTACGCTTCGATGTGACGGGCATAATTGCTGCGTCACTAAAATATAGCTATAACTCCGTTAATTATTGGAATTAAAAAATTGCCTTTCGAGAATATATACTTATAGGTAAAAACTTTGAGAACATGAAAAGGCTTAATTTTTTAAAATTCTAGACCAGTATATCGCCTTAAATATAAACAAATAGCCGTGGAATTAATTTCTTTATCGTTTGCTATATTTCATGCTCAATGATTCTTTCCAACAATGTCCCATCAACGATTGTTTTTTTTTTCAACTAAATAATTCCAAGCATATGAATCGCCGTGTAAAGCGTGTGAATAGTGCCCAGGAAACTGGTGATTTCGGTGGGCAACTGGCCATTGTTCATTAATTTGACGACGTAGCTATCCAATAGCGGAAATATGTGATTTTTTATCCATGACCATGCTGATCCGTCTAGCGGATCAGATTGTTCAGAAGTCACCTCCAATGAGGATCCTGTTACATTTTCTGGAAATAAAGATGTCATATTGTTAACACAATAAATAACCTATAAAAGTAATGAAGTTTATCCACATGTCTTTAGTGTCTTGAATTGTTGATGGAGTGAATGGCCCGATGATTGGACAGTCCGCTGCGATTCAGCCAATTTTTTGATGACCGAGAGACAATTACGGACTTTCGGTTGTTATTGTTCTGCATGTGATTAATTTTCGGTATTAATTACAGATTGCATCATCTCTCGATCATCAAAGTTTGCCGAATCACTGCTCACTCAATTTGAGAACATAAATTTATTTATTAAATGAAAGTATTAATTCGATTATTTATTTGTTGAACCAAGAAAATCACTCTTCATTTAAAAAAATATTTTCACGAATCTATTACTTCATTATATTAAACTCTTATTTAATAGTAACAATAAAATACATGATAGATTTGATTAAATTTGTATTCATTGGATTAATTACATTGATCGCATTATAAACATGAGATTATTTGAATGTGAAAAACGACATCAATATTAAATTATTTTTTTCGAACAAAATAATTTCTTTGCAATAAATTCATCATTATTTTAATTTTAAAAATATTTCTGTAGTATTTTCAATATTTATTAGATATAAAATTGATTGTGATTATTTGAAAAGAAGCTGTAGTAAAATAAATAACACATTATTTTATTCCAATAGAATATTTGTTTGGAATGATGAAATTTTTATTTCCTTCAAGCAAAGAACTATCATTTCTATAGTATACTTTAATAGTATACATAAGTTGTTAAATATTGAAAAACTGGTTTTTTAAATGTTTTCTTATATTCGAATCTTCATAACTCGTAACTTTTTTCAAGTGCATAGTAGTAGTCGATAGCGTAATAGGTAGCGTGTTAGGTAGTTAGGTAGGATAGGTATGATGGTAGGTAGGGTCGAGGGTTCGAATCTCGGTCGGACAGAAAAATTAGATCGGAGAATTGGCGCAGATTTGTCTTTTTTTTCTATTTTTCTCTTTTTGGGGTCACGAAACTATGCATATCAAATTATTTGGCAAGGGCTATATATTTTTTACAAAATGTTTAGCAAAAATTAATAAACACGCATTTGATTCAATCTATCATTTTTCCTGTTGATTGGACTAATTGATTTGTTGATTCAACAAATTTTTTTTCTCAGTGCTTCCTGTATTGAAAGACATGCATGTTTTGAATGATAAAATGTGTTCTTGATTCAAACAACATATTACATATAATTGATAACATATTGTTAGATTCAAGTAAATTCGTTTATTGAAACAGCAATTTATGGAATTGACTGAAAAAAATGAACCAAGTAAATATATAAGGGAACCAATCTAATATGTTTTGGCAAATAATGAAAAAAATGATTTTTTGCCTTCAAAACTTTATTTCAGTGGTTCTAGTAATTTTTTGTCTAAGTGTATTATCATCTTCAATATCGTACCTATCATGGAATTAGTGGCGGCGCGTCTTCTCCTACTTTGTCCTGCAGCATCTTGGACATGCCGAAATATAACTTCTAGCACCCCCGAAACGGTCGTTAGCACAAAATCAACGAGTCCCCCGATACCCGACAATAGTGAGTCGATGCCGTCACCGACACCTTTCAATAAAGCACTGACATATCGCAGAGGCGTCGTTATTATTAGCAGAAAATAACCTATCGGTTTCAGTATGACGCCGAGGGGTCCATTGGCAAGAGTTGACAACAGATTGTTCAGGAAGGCGTTATCGACGATAGTTGGCGATGTATTGGTCAGCATGTGGTTATTACCTAAAATTAGGGGGGAAAAGAATAGAAAAAGGCAAAAATTACCAACCAACGGAACAATTGTACTTTAATTCTAATTTGACTGGAGCAACTTGTCGACAAGAATGTTAGTTTGCCACCAGAAAAAAAGAATGTCACTGTAGTTAGGGGCTTGATACTGTTGGATGATCTTTGACGTTTTGAAGTCACTGCAAAAAATAGCTGAATACAAGATAGCAGATAAGGTCAATTTTGTGATTGCAAAGTTAAATTTTTATAAATTTACACTGAAATAAATTAAGGTTAACATTAGTAAGGTTAGCACTGTTATGGTTATTAATAATTGAATATGCTATAATTTCATAGACATTTCTGGTATTTATTATGACTTTAAGACCCCCAAACTCTGTGGTCAATGAATTTGAAAAGTTTGGTGGCCTTAACCCTGAAAACGATTACTTCACCAAGAATGTAATGAGGTAGTGAACCATGTCAGCCACGATAATAAAAATGATAACTTTAAACAATAAAAATAATGTTATCCAAGAATGTGCGAATACTGTGGTCGCAAGGTTTGAGTTTCCAAAATGTTCACACCGAAAGAAATTATGGTTAACATTAATCAGGTTAACTCTGATATGGTTATTAATAATTGCATTATGGTATACACGTTTCTAGCACTGATTATGTTCAAGTTTAAGTTCAAACACTCCAAACTTAATGGTCAATCAAATTTAAAAGTATGGCAACCTCGACCCTAGCAATGACCCTAGAATAGCTACACCACAAATGTGATTACTGGATGACTCTTTAGTGAATGTTATTATTTCGACAGCTGAGGTAACTGTTTTTTTTTGTTGGGGTTACATGTAGGACTTTTGAAAAATACCATAATTACGGTAATCCGTTCCGTTTTGTTTTCTAACCGTCGTGGAAACCACAGTCTTTGATTTGGAGTTCTTCTGACAATTCGCAACCGCGATCGCGGCCAAAAGTAGAATGACAACGATGGTAAACGGTTTAGCCATTGTCGACAGTCGCGGGCACATAGAAAACTTTTTCACGAAACAAATTCGTATTATAGTGCCCCCTCTCTCGAGGTGTCACTCTGCTTATCTTCGAGTTCGGAAAATGAAAAGGAAAAACACATTTTCCACATTCGTTGCTTGGTTATCGTCTTTTAGGGAAATGCGGATGTTTATTTCAATTTTGCTTTTCTAATTGCGTTTTAAAATATATTTTACCCGCTCGAAGCATGTTTTGGCCATTCTTCGGAATGCCATTTGATGCAAATTGAGGAAAATTCTTTCTCATCAATAAATGCCAGCATTGGAGAGTTATTTTGAGCCAGAAAAGATATACATGACAATCTTTGTTGCATAAACAAGAGGATGGAATTGCGTATGAAAATTCAACGATACGACGTTGAGTCACGAAAATTATGTAATAAACGTCTGAAAGCGACCCTGGGTCACCCTGACCAATAAAAATCACTCAAATGAATGGCGGAGCCTGGTGAAGGCAAAATTGACAAGCTATAGTTAATCACTCTCGGTTCATGGACGCATTTTTTTACCGATAGTAATGAATATATATTTTCCTCCTTCCTCAACCCCTGCTGCGACTCTTTCTCTAGTTTTCAAACAGGTGAAATTCCGCATGCTTATAAAGGGGTTGCTCATTGCTCGCTATTTTCATAGTTGAACCTGAAGCCTTCACTTTTACAGACTTCACTTATCGCAAAGGCGTCACTCGTAGGAATACGTTTTTTTTCTTTCGTCAACGTTTTGGTATCTGTTTGTTCGAATGCAAGAAGTAATGAGTATCCTTTGAATAATTAAGGGGGTATGCGCAGTGCGGAAGTTAAAAAAAAGTAATTTTTCAAGAATTTTTTCTGGCAAGACATTTTAATTTATTAACGTAAACATTTCCTACACATGTTTTTGTAACTTTTAACTTTATTTTGAATTTTTTTGTTTAATGATGATTCTTGAAGTCGTTGTAGCCGATCTCCGGAAGGTCCTCTAAAAAAAGGCGTCTTGCGGTGATCACGATGTCTCTGGATTGGATCATCCAAAATAAAGAAATGAAGAATATTTCGTTAGTATAAGGTATAATCTAGTATTTCCCGTAGTAAAAAACTCCATTCGTCGCCATTGAAAAATCCCCATTCATTCCCCATTGCCAAAATAACCAACGGAGATGAATGCCGAATTGCCTAAGGGGATTTTCGCCATTGAATTCCTCATTTGAAATCGAATGAGAATTTTCCAATGAGGATTGACTTCCTCATTTAAAACGGAATGGGGATTATCCTATGGGGATTCAATGAAGAAAATCCTCATAGGCAATTCGGCATTCATCTCCATTGGTTTTTGTAGGCAATGGGGAATGGATGGCGATAATCAATGGAGATTCTTTCATATAGTAAAAAAACTCCATTCATCACCATTGAAAAATCGCCATTCATTCCCCATTGCCAAAATAACCAATGGAGATGAATGCCCAATTGCCCAAGGACATTTTTGCCATTGAATTCCCCATTTGAAATCGAATAGGGATTTTCCAATGAGGATTGACTTCCCCATTTCAAACGAAATAGGGATTATCCCATGGGCATCAGTCGGCAAGAACTCCTTGCATGGATATTTTGGACACCGACTTCTGCTAATATTCCGTGCTCACACTCGTCTAGATAAGCATACTCTTCGCATAATCCGTATGGGAGTTCAGCGGGTTGCCGTCCTGCGACATCTCGCGCCAAGTCTCGGAACTAACGCGACGCGGTTTCCAATGGACATCTTTGGGTAATGCTGATCATTCAGTGCATCCGCATTTACTTCCCAATGTACATCATTGGGTAAAGCTGATCGTTTCGTTTATCAGCATTTGCCTTCCAATGGACACCATTGGGCAATGCTGATGGCTCCGTCCATCAGCATTTGCTTTCCAATGGGCATCATTGAGTAATGGTGATCATTCGGTTCATCCGCATTTGCTGTCCAATGGACGTCATTAGGCAATGGTGACTTTTCAATGGATATCCATTCACTGATCAATGGTCGTTCCTATACGCCATTGAAAAATGCGGAAATTTCAATGGGTCCCCATTCATTGTCCAATGGAGTCGTATGAGGACCATTGGTTGCCATTGGCGATTCAATGGAGTTTTTTACTACGGGTTAATCAAAGGAATAAGCAAAAAATTTTTTTAACAAAATGGCGCCTGAAAAAAAATCGATTTTTGATGGAAATTATTGCCTTAAATTGTTTATAAAATGGAAAATATTAATCGGTAAAAAAAACCTTCGATTAATTACTAAAAAAATATATTTATAAAGCTTTTGTAAAAATTTGAGGCTAATAGGTTATGCCGTTTCTGAGAAATCTGGCTTACCGACTTTGATGATATTTCAATTCAACAAGCGCCGTTTTAAAGGGGACATATTCAGCTTCATTTCGCTTTTTCCAAAAAAAAATTGTCTATTTTTTTTTTTAACCCGGTACATCCTTTGAAACATGGTCGTTTTTTGGCTTTTTTTGACGTTTCAATTTTGGCGCACGACCCATGAAAAATTGTTTGAACTGTATTTTGCATGAAAAACTTATGGCGAAGCTTCAATTTCGTTTTTTTAAGTTTCGTACGATTTTCTTTCGCAAAAATATTCAGATTTTTGCATAAAACGATCATATTTGTAAAATGAAAAAATAACTCTAAAACTACTGGGTTTTCGTGAAATCACTTAGTGGGTAAAAAGTTGCAAACAATCATTCTGGATTCAATGAAATTTTTTCAGAATTTTTTTTCGATATTTTTTTTCAAACATTTTTCCTGTCAACGAGATATTTTTTTTAATCTTAAACAATCGGGCCTCTTATCTCATCTACGAGGTTTTCCGATAAAAATCTATGTAGATGAGGTTTTTCAATGAATAAGCCGTGTAGATGAGGTAAGAGACTCGATTGTTTAAGATAAAAAAATATCTCGTTGACAGGAAAAAATCTCAAATTTTTTTTTTGTAATTCTGAAACAATTTCATTGAATCTTGAATAATTGTATACAACTTTTTACCCTTCGAGTGATTTCACAAAAACCTACTAGTTTTAGAGTTACGCTACATTTTATAAATATGGTCTTTTTTTTTGTGAAAAATTGAATTTTTTGCGAAAAAAAATCGTACAAAACTTTTTTAAACCCGAAATTGAAGTTCATACTCCCCTCCACAAGTTTTTCACCAAATCGGGTATATCACCAAATCGATCATAGAACTGGTTATCCGAATCTTCTTCTACATATTGTTTATAATAATTTCAGTAAACGACACAGATGCAGGCATAATTTCAACAATTGATTGAGTATCATGTAAAAGATATACATGGATAAAACTTGTCTTTCAACGTGCAGAAAATCTTTGGTTATGAATCATAATCACAGGTTTGGATTATCCAATCATAATTCATTTAATTGAATCGATTTCAAATTTTGATAGAATATTCTCCCAATCGAAAAAACATCAAATTGAAATAATTTTGAAATTTCAACAAAACTTAACCATTTGAAAATTTTGGTGACAGCAGATCGAATGGACAAAACATTCCACTGACACCAATTGGAAGCGATTCGTTTTCAATTGGATTCTGTACAATTTTGCAACATCTTTCTACGGGATTAGTCCTGGATGGAATAGAGACAGAATAACAAAACTATGTATATCGACTTTATTGGATGTAGACTAGAATAAGAATAAGTAGAAGTAAGCAAACGTGGATTTTTTTTTTCGTTTACTTTATTTTGATTTTGTCGATACATCAAAGATGAGTCTTGAAACGGCTGAAAATGTGTCCACTCGTTGATCCTTTCCAACACTGTCCCATCAGCGATTTCACATTTTTGTTTAAATCAATCCAAGCATATAAATTGCCGTGAATATGCTGTGAATCGTGCCCAGAAGACTGGAAATTTCGGTGGGCAACAATGCGTTGTCCTTCAGTTTGACGAGGTAGCTATCCAATAGCGGAAGTAGTCCCTTCAACCATGACAATACTCCACCCAACAGTCCAGAAGACACCAGCGAGGATTCTGATACATTTTTAGGAAGAACGTTATCATATTGTTCACAAAAGGAATAAGCTCACAAGGGGAGGCCGCCTACCTCACCCCACCGATTCCATCCAAACTTTTCAGGTATGTAGTACCTGCCTAGGAGTGTAACAGGTGTAAATATAAAAACCCGCTTCTCAAGCAATCGCGAGAAATTTGACATTGAATATTCCGTTGTCTTCATATACTTGTTACGTTAAAAAATGTTCACGGAACGCCTGGCCTAGCGGCAAAGCGCTCCGACTCACAACCGCAAGGTCGCTGGATCGAATCCACTGTTGGCAACTTTTTTGTTTTTTTATTTCGTTTCAATTTTCTACTTTATTCTAAAAACATATTTATCACGATTGTGCATGTTATCAATTTTGAATTATTCATTTTAATGGAGAAATTTTTTTTTCACGTCTCCCGTGCAAAATCGAACTTCCTACGAAAATATACAATAATTTATTCTTTTCCAACGTCAATGTTGCTAAAGAATATCCAAAATGGTCTTTGAGCAATCTTCAAAGAAAAGGAGCACATCGCCTCGAGAGCATGAAATACCTAAAAACATGGCAAGAACAGATAATCCGTGGTCGAACGAATAAAGATAAATTTAATACTATCGATTCGTGGACGTACGATCGTTTCATGGAAGCCCGAGAAAGTAATCAGCAGGTGACGACCAGAAACTTGCAGCGATGGGCTCTTTCTGCTGCTAGCCAGTTTTCTAATTTGGATTTTCAAGCTTCCCAGAGGAAAATAACAAAATTCGTGTCCGAGAAAGAAAGCAGTTCAATGGCGGAAATTCTCGCTGCAGCGGAAAACTTCCGAATCCAGGCTCGAGCCCTCATACCAAATTACGACAAGGATTTTGTCATCAATACTGACCAAACAGGTATTAAAATAGGAGGTATCAACAGGACATTAGTGTCCGTTGGATCATTGCTCGCTTTAAGACTGAGGGACAAAGTCTGGTCATAATATTACACTACGACCTCGATAATCGGTACCTCGATCGTTGCAATTGCAGCGTAGTGGGAGAAGCGCCAAGCCAATCGCGTCAGGCCGCCGTCAGCCACCAGCGGCGCAGAGACGGTTCTGTGCAATGTGCGCAACCCTACTTCTTGCAAGAGCCGGTTCCGCACAATTCCGATTATCGAGGTCGCAGTGCACTAATAATGTACAATGGGCCGAGTAAGATGCTAACAATGCTACCCATGAAACTACCGATTAATTCAAATGGCAAAGCTGTTGTCATCTTCGGTATCTTACCCGCGCTGGAATTGGTGAGGGCACGTCTCCTTCTGGTTCCTTCTCCGAGGATGAGCGATATAAATTTAAATAGCGCTAACGGCGGCGCCCTGATGTCCGATATCGCATACATCACGACACCTCCGATACCTTTTATCAATGACTCGACACCATCGTCGATGCCATGCACAATACCATTGATGCCACGGAGAGGCGTCGTTATTATTAACAGGATAAAGCCTATCGGTTTGAGTATAACACTAAGAGGTCCTCTGTCAACCAGATCGGTGAAAAAATTGAACACTTCATCGAGGGTATCAGCGATAAAACCAGGATCATCGTCATCATCATCATCATTGTCACTATCTGGAACAAAGAGAAAAAATAAATAGGGAGCAAAGAATCAATCATCAAGGCAACAATGATACAATGGCTTTGTTTGTAATTCAAAATATTATCGATTGATCTATCGGTCATCAAATGCCGATTGGGGCTGAAGCCATTTTTCGAAGAGTATGTACGCTTGTCAGCGAAAAGTTTCGTCAACTTGGAGACTTAATACTTAAAACATGCCTTTGGAAGCCACAGCCGTTGAGTTGGATTTTTTCTGACAATTCGCGACTGCGATTCCGGCCAAGAGTAGGATGACGACGATAGTGAATGGTTTAGCCATTGTTGACTGTCACAGGTACATAGGAAGCTTTTCCACCGAAGAAATTCCTATTATAGTGCCCCCTCTCTGCAGGAAACGGTCTGCTTATCGTCGAGTTTGGAAAATGAAAAGGAAAAACAAGCTCCATACATTTATCGCTTGGTTATCGTCTTTTAGGGAAATACAGATGTTTTATTTCTATTTTTGTTTATTATTTATGTTTAAATATGTATTTTACCGCTTCGAAGAACGTTTGATGCAAATCCAGGCTAATTTGTCCTGGTCGATAAATGCCAGCACTGGTGAGCTAGTTTGTGGCAAAAACAAGCATACATAACAATGCTACAGCCGAAAGATGATCCGGGCTTTTGGTGCTAGAACGACAGGGTGGAATTGCGTATAAAAATCCAATGGTACGAAGTCGGGCTTTGAGAATCACATAAGGAACACAGGAAAAACGACAAGGCGACTCTTGAAGGCCAAATTGACAAGCGCGTTTTTCACTGCGACTTCATCGTTGTGCATCGTATATTATGCTTGACCGATAGCGATAAGTCAATTTGTCTCTTTTCCCCTCCAAATGCCCCCATTCCTTCTGCTTAAACTTCTCCTCCCGTGCCACAAACAGGTAAAACATTCTGCATTATTATAAAGGGGTTGCTCGTTGCTCGCCATTTTCTTAGTGTCACCTGAACTTTACGGTCTTCATTTATCGCAACGATGAGGTGTTCCGAATTGAAATACGTGATTTATTTGATACTTGTCTTGTCATGTAATTGCGCAAATGCAGGCAGTAGTGAGTAATTGTTTAATTATTAAGTGACATAATGACAAAATCTGTTTGTGGTAATGCACAGAAAAAACGACTTAGTTGATCAAACCAACCGCTTAGTGCTCTGAGCACTAGAAGAGAAATTGACTGAATTAATTAGATAGTTGGTTGCATCAACTAAATGGTTAGTTTCCAAAACTAAGTCGACTAAATAACTAGTTGAGCTAACCAACTACCCAGTTGATCTAATCAACTTCTCTTCTGGTGCTCAGAGCACTAACGATAAGTGTTTGGCCGGATCAACTAAATGGTTAGTTAGCACAACTAAGTCGACTAAATAACTAGTTGATCGAACCAACTATCTAGTTGATCTAACCAATTTCCCTTCTGGTGCTCAGAGCACTAATGATAAGTGTTTGGTTGGATCTACTAAATGGTTAGTTACCACAACTAAGTCGACTAAATAACTAGTTTATCCAACCAACTATCTAGTTGATCTAACCAACTTCTCTTCTGGCGCTCACTAGCACTAACGATAAGTGTTTGGTTGAATAAGTCGTTTTTTCCGCGTAGAGGCGTTGCTATTATTACTCGTTGACGATGCTGTCATAATTGTAATATTGGGCTTGTTATATCCTCGAAAAAATTTGCGATGGAGATTCTTCTTAGTTTGTTAATTAATGTCCATTTCAGTCGCTAAGCGTCAGTCGGACGTCAACTCGGATCTCGAATTATCGGACTTGACCAACAACATAGTAGAAGCTATTCGTGAATTACCGCTCATCGTTGATGCGCTCCAGGCGATTGAGATCTTCGAGCTCGCGACAAATGGGGCTCTTGGAAAGCTCTTTCACGCCCTGTTACCCTGCATTATTGATGTAAATGGCACCGTCTGCGAGGGATTGGAAGCGAACGGTGGCATTGGAAACATTCTGATCGACATAATTGACGATGTATCGAGTCTGATGCTTCCGGATATCATCAAAATCGTTTCAGAACTGTTTATCGAACTGTTACTCGTCTAATTGTTAACAATAATTATGTATGAATTTTGGCGCCAATAATTTTCTAGGAATTTTATCACAGATGTTATTGTTTAACATGTGCATGTACAATTTCAAGACGACAATAAATCCATTTTGGTAACGATTTTAAATATGCTGCGCATGTTGACGAATGATTTAAACCAATATGGAAGATGTCGTGTTAAGCGATTATCAGAGAATTTTATTCATTGCTTCATTCCTATGCAAAACCAATTGTACACCGAAAGAATTTATGGTTAACTATTTACCATGTGTGGTCGAAATTTTCTTTAAATGCTGGGAATACGTTAACCTCAGTAACCTCAAATCAAAATCTGGTAGTGACAAAAATCAGAACTGCAATTAGAAGATAATTTCATAATCATGAAATGCAAAAGTTATTTTAATAGTATCGTACGAAATTTTATTGTACGAGTGCGCAAAATGCCAGTTTGAGCACGCGCAGCGTGCGCAAAGTGGCACTTTGCGCACGGAGTGCAATTAATATTATTTATAGCGTGTATTTATTGCAGTATGTGCAAAGTTTCACTTCAGTAAGGGAGAGTAGGGCACACAGGTCTGCCTAACACGTTTGACAACCTAAAGCAAGATATAATGTTGCTACTCTAATCATACTTTACAAAATTAATAAAGTAGCAACATTATACTGTTACGTTCTCACGTAACGTTCCTCGAAAATATTAAAGTTTTCGTTTGACTGAAATGCCGAGAGAAATAATTGAATTTAGAATATTAATTGTTTTCGCACATTCAGAATTAATGCTCGTCGACTGATACTCTTGAATTTTCACATTAGAAACATTATTCAGATGCAAAAGAAAGATTTTATTTGCGATAAAATACTGCGAAGTCAATCACAGGGGGACACAAAAATTTCATTTAATTATTCCAATGAGCAATGGAAACGTATTGGCAAAGGGATATTCTAATTCAGGAAATAATCGTATTTGTAAGGTTTTCAAAAAAATACGTGAATAAATAAAAACTGTTGTTATTATTGTTCATAAACAGACTTAACGATTAATTATTAATTTTAAGAACCTGTTAACAATAAAAAAGTGTCAAAATAGATTATAAATATTTAAAAAAATACTATACAGTAACAAAAATTGGTATTCATAATAATTTATGAAAAAAAAAATATGTATATATTTTCAAAAATCGAAAAAAATAGTAGTTATTGAGATCCCACGATCGGACTAACTTAAAAATTGTTGGATAGATAGATGTTTATAACAAAAAATGTAAAAAAAAATTAAAAATGACTATCACTTTTAAAAACGCAATTTAAAGTTCAAAACTCAAAAAAACTCATTAAAAACACGTCGAATATTTTTGTTGTATTTTTTTCTAAAAAGGCATAAAGAAACAAAAATTTTGAAGAAAAAAACTTTTAATTTGGACCATTATTAAAGAAGTTATGACCAAAATACCAAAAAAAGAGCGGTTTTTTTGTTAATTTAATATCTTTGAATGGGTTATCAAAAAAATCTCAAAATTTAACAGGAAGGGTCTTTTGATGGGTACTAAAAAATTTAAAAAAATTGAGGAAATTAAAAAAAAAGTTTTTCAAACGGTCTGATTCGAGATGGAATGCCCCATATATATGTGTGTATTTGTATATGTCTGCGAAAATGCGAAATGAAAATACACATGTGAAAATGTAGCCCACCAAAGCCTTTACGAGAACAATGACCCCAAAAAAGGACTCAATTATTTAATTGGAGCATTTTTTCCCAAAGGAATTTATTCCGACGGAAAAACTATATAAAGATAGCAAGGAGCAAATCTCTGGGTAAAATGGGTTAGAGGAACAAAAATAATAAATATTGGTCGCTAAGATTCTTGATGGGGAGATAAAAATTAAACTCATTCAATATTACAACATAGAAGTTTCATTGGAATCGTCAGCAAATTGCCACCCAATGCAAGAGAAAAATAACAATAAATTTCGGAAAGAAATTCGATAAAATCAATTGCAATAAGTTGCGAAATAAATCGCTGGATGCCAAAGATGTCAATTTCTCGGAAATACAGAACATAAGACATATATTATTTTCGTGGATCGAACATAATATAACACGCGAGTAAGTCACATAGCGTTCTCGAGCTTGTTTTTCTGAGCTGGACGTACGACAAGAACACCTGCGTACACAATAGCCAAATTCCAAAAGACTCAGGAATCATGTGCGAGGTTGTCATACCTAATAGAAAAATATGCATATTGTGTCTGCCCTAAACGGGTGGAGGCGAAGAAGAGCAAGATCGAAGAAACGGAAACAGCGTTGCCACGTCTAATAGAGAATTGAGACTAACGTTATGTAGTAAAATATTGCTCGCCCGTTATATTCTGTTAATTATTAAATATAGTTATATTTTTATCGGCAGTACCAAAAGTAAGATACTCTGCTAATGTTAAGAATCCCGATTTGTTATGTTCATCGGATTATCAGTTGTTATCAATTACTGGTTTTATTACTCTTTAGAATATTACAATCTTTCGGCAATATAAAGGTATAGCCTCAAGATCCGGCTAGCCTAATAACGGATAAGGACCTGATCAGGCATCGGTAAGGATAGCCCGATCAGGATAGCCTGATCACGCACGGATCCCAGCCGGATCATATTTTGGTATGACATCGATTGCCAGGCTAGCCTTACATTATCCATGTCAGGGACAGATCAGGTGACGCTAAGGACCGGCAAAAAAACCCGAGCGGAAATTTGATCCGGCTAGCCTACAATAACGTATAAGGACCTGATCAGGCATCGGTAAGGATAGCGTGATCAGGATAGCCTGATCACGCACAGATCCCAAACGGATCATATTTCGGTATGATATAGGTCAGGCTAGCCTTACATTATCCATGTCAGGGACAGATCAGGTGGTGCTAAGGACCAACAAAAAAACTTCGGTCCGAATAATGTGGCTAGCCTGATATTTCCCTGATCCGGGACAGAGCAGGAGTGTTAGTTCCGAGACTCGCCGCGAGATGTCGCAGTACGGTGGGCGCTCGCTCCCATACGGATGATGTGAATAGTATGCTTATATATGCGACCGCGAGTATGAAAATTTACTTCTGTACCGCGAGGAATAAAACCTCGCGAGAAACCCTATTACGAAAAGTCCTTTACTGACTTCCTCGTACTGCACCTATACTCTATAAACACATAAAATGCTTGTGGAATAAAATAAATAAGCGATAAGGCGCCTGATCAGGCTAGAAACCGTCCGCGATCAGGACCGGATAAGGCGCCTGATCAGGCAGGAACCGTGCGCTATCAGGACCAGATAAGGCGGCTTCTGGGGCTAGGAACCGTGCGCGTTCAGGACCGGATGACGAGCCTGATTCCAGCCTGTCCGGTAATAGCGTTATTCTCCTGACATGTAGCCTGATACGTAGTCTCATCAGGGCCTGATATGTAGCCTGATCAGGGCCGGATGTTGTCGTAAGGCCAGCCTGAGGTGGTCCTGATCCCCAGCCGGAATCAAATTTCTGCTCGGGATGCAATTGACTGATAAAAATTCATTATACCACAAAGTTTTATGATCCCAATTTGAAGAAATCCTTTAAATGTTAGAACGGAATTTAGAGTCGTTATAATCAAAATGTGCAAAACAACTTAGATCAACCGCACACCAAAAATTCGCTGAATAAATTAGCCCTCATACACACAATCACCGACGATACGAATCAGTCAATCAAGAAGGGGAAATAGACGGGAATCCCTCAATCCCTTTTTGCACACGATACTATGAAGGGAACCAATCAGGCAATCATTAAAGGTGTTCCTCTTCTTATAAGGAGCGTGAAGAAGAAGTTTTTTCCCACTTTAGGGAAATCGACTCCCACCCTTGTGCAAAGCGTGATCCATCTGCGCATGGGCCCGAGCCACCGAAAAATATTTTGTCTCTGTTAGAAGCACGAAAGAAGATACGTTTTCTTGTCCCACCTTAAGGAAAATCGAAAAGAAATTGTTCTAAGTCTGAATTACATTTTCCGAAATTTAATTCTGAAATAAAATCAGATTTAACCAATTTATTTCATACTTAGGAAATAGAATTTGCATTTCTTCCTTTTTATAAAAATATTATAGAATTATTTTAGTTTTCGTAATTTCATTTATAAAACTAATCTATAAATTTGAGTTTTAACTAGTCCTGTCTTTATTGTACGAATTCGATTTTATCGTTTTACTTCATCGTTATATTGTAGTCGATTATTGTTAAAAATCTTTATTGTGTGTGTTCGATTTTATTGTTCAATTTTACTGTTCGATTTTATGGTTTTTGTGTGTTAAATAGAATACGAGCACGTCAGAAATTAATTTACGATTTGGTTCAATTTATTCTCCGATCATCGTAAACGATCAAGTTAAATGTTAAGTATTCTTTTAACATCGAAATCTGTGACCAAACCTTCGAGCGAATCTTTTCATCACTGCAACATCAGCCGCCGAACCTCGAAGGACTCTCTAAACATCGAATCATCACCGCATCAAGGTCTTGTAGAAACTAAGGTAAGTGCAAATTTAGACCCTTTTCCCAACAATCAGGAACGAGTTAGCTACCCCTATCCTTATTAATTAACAACCACAAGATCTGAATCAGCAAAATTTCCGTGCCTATTCCCTAGTAAATTTCCGAAAAGGATAGACTAAAAATTGGGTTGCGATGAACGAGACCACGACCAGGAGTGGTAAGAGGAGAGCTTCTCTCCCTGACCAGCGCGTTGCGGATTCTCTCGTTCGTCCTTTGCCGGTTAAAGAAACAAAAGTTCATCGTAAACTATACTTTCCGACGTAACGATACCTTGCTCTAGGTTAATTTCTTGCATTAAATACTCATTAGTATCATTAGTTTAAGAGTGAAATCAGAAATGGTAAAATCAGAATTGGGACCTCTGTACCCCATCCTGTGAGGTACATCGATCTACAGGTGGTTGTTTACATTGAATGGAACATTAAAGACGTTTATTATATTTAAACAATTTATTAACGACTTAGGAAACGTTCACTTAATATTAAAAAATACAATATCATGAAATTAATTGCAATTTAGAGGCATTATATGATTGGATTCATCATCAGGGGCAGGACAAGCCTCATGTGTCCACCCTTTGCATTTTTGGCATTGAATCGATTCTTCCAGGTAAATAAAATAACCTGAATCACATTATGTCGACGGCAGTATGGAAGAACGTGCTATCTCAAATTGTGCTAGAAGAACGTGCTATCTCAAATTGTGCTCGAAAAACGTGCTATCTCAAAATGTGCTAGAAGAACGTGCTATCTCAAATTGTGGTAGAAGAACGTGCTATCTCAAATTGTGGTAGAAGAACGTGCTATCTCAAATTATGAGAGAAGAAGGTGGTATCTCCAAATGTGATCAATTGAAGATACCACCTTCTTCTCTCATAATTTGAGATAGCACGTTCTTGTACCACAATTTGAGATAGCACGTTTTTCTAGCACAATTTGAGACAGCACGTTCTTCCACACTGCCGTCGATATGGACCTTCGTGCCCAGTAGAAACACAGCCAAAACATGACCAATTTGAATTAGAAATAAGGCAAAGACTAAAAATCGACCCAAAAGACCCAGAGGTTTAAAGACGACGTCTTAATTGGGCGAGAAAAAGATGAAGTATCAATAAACAAACATGGAATCCAGTTCTTTTGCTTCATTTATTTTTCATCTTTCGATGCATCAAAGACGCGCCTGGACAGGGTTGCAAGTTTCCCGATGACTCTTTGATCTCGATGATCCTTTCCAACAATGTCTCATCAACGATGGCACAATTCAAATGCTGAAATGAAGTTATGGATAATGGCCAGAAAACTGGAAATATTGTTGGGTGGAAGGACTTCATTCGTAAACTATGTTCATCCTTTGGTCAACATTTCAGAGGTTGCCTCCAGCGAGTGTTCAGTTCGTTTATCTAGGAAGAACGATATGACATTGTTCACAAAAGACGCAATCTCAGCGATATAAGTGTTGATGGGTTCATCGACATGTGGTTAGTGCTCGTTGGATCGTTGTCCGCGTTATTACCGAAGACAAAGGGATAAGGCCTAATCACAATACTCCCAACGTCACAATACTAAAAACGGACTGGGTCAGATGCTGATGAAGCTACTCATAAAACTACCGATGAATTCAAATGGCAAGGGTATGACCTTGAGGCATCGTACCCATTCTAAAATCGTCGGCGGCAGGTCGTCCTCTGCTCCCTTCTCCGGGAAAACCCTCAACTTGCTGGAATATGACTGGCAGCGCCCCCACCAAATTCGATGAAATGTATGAAATGAGATCCCCGATATCCGACGATAATGAGGTGACACCGTAACCGATGCCGCTTGCCAAAATACTGAGACCGTCAAAAGACAATGATGCTATTTGCACGAAATGGCCCGCTGGATTCAGTACAAGGCCAAAGGGCCCCCCCAACACAATATCGATCACGATAATAAATACGTGTTTGCCAATGGTGACGACCCAACTGAACACAGCGCCAATAAAACCGATGTAATCGTCCTCATCACCGTCATTATCTGAAAGAAAAAGACAAAAATTGAAATAAATATAAAAAAAACGTCATCAACCATCGACCTAACATTATGGATGCTTGGAGAGTATTATGTTTGATTGTTGAAAAAAAAAGCATGTCACTGTTGGAGTTGAGATTGTTGCACGATGCTTTGACACTTTGAAATCATTGAAAAAATTTAAGATATATGCTATAGCTACTAACGAGTCGTCACAAGTCATGAAATTTCGCAAATACCTAAAGACTCACTAAAATAATTCTATCCACAAAAGTTACAAAGAAGTTACAGAACGGCAGAGACTAAATACTACCCAGAAATAATGATTCTTTATTGAAAATCTAATTGTTGTTTTGAGTAATGTTTTCAATACAATTTAGAATTTTTTGCAATAAACAACTGGATAATTAACTATAACTATAGTTATAGTTAGTTATCTAGTTAGTTATAGTTTAAGTTATTTAGCAATAGTTATAGTTATAGTAATAGTTATATTATAACTATTGCTAATTAACCATAACTATAACTAAGTGGATAACTAACTATAACTATAGTTATAGTTAGTTATCCACTTAGTTATAGAAAGAGCCAGAAAGAGCCCTTGATGACTATAGTTATAGTTAGTTATCCAGTTAGTTATAGTTATAGTTATTTAGCAATTAGTTATCCAGCAATAGTTATTATATATAATAACTATTCAATTGATGTGCTAATTTGTATAGTTGAAGTGAACTTATGAACTTAGGTGAGGTTACCATAACCTGAAGAGGTCCTTCAAACTTTGATAAGTAAAATGAATGGGTTTTTGTTAGTGCCATCAAGTTTTTTGCTTCCATCGTCAGAGATACGGACATAATTTGTAGTACAGAGACTTAATGTTTTAATACATGCCTGTGGCAGTCACAGCTGCCAAACTGTCATTGCCCGACTCCGTGGAAGATGACGACGTTTCTTGACAATTTATGACCGATATCGCTCCAATCAGCAAGATGAAAATGATCGTTAACGTTTTTGCCATCGTTGACTGCTGCGGATACATAAAAACTTGACCTATGGAAGGAATTCATATTATAGTTCTCCCTCTCTCAAGGAATCGTTCTGCTTATCGTCACACTCGAGGGACGAAAAGGGAAAACAAGTTTGCCGAAGTAACTGATTGTTTATCTTGTTAGATTAAAATACAAAGGTGTTTTCTATGTTACGGTTTTTTGTTTGTATTAAAACGCATTTTTTTTCCTTCGAGAACATTTCGACCATTTTGAAGGATGCAATTTAATGTTAATTTTGACAGTACAATTTTCTAGCAAACCTGAAGAATCAATTGTCTTTGCATATTTGCAATTTGGCGTGGAAAACATGCGTGACAAAAGATTCAGAACAATTATCGAAATTAAACTCAAAATTTTAGAGTGATTTTTGTCGAAATTAGAATTGTCAAATTGGCTTCATAATTTTGGTTTCCAAATTTTGACAACCTTTTAAGCGGAGGCTAAATACCATTTTTATTCAATCCCTACATTATCGACGTATCATCGTCGTCCAGTCTTTCTCCGACAACCGTGGGTGAAAATTAATTACATTTTGACAATTAAGAGGGGGATAAATTAATTAACAATTAATTGTCATTTGAGAGGCTAAAATGAGTTACAGCTAATTATGCCAACGAACTCATTCCAGCCCCCTAAATATTATAGGTTACTCGTCAGAATCCATGGTGCTGCCCTCACTCGCACGTCTGTGAACTACATTTCGCCATTTCGTTTTTCAATAAAACTACAATTTATCGATATTTATCTCTTGATGCGCCATCCAAACTTACGGCGTGTCATTTTGATAAAATAATGTCGAAAACGTCTCGATATTTGTATCGTGGCGTTCTTCATGGAGCCTCATTCTTGGTTTTACCCGAAATGCAGTAAAAGTTTAATAGTTTAAGTTTTTCAATCACAGTTTCTTGGTGGTAAATGAATCTGTAAATTTTTTTTTTTGTTTTTCGAAAAATTTTTAGTGAGGCTCCATTTCTGCCATTGTTCCGAAGATGTTGTTAAAATTTTATTCAATTCCATCCATTTGTATAAGAGCAAGTTTGGATGGCAATTTCGAGGTGTTAGTGTCGGTATTTAGCCTCCTCTTAATGGTGAAAAATAGTAGAAATAGAAACGAGAGTGCCCAAGTAACGTTATTTTGTCATTTTTTAATTTTTTTCAGATCCTGCTACCTCTTATAGTCAAACTTATCACCTAATTGATAATCTCTTTCTTTATTTTTAAAATCTGTTTGAAATGAAGCAGAGCAGATGATATCATGAGAATCACAGATTAAAAAAAAAAAAATTCACGATCCCATTCAATATCGTGTACAGTGCTTATTAATAGTTAGGAAAAAAACTCGGTCCACTGAACCAATTTTATTTCATTAATTCACTAAAGTGGCATAAAAATTATGTTTTTAGCTACTGTCGCGACAGAGTCAATCGGAGTGACACATTTTCACAGCTTCGCCATTACATCATCGTAACATTGGGCTGGACTCTAACAAATATTTTGCGTAACCTTCGGAGAAGAGACAAAAGTAACAAGGGTCAATTAGTCATGAAGACCACTTTGGATAATTGAGGATGTTGAGTCCCAAATCGCAAATGATGAGAAAATTCTAAAAATTTAATCTGTTTTTGGATGAATTATTTAAGAGGTCGTGTAAAAATTTCACGACGATTAGGAAGCTCGTTATCGAACAATTAACATTAACAAATTAAATTTAATTAAATGTAGGCTTACGGAAACTGATATAACTTTGCGATAAGTTTTTTTTTTGACATCTCAATTTTTTGATATCTACACTATATTGAAAGCAACGGAAACAAAACGAAGTTTGCTGACAAATATTTTTTTTATTTGTTTAAAAAATTGTTCTTAACAAAATGTTAATTTTTTAATAACGAGATTCCTAATTGTCGTGAAATTTTTACACGACCTCTTAAATACTCCATACAAAAACATACCAAATTTTCAGAATTTTCTCATCATTTTTCATTTTAACCCTTAAGGAGGTTGGAGTAATGATGATAGAATTCTGAAAATTTTATGTTTTTACATGAAGTATTCAGGAGGTCGTGTAAAAATTTCACGACGATTAAGAAGCTATTTATTGAGCAATTAACATTAAAACATTTCATAAGGACTCACGTCTTTAAAGAGGAAGGTTTCTTACACAACAATTAACCACCATTAATGAAAAATCGTTTAAAAAAAAATGGCGGATGTTTGAAAGGAAAATAAAAATTTAATTTTTCACAATTTATTTCAAACATCCGCCATTTTTTTTTAAATTGATTTTTCATTAACGGTGGTTAAGGGGAGGCTAAATACCGACATTAGCACCTCAAAAATGGATTCCAAACTTGCTCGTACACGAATGGATGAAAATCAATAAAATTTTGACAGTATCATCAGAATTATGGCACAAATGGAGCCCCACTAAATTTTTTTCGGAAAACGAAAGAAAAAATTACAGATCCGATTATCATCAAAAATCTGTAATTGAAAATATTAAATTATAATGTTCTTACGGCATTTCGGCTAAAACCAAGAGTGGGGCTCTATAACCAACACCAAAGTACGAATATCGATACATCTTTGACATTATTTTATGATAAAACCGCGACGTAAGTTTGGAATCCAAATCACGAGATAAATATTGATAAATTTCGTGTTTTATCGAAAAAAAATGACGAAATTAAGTTCACAAAAATCCGAAAGAGGGCAGCACTATATTGAATTCCTATAAAATAAACATTACTTTCATCAGACTTCTATCCAAACTGTTCGACAAGTCAGTGGCAATTAACGAAAAGGTTGATTTATGTCTCGCATTTGCATCTAGCAATTCATTCATCATTAATCCATAAATTTAATTGATATTCATCCACCGGTATTGGAAAAAGTTTGGACAGCGATTTTGAGTCGATAATGTAGAGCTTCAGTAAGAATGTCGGTATTTAGCCTCGCCTTAAGAGAAATCTCAAACTGTGAATTGATTTAATATCCAGGATTCATAATCTACGTATACGACACTACTTTTAATAGTTCAAGAATCGTCTGCAATTTAATTTTGGATAAATATGACAGCACGCTTACTATTCGGGGCACGGAAGCCATTATCTAAGCTGAAGTACTAAGGAACCGCGATATCTAATTGAAGCTATTTCGAAGAGGTTTTTATTGTTTTCGAACTGAGCTGTTTTTATTCGGAAAGATACCACTAATTTGATCATATTGTCTCAATTAGCCAAAAATGCGTTTTAAGTACTTAATTTTCATGTCCGGTTATTGGTACATACGAAATGTATCTTGTACCGATATAACCGACCATGTGTCCGGATATCGGTACTTGCTCGTGACTATGTTCAGTCCCAGTAACCGGAGATCCACTGACATGTATATTATTCGTGCATAACCTCAAAATTTCGGTGACACATTCTCCGAGCAGCGACGAATTTTTCTCAATTCACCCCCTCCCTTCCCCCCACCATAGAGACGTCGGTTATAGGGTCATAATGTGGGGTCGGATATTGGGTCATACAGAAAAACGGGTGGTCGGGTACTGGTACATTTACATTTCTCAGTATTTTCGGTTATTATGAATAAACAACTAGTTATAGCAACAACTATCCCGAGCGGAAATTTGGTCCGGGTTGCCTTATAAGGGATCGTGCTTTGATCAGGCGTCGGTAAAGATAGCCTGATCCGGATAGCTTGATCACGCCCGGATCCAATCTGGATCATATTTTAGTAGGCTTTGATCAGGCATCGGTAAGGGTAACTTGATCCGGATAGCTTGATCACGCCTGGATCCAAACGGGATCATATATTAGTACATCCGGCTACCCTTACATTATCGATGTTAGGGACGTATCAGGTGCTGCTAACGTTTATCAGGCAAATTCAGACGAAATTTTTTTTATTATAAATGTCGCTAGCCTGATATTTCCTTGATCCAAAATGGAGCAGGAGTCAGTATACACGGCGGTGAAAAAATAATATAAATATACAATTATAAAACTACACATTTATTTTTCTTCTAATATTACATTTTCTTATATTTATAATTTAGAACAAGACTATTCTAAATTATATAAGAAAATGTAAGAAACTGTATTGTATACCTTTTATACTAATGAATAGACCAAAGAATTAAATACTCTATTAAAGCGTGAAATCATTGATTTTTATAAATTATTAAACTATTAGGCTATAAAAGCTGTACCTGCACACATTTTGATGCAATAATAATAATAATAAACATAAATACTGATAACTTAATATTCATTTTAATATTATTAATATATTATTCTAGATCAAATAAATGTGATCAGGCTAGGACTCGTGGGCGATCAGGTCTGGATAAGGCGTCTGATCCGGCTAGGATCAGAGTCATGATCGCGGCCGGAACGGAAGTAGCGTGACGATCCTGATCTTTTCTTGATCCGTATCCTGATCCAGGCCGGATGACATTTTAAGGCTAGCCTGATGTAGCCCTGATCCTAGCTGGAATCAAATTTCCGCTCGGGTATACCCTGTGTTTTGGAAACTAGAGACTTCAAGCTTCCTAATAGTCATAGTTGTTATAGAAAATAGTTTATTTTTGAACGCGAAAAACAAGTTAACTTTTTCGTCGCCTCTTAGATGGTCGGGTATTGGGACATTTACCTTATAGCAACCTTATAGCATTCAATTAAAAAAAAACCTCTTGTATGGTTGCCGGGCGTCCCAAAATACTGTTTTCAGATATTTCCGATGTCTCCTCATCAATTAGATGTCTCCTCATCAATTAGAACATCAGTCCTAGAAAAAATGTCTATTTTTCCTTTATTTTTGACCATATTTCCATTTCTGTTCCAAGAAGCTTTACGTATCAATCTGTGTCAACTGTCCAATAGTGGAAAAGATAACCTGATGACTGGCAGATATCACAGGTTGACGTGTTTGAAAAATATTTTTTCAAACGTACACTCCCGCTCAAAAGTTTGGATAAACCGGTCGATATTTCTTGTCGCACTAGAAGTTGCATAACTCCGTAAAAAAAAAAGATAATCAAATTTTTTAAAAAAGCGTTTTGAGGGGAAGAAATTCAGCTTTTTTTGCTTTTAAAAAATATTTTTTATGATTTTTTTTTCGTGTGCATTTTGTATGCGTGACCGTTTTTTGGCCTTTTTTCGAACACCGCGAATTGGACGCACTGCTTGAGACTGAGGCCATTTTTTGTCTTTTTCATCTACTGTAAATTTGAGAGGGTTAGAAAATCCTCCATTTTCGTGTTTCAGAAATTTTAGGACGATTTCTTCTTGCGAAGTTATTTCACTTTTAACTAAAAAAGACAAATTTTGAAAGACGCAACGTAACTCAAAAACTATAGAGTTTAAGAGAAAATGTCAAGTATGAAAAAAGTAGCGTACGTATAGGCGGAATCGCCTGGAATTATTTCAGAATTTTCCTATGAAATTTTTAAAAACTATTTTCGCTCTTAAATTCTGATGATGACGTCACAGCGAAAAATTGTATCTGATTAAAATTTTCATACTCCGTGATACAATAAAAATCTGAAAAAATTCAGCTACATTTGACATGCTATAATCAACAATTATCAATAATAATTTTCGATCGTTGTTCATCATTAATAATATTGTATCACTAATTAATATTGCAATTGTTTAAATATTTTTTTAATTACTTTTTGGCAATAATATTATTGATAATAGTTGTTTATAACATGCCAAATGTTACTGAATTTTTTCAGATTTTTATTGCAACACGAAGTACGGAAATTTTAATCAGATACAATTTCTCGCTGGGACGTCATCATCAGAGTTTCGAGCGAAAATAGTAAAAAAAAAAAAAAAAAAAAAAATTCATAGGAACATTCTAAAATTATTCCAGGTAATTCCGTGTACACGTACGCTACTTTTTTCATACTTCACATTTTCCCTTTAAGCCCTTTAAGCCTTTTTTAGCCAAAGGTGAAATAACTTTGCGAGAAAAAATCGTATGCAAACATTCTTAAGAAACCCAAAAAACAAACCAAAATGAACCCTTTCAAATATACTGTAGATAAAAAAGACACAAAAAAAATGTGCGCTCAATTCGCGATGGTCGAAAAAAGGCCAAAAATGGGAAGGTACAAAAGTGCGTACTGGATCGAAAAAAAATCATCAAAAATAAAAAAAAAAAAAAACAACAACAACAAAGCTGAATTCCTTTCCGTCAAAACGCTTTTTCAAAATTGGATTATGTGTGGTTTTGACGGAGTTATGCAACTTCTAGTGCGGCAAGAAATATTGACTAGTCCCAGATAGACAAATGTAGCTCATATTGGCATCACATTGCATACATCTATGACGCATAGGAACACTCACAGCTGTGTGTCGCTTATGAGTGCTCACCTGGAAGTCATATTTGCATCATACGATGATTGACAATAACACATCATATGGGGCTCATACGGCAGTCACGGCGTGACGAAATTGTGGTGCTCATACGAAGATCATATTGACGTCATACCGTGGTGAAATTGGTTGCGCTCATATGAAGCTCATATGACCGTCGGGATGTGAGGTATTATTGTAATTTTCATACGATTTTTTTTTAAATTTCTATTGCTTGAACATTTTTTTATTATGTATATTTTTTCATTTACATAGCTTCTGAGCCGATTACATTTGAAAAAAATTAAAAAAAACACCCAATTTCATTATATTTCAATTTCTTCTGTCTCCAGTGGGATTCGAACCTGCGACCTGCCTATCTATCCTACCTAACAACCTAACACACTACCTATTACGCTACCGAGTACTTATCAGTTTTCTTCACTTATATGATATATCAGTGGTGACATGCCAGGGAAAACGAGTCACATTTGAATATTATATATATACAGTTAAAAATGAAAGTAATTAATAAATTAAGAATTAAAAAAAATAGACGATTCAATATGGCATCCAAAATTTCAAAAAAATGGGATATTCGTGAAAGTCAATTTCTTAGTTTTTTTTACAGTTTCGCGAATTCGAATATCTCAATCGAATCTATAGGGAAATTTGTAGAATTCAAAATGGGGGTTCTATTTGATAAAAAAAATGATGAAAAATAGTGCTACTTTTGTAAAAGTTTGTTTGCTTATATGAAACTGAAATATAAAACAAAAAAATTAAAACATTCAAAAAAAATTAGGTGAAATAATTTTTTTTTCTAAGTAAATGAAAACAATTTCTAAAATTCTCAGATATTGGTGAACATTATTAATAACTTCATATAATAAATTTTTTGGACTTGCAAAAGATGCGAGGGTTGTCACAACATGCTGTCATTTTGCAGTGATTTTGCAGCCGTCATATTGCGCTCATCGAATGTATCACTAAGAAACATGCATATCACCGTCATATTGCGCTCATCGAATGTATAACTGAGAAACACGCATATCGCCATCATATTGCATGCATGGCATGTATACTTTCAATGCTAACCTAGTGAATACACTAAAAAAATCATTGAAAGGCTTTCATATGATATCCATCTGCAAATATTCATTGCAGAATGTAAATTTGCCGGCTTATGAGTTTATCTTGTAGTCAACGAATGATGCATTTGTAAACGACATGATGAGATCGAAATGTTTTGTAAATTTATCATACTAAATGAACTCATGGGCATATGCATCACAGCATGTAGCCAATATACTGGAAAATTTGCTTCATCAAATGTATACACGGCGTGATAATCATGGCTGTCTATGTGTATCCAAACTTTTGAGCGGGAGTGTATATTCTTCCTAGAAAGAGCCCATGATTTTCTTTTTAGGTTGGCCTTAATACTACAGCCCGAGCAGAAATTTGATCCGGCTAGCCTAATGACGGATAAGGGCCGGATCAGGCATCAGTAAGGATAGCCTGATCAGGATTGCCTGATCACGCACAGATCCCAACCGGATCATATTTTGGTATGCCATACATTGCCAGGCTAGCCTTAAATTATTCATGTTAGGGACAGATCAGGTGGTGGTAAGGACCGACAAAAAAACTTCGGTCCGAATAATGTGGCTAGCCTGATATTTCCCTGATCCGGGACGGATCAGGAGTCAGTAACATACACACGGTATAAAACTTGCCAGGCTAGCCTTAAATTATTCATGTCAGGGACAGATCAGGTGGTGGTAAGGACCGGCAAAAAAACTTCGCTCCAAATAATGTGGCTAGCCTGATATTTCCCTGATCCGGGACGGAACAGGAGTCAGTACCATACATACGGTATAAAACTTGCCAGGCTAGCCTTAAATTGTTCATGTCAGGGACAGATCAGGTGGTGGTAAGGACCGACAAAAAAACTTCGGTCCGAATAATGTGGCTAACCTGATATTTCCCTGATCCGGGACGGAACAGGAGTTAGTACCACGCACACGGTAAAAAGTTAAATAATATATCGCGTGCCTAATGCCAAAAGGGCCTATTACAGCAAGAAGATAGGGGTCCATGCCAAAAGGGCCTATAAAAAATTTTTTTTTGCCACTCTTCTTAAAATTGCTTGAAACGTGAAGATCTGTAAAAAAAAAAATTTTGATGTACTAAAACCAAAAGGGCCTATCTTAAGACATAGGTCCTTTTGGTTTTAGGAAATTGTCAGCCTAAAACCAAAAGGGCCTATAAAAAAAATCAAAATTTTTCAAAGTTTTGAATAGAAATTGCATACCAGAGCATTTTTTTTTTGGAAAATTTTTTTTTTTTTTTTTGGAAAAAAAATTTTTTTTTTTTTGGAAATTTTTTTTTTTTTTTTTTTTTTTAAAGTTTAAATAATTTGTTATTGTTTATTTGTTTCAACATTTTGTTATTTTTTATTTGTTTAAGCAATTTGTTTAAACGTTTGTTTAAATTATTTGACTTGTTTTCATTTTTTTTTTTGCAAAAAAAAAGTTGAAGTAATTTGTTATTGTTTATTTGTTTCAACAATTTGTTATTTTTTATTTGTTTAAAGAATTTGTTATTGTTTATTTGTTCAAACAATTTGTTATAGTTAACAAATTATTTAAACAAATAAACTATAACAAATTGTTGAAACAAATAAATAATAACAAATGATTTAAACTTTTTTTTCCATATAAAAAAAAAAAAATTTCAAAAAAAAAAAATTTTCAAAAAAGAAAGATTTTTTTCCAAAAAAAAAAAAAAAAATTTCAAAAAAAAAAAAAAATTTTTTCAAAAAAAAAAATTTTTTTTCAAAAAAAAAAAAATTTTTTCCAAAAAAAATTTTCAATTTTCTTAGCGGAAAGTAAAAAAAAAAATTATAGGCCCTTTTGGCTTTAGATCACTAAATTTTCAATGTCCCAAAGCCAAAATTTGAGACATAGGCCCTTTTGGCTTTGGAAAATTTTTTTTTGTCTTTAGGCTTAGAAAATGTTGGCAAAACGATTGGCGCAAAAAAAAAAAATTATAGGCCCTTTTGGTTTTGCAAAGCCAAAAGGGCCTATAACTTTTATAGGCCCTTTTGGCATTAGGCACGCGATATATGCGATATCAGTTCAAAAAAAGGTTGGCCTGGCATTTACCGGATCGGGGCTGTTGATTTTTTATTTAATGGCAAACGAGCGCCAAAACCTCTTCATGCAAGGTATATAAGTCAGCTAGAAACAAACCCATAAAACAAATTGAAGGAAACGAAGAATTTGAAAATACTTTTTCAAATGTGTACATCACATTTATTTATTGCATTATTACATATTTATAATCGAATTTGTTCGTTTTATTATTAAAACAAAATTTTCTCATGTCTCATATCTTAAATTTCTTAAAACAGGACGTTGTTGAAATTTAATATAGAAGAATGGTATTAATGAATCAGAGATACGCAACATAGCTTTTGTCTAGGTGGGTGGCCGATATCGAAAAGTACCATTTTTTTATGAAATGATTTCAAGCTATATGTTTCAATATTTTGGGTAGCTTTTACCTGCCACATCCAAAATATTGACGAATCACAAGGGTACATAAAAATGGACCTCTTGACACTCAGGACTCTGCCTTGCAGTTTGATTTCATCATCTTCCTCTTTGTAGATGGTATAACCTCGGGTATAACCGTGCGCGATCAGGAACGGATAAGGCGCCTGATCAGGTTATAGGAACCGTGCGTGATCAGAACCGGATAAGGCGGGCCTGATCAGGCTAGGAACCGTGCGCGGTCAGAACCGGATGAGGAGCCTGATCCGAAAATGGCTAATGATAGCGTTACTTTCCTGATAGTAGCCTGATATATGTAGCCTGATGTGTACCTGATATGTAACCTGATCAGTGCCAGACGTTGTTGTAAGGCCAGCCTGATGTGGCCCTGATCCCAGCCGGAATTAAATTTCCGCTCGGGAGGCTCGAATTTTCATGACATGGAAACATCTTGTAATTTTTCAAAACTAAGAGGTACATTCTCTTGATTCTCTCATAATAAAGCATTATGTGATTTATATGGAGTGGATAAAATCGAATAAGCTGCTGCAAACAAAGTATTATACAAAGTGGCCGACCAAACATTAGCGACAAATTCAATATTCATATGTTTAACCCCTGTTTCGTTAGTCACTCGCTACTGCGTTTCTTCTTTCTAAAGAAAATGTTTTTTCCCTCCCCCCCCTGTTATTTCTTCTGCATTTTCCTTATCGTTATCGAGTCCGTGACCGAGTGACGTGGATACTTGTAACCTTCGTTAGAATTGTGCATTTTCCGCATACGCATTTTTTTTCCAACGAGCGCGAAAACCTAATGACGGCATTCCATTATGGATGATTGTACGTTCGTTGAAAAAAAAGGTTATCTACGACAAGTTGGCCAAATACTTGTTAGTGCGACGGTAATTACATTTAACTTTAGTCAGGTGCATGAAAAACAATTAGCGAACAATATTTCGAGTCTCACTGACAGTGTTCTCTCCGCAAGCTCTAATTTCCCTGTCGTTTTTTTTTCCATCATGGAATATATGGGGCATTCCATACCAATTCGACCTGGGTCTGACCCTCGACCCCTCAAATCTGTTTCCCGATTTTTCCTATCATTACTCTCACTCTATCGAGCAATTACAATTTTTTTTTTAGATTTTTCAAATTAAATTTGAGCGCGTCATAAATTTTTGAATTTTGAACACCTCGATGGCCGTAATCGAAAAATCTGAAAAAATTCCCGAAAATACAGTGTCAGATATAAAAAATGTTGGTGTAAAATTCATAATGTCTGGGCTTTTGCTTCAACCCGTTTTTTAGCTTTTTGAGCGAAAAAAAAAATGAAAAAAATAAGAAGCAGAGGTCAATTTACTGTAGACTGTTGCTCGAAATTTTGTATGCATAATACGTATTATGCATACAAAATTGCATACAAAATACATACAAAAACCTCTGCTACTTATTTTTTTCATTTTTAAAATAATTGAATTAAAAAGCTCTTTAATTTATGCAATAAGAATGGAAAAAATGACACATCACAAATTTTGATGGTAACATAGAAATCTTTAGCCAATTGGATTGGACAAAAGCATTTCGCGAAAAATTTCAAGACACTCATAACGTTGCAAAGCTTGACACAATCATTGACAGTGCTCGTCTGATTACAGTGTCAAAATATTGAAATTGCATCGATGTCAATGAGAAGGAAACTAGTCGTCAAATGACGCCTCCTATTGGGATTCTTTTTTGAGTGCCATAAGCAAGGGAAAATAACTACCTAAAATTTTCTCTGATGAAAAGCTGCATGATATTGTTTTTTGCTAATTATATAATTAAATTGAAAAGCTCTTTAATTTATGCAATAAGAATGGAAAAAATGACACATCACAAATTTTGGTGGTAATATAGAAATCTTTAGCCAATTGGATTGGACAAAAGCATTTCGCGAAAAATTTCAAGACACTCATAACGTTGCAAAGCTTGACACAATCATTGACAGTGCTCGTCTGATTACAGTGTCAAAATATTGAAATTGCATCGATGTCAATGAGAAGGAAACTAGTCGTCAAATGACGCCTCCTATTGGGATTCTTTTTTGAGTGCCATAAGCAAGGGAAAATAACTACCTAAAATTTTATCAGATGAAAAGCTCCATGATATTGTTTTTTGCTAATTAAATATGTAAATTAAAAAGCTCTTTAATTTATGCAATAAGAATGGAAAAAATGACACATCACAAATTTTGATGGTAATATAGAAATCTTTAGCCAATTGGATTGGACAAAAGCATTTCGCGAAAAATTTCAAGACACTCATAACGTTGCAAAGCTTGACACAATCATTGACAGTGCTCGTCTGATTGCAGTGTCAAAATATTGAAATTGCATCGATGTCAATGAGAAAGAAACTAGTCGTCAAATGACGCCTCCTATTGGGATTCTTTTTTGAGTGCCATAAGCAAGGGAAAATAACTACCTACAATTTTCTCAGATGAAAAGCTCCATGATATTGTTTTTTGCTAATTAAATAATTAAATTAAAAAGCTCTTTAATTTTTGCAATAAGAATGGAAAAAATGACACATCACAAATTTTGATGGTAATATAGAAATCTTTAGCCAATTGGATTGGACAAAAGCATTTCGCGAAAAATTTCAAGACACTCATAACGTTGCAAAGCTTGACACAATCATTGACAGTGCTCGTCTGATTACAGTGTCAAAATATTGAAATTGCATCGATGTCAATGAGAAAGAAACTAGTCGTCAAATGACGCCTCCTATTGGGATTCTTTTTTGAGTGCCATAAGCAGGGGAAAATAACTAACTAAAATTTTCTCAGATAAAAAGCTCCATGTTAATTTTTTTTATAATTGAATAATTGAATTAAAAAGCTCTTTAATTTATGCAATAAGAATGGAAAAAATGACACATCGCAAATTTTGATGGTAACATACAAATCGTTACCTGATTGGATTGTAAAATATTCTCAGAAGAAAAGCTTCATGATAATTTTATCGATAATTTAATAACTGATAAATGGTTATCGATAATTTGATAAATACTTCTTTAATTTGTATTATTGAGAATGGAAAAAATGAGACATCGCGCGCAATTTTATACAGTAATTTTTACTATGAAATGTTGTTAAAAAAATAATAATTCAAAGCAAACTTAGTTCAATATTTTAATAATTTCAATAGTTAAATGTTTTCCAGCAAATAATTCTCAGGTCAGTAATAAATTAGTAATAAAGAATCTCCATTTTGTTATTAAAATGAAATATCGGTCGATATAAATCGTCGTCGTTTGTTATTTTTAACGCTTTCCAAAATTTATCGTTATTTATCATATTTTTATTATCTCACGATTGATTATTGTTAAGAAACAAAATATGTACCAAATCTATTTTATAAAAAAATGCATTTCAAATATACCTCGGATATATCTTCATTGTAAAGGAGGGGAAATAATGCAAATTAGTGTTTATATAGATGAGATTTTCTCTTGAGTATTCAACCATTTTATTGGAGAATAAAATAAAAAAAAATATTTGCTAGACTAAACTAAACATATGTCTGCGAGTCGAAACCACAAAAAGTAGGTCATTGCATAGAATCGCAAGCAGAACAAGATTGTTAATAATCGCAATCGACATGTTGATATTTTTGGATTATTTACTGAAAAAGTTGTTAAATTATTAAATTATTGTTGTTATTGAATCATTTTACATCACACATTTGGAAAAATCGCCTCGAAATTGTGACTGAGGATGAAATTGCAATTTCGGTTTTTGGTTAAAATTGTTGATATATGTAAGTTGATGTATTTTCATATTTTTGTACAGGTGGTCTTTTTTGCCCATTTGTTTATTATATAAATTGCATAATAAACATTCTAAGCCGATTTTTTTTCAATTATGTAAATTACTTGTTAAACAATGCCGGTCGCTTTTTTTATTTATCAATGTCCGAAAGACAAGGAATCGTGACTACATAAATTGTGATTAAATTAACGGTGTACAGGCAATTCCAGCAAGGGTAAAATCGGAGATCGTGCATGGGAATGACATCCGGAATATACTTTTGAGTAAGTTGTTAAACATTTGAAACAGCGTGGATAGTATGGACGAAAAATTTTCGCCGGTGGTCATTTCGCTGGACGATCCAGATGGAGCAGTGGTGGAAGTGGCAAATGGATCTGAAAAATTGAAATTCAATATCACAGTTCAATCGTCGTTTACTGCGAGAATTACTGGAAAACAATAGAGACAAGTCGCAAGTTCGAATCTTTGATCCTCTATGAGGAAGATCATTTTATTAAGGAGTTTCTTAATGTACATGGGTCCTTCCATGTCGAATCAACCAATAGTTGGAATCGAACCTTTTCAATTTCGATGAAACTTGGTCAAAAGTATAATTTTATTATGAAACAAAGTTCTACTGAAGGAAAAAAATTTTAAAAATTTTGTTCGAAAGTTATGCAAAATTCAAAATTTTACCATCTTTTTCAATTTTTCAAGTTTATTTTTTAAATATCTCGAAAACTATTATAGTTGCGAAAAAATCGTTGTGGATTCGTTTTAAAGATACTTGGAGCTAAGAAAAAAATATTCCGAAACAAAAATTTGAATAATGATGAATTTGGAGAGTTTTGAATTTTTTAAAATCGTGGAAATCCACGTTCAACATTAAATTTTTTGTTTAATTTTTTAAAATATAATAATACCTTGTTCTGATCTCAAAAGAACCTGCAAATTTAAGAATTGTGTTTTTTTTTTCAAAAATATGAACTTTTGATTTTGGTAAACAACATTTTTTTTTTACTTTCAAGTCAAGTCAAGTTGAGCAATCATGTAATTTTGTAATTTTTACGGCTTAAAATAACAAAATTACACGATTGCTCAACTTTACTTAACTTCGAGGTGAACAAAAAAATATTTATTTACAAAAATTCATTATTTTGAAAAAAAAGGCGAGTCTGAAAATTTGAGGATCTTTTAGGATCAGAACAAGGTATTTTATAAAAAAATGAAACCAAAAATTTAATGTTGGTTGTGGATTTTCACAATTTTTAAAAATTAAAAACTTTCCATTTCATCATTTTTCAAAAAAAAATTTCGTTATATTTTTTGTTTTCGTAGTCCCAAGTATACTCTTTAAGACGAACCTCGAACGATTTTTTCGTCATAATAGTTTTCCAGATATTTAAAAAATAAATTTGAAAAATTGAAAAAATTGCGAAATTTTGAATTTTGCATAAATGTTAAAACAATTTTTTTAACTCTTTTCTTTTGGTAGAACTTTGTTTTATGATAAAAGAAAACTTCTGACTAAATTTCATCGAAATTGATAGGGGTCAATTCCAACTACTGGTCGATTTGACATGGAATGACCCACATATATTCAAGTATATACACAGAACATTTCATGTCAATCCGAAAAATATTTTCGAAGTAATAAGCATATTTGTAGACCCGTAATTACTATGTTACAAAGTGCTATTGAAACATTGAACGCGTTTTTCTCAAAACTGTGTTTTTTGAGTCGGTGAGCAAGATTTCTCAGAAAGGGCATGACCGATCAGTCTCAAATTTTCGTATAAGCTTTATAAACATATTTTTCTATAATTAATCGAAAGATTTTATTTACCGATAAACATTTTCTATTTTATAAACAATTTAAGGCAAAAATTTTCATCAAAAATTGAAATTTTCTTTTGAGCAGCCGCCATTTTGTTAAAAATAGATATTTTGCTCATTCCTTCGATTAAATACTAAATTCTATCTTATATTATCGAAAACTTTTTTAATTTCTCATTTTGTATGATCCAATCTTGAGATATTATCCCTCACCACAATTAAGACACCTTTTTCATGAATCATTTTTTTTTTTTAAAGAAAAATTTCAAAATAAAATTAAGAGTTCAAAAAATATGTACATAAATTTGTATGTTAATAAATTAATAAGTCTTTGCATCCAATATTATTGAAAAATCGTTTTTTTTTTCGGCCTTCTAACTGCGTACAACCCATTAACTGATTCTTCCACAATTGCAAATTTACTTTTTCCCCATGATAATTTATTAGTGATAAACATAAATCCGTCAGACTCACCAAGAAGTTGGCCATTGATATTTGCTAACAGAGACAGAATAACGAGGAGCGTGCAACTTAAACTCGACGCCATTGCTGAGTCGATTATTCCCTTATAAAAATGCTCCCTTAGCGTTGCTATTTCTTCCTCTATCTTTTCTCAATCACTTCGTTTTTGGGAACATGCAAGTGTGCACTCCGCCAGTTTAATGCAACATTTTTTTCCTTTTCATCCTTATATATAACTTGCGGACTATCGACGCTGGCTTATCGGGCTGTCCATAGCATATGTATATATATGAGGTATTCCAGCCCAAGTGTGTAAACCCGTGACCCTGACATATGATCGCATTGAGTCTTAAGAGGAGGCTGAAGGCGGCATTCGGACCTCTCTCTCGCTCTCACACGAGCCCTATCATCCTTTCTCTCTCGCACTCGCACGAAAAATGTCGGTACTTAGCCTCCTCTTAAGGGGAGGCTAAATACCGACATTAACACCTCAAAAATGGATTCCAAACTTGCTCTGGCACGAATGGATGAAAATCAATAAAATTTTGACAGTATCATCAGAATTATGGCACAAATGGAGCCCCACTAAAATTTTTTCGGAAAACGAAAGAAAAAATTACAGATCTGATTATCATTGAAAATCTGTAATTGAAAATATTAAATTATAATGTTCTTACGGCATTTCGGCTAAAACCAAGAGTGGGGCTCCGTAACCAACACCAAAGTACGAATATCGATACATCTTTGACATTATTTTATGAAAAAACCGCGCCGTAAGTTTGAAATCCAAATCACGAGATAAATGTTGATAAATTTCGTGTTTTATCGGAAAAAAATGGCGAAATTAAGTTCACAAAAATCCGAAAGAGGGCGGCACTATGTTGAATTCCTATGAAATAAACATTACTTTCATCAGACTTCTATCCAAACTGTTTGACAAGTCAGTGGCAATTAACGAAAACGTTGATTTATGTCTCGCATTTGCATTTTTCAATTCATTCATCATTAATTCATAAATTTAATTGATATTCATCCACTGGTATTGGAAAAAGTTTCGACAGCGATTTTGAGTGGATAATAATAATAATAGTAGTAATGTCGGTATTTAGCCTCGTCTTAAATACACCCTCATAATTTTTTTCAGATTTTTCCAAACATCCCTTATATAGAAAAAAAAAATTTTGAAAAAAACGCCATTTTTTAAAAATCTAAAAAAATTCTGAAAAAACCGTGAGAATATATAAAAATTTTCAAGCTATCACCCGTAGTGGGCAGATTTTTTTTTCTGTGTTTTACAAGCGATTAACGTTCTCAAAATTCCAAAAAATTCTCAAATAGCTCACCTTGAGCAGATGTTAAATTATTTTGGTACTCAAATTGAGTATCTGCTCAAGGTGAGCTGTTGAGAATTTTTTGGAATTTTGAGAACGTTAATAGCTTGTAAAACACAGAAAAAAAATCTGCCCACTACAGGTGATAGCTTGAATTTTTTTATATATTATCACGGTTTTTGCAGAATTTTTTTTTATTTCAAAAAAATGGCGTTAAAAAGAAAATGAAATCCAATACATAAAACACAGAAAAAAAATCTGCCCACTACGGGTAATAGCTAGAAATTTTTTATATCTCATCACGGTTTTTTCAGCATTTTTTCAGATATTTAAAAAATTGCGTTCTTTTCAATTTTTTTTTTTTAATAAGGGATGTTTGGAAAAATCTAAAAAAATTACGAGGGTCTATTTTAGACTCAATGCGATCATATGAAAAAAAATCTTATAAATCTGAGAGGGTCAGGGTCACGAGCTTACACACTTGGGCTGGAATACCTCATATACACTTGTTGTTAGTCATCGTCGTCCTCGAACGACTATCAAAGACCGCATATATTATACACGTCAACCTGTCTACATTATGTAAAAGGGAGACTGGGGCTACTTGACATAGAATTCACTAGATAAACTGACCATATCTTAGTTTTATAATCGTAATAAAATTTTGAATGAAAAAAGGATGACACTTTAAATAAGTTGTGAGTTTGGAATGATAAAGTTCAAAATCTTAAATAAAAAAATTATTGAATTTTAGAATTTTTTTAGAAGTTAATTTAATTTTGAATTAATTTTGAATTTTGAATTTTATTTTATTATTCGTATTCTGGATCTTTTTGATTTTCAAATAAATTGGATAAATTGTCTCCTGAAGCCTGGTGTACATTTCCAAATCGATTTCCGATCAATAAGCCCTTAAAATCATGTCAAAGTCGAAAAAACTTTTTGCAAAATTTCTGTATTCTGACGAATCGATTTGGCATTGTTTTATTCGGATTTCAATACTTTATTTTTAATTGATATTTCAAAATGATATTTTTGGTTCTTTACTGATCTTAGGAGCAGTTTAATCATCAAAATTTGTATGAAATCAAATTTGAAATCTTACTTTCATGTAGATGAATGAGAATTCATTTTTTTTTTGACGATAGATATTCTACGAATTCGAAAAAAATAATCATGATAATATTCATCGCTTGCAAATGAGTGGCACTTATTTGTGAAAAAAACAGAGCTACGATGTTAACCAAACTTTTTTGTCAATTTGGATTTGGAAGAAAATAAATTGCGTTAATTCGAAAAATATATGTCAACAAACAAAATGAGCAATTATTTGCTTGAAATGTATTATTTTTTATAATAAAAGAAATTAATATAAATTAATTAATATAAATTTTTATTCAAATGGCAGATTTATGCACAAGAATTTACAATTATTTGTTTAAACTTATCAAGATTACTTATTAAAATTAAACTAAAATTCTAAATTTGAATTGAAAATGACGGCGCAAAATATATTCGCGAATTTATTGGCTTCAACTGAATTATTGTTTTGTCAAGTCATTATCGATTAAAAAACATATTAAATAGGAATTCTGTGATCCAGAATCTTCTTTGGTCTTCTGAATTTTTTTTTTTTTAATGGACTTCCATCAATCCTAGATACAATTCCATTGAATCTAAATTTCTCAGATGCAAAAAAGAAAAGAAAAAATCGCTAAGGAAAGATCGCTTTTTTTGTTTTGTTAATTTTAATTAATTTAATTTTGTTAATAGAAGACGAACATTCCAATAATTGTAGTAATACATATTCCAATATAAATTTCAATTTTCAGAGTTTATTCTCTTAATTTCAATATCCTATTATTGAATTTAAATTTAAATTGTTAATTTTCCAATCGATGTCCATTATTTTCGATTTCGTATACTTGTTATTAAAATATAATATACCAAAGAATATGAAATTTTAATAACAAGTATATTAAATTTAATAACATTTTTTACAATATAGGGTTTTGATGCGCCACACTGTAAAAACACTGTACAAACATTTCGCGACATTTTCATTCAACAAATACTTTGATCACTTCCGGAAAAAATGCCGCTCAACCTGGAGTAGGTCGACATTTCCTTTTTTTTTTTTTAACGATTAAAAAAAAAACATTTCTCAATTGGGCTTATTTCACAAAGTACCACTCTGAACATTTTTGAGGATTCATGAAGGACCTCGGAGTTTAAAAAATTGAGAAGAAACAAAAAATTGAAATTGGTAATCGCCGATTTTTTTTTAAGTGAAAAAAATAGAAGAAAAAGTCGAGCCACTCCAGGTTGGGCGGCATTTTTTCCGGAATTGATCAAAGTATTTTTTGAGTGAAAAAAAAATTAAAAATGGCGAACTTCGATAAAAAGATGATTTTTCTCGAGAGAATGAAAAATTTCATAGATTTTAATATCTAAACATTTTTTTGTATTTTTTTTCGGAAAGTACATTCAAAAATGAAAAACTTCAAAAAAAAAACAGCCCAATTAGTCAATTTTTCAAGAAGTTATAGTCATTTAAAAATAAAAGCTTTTTCTTTTGGGTTGGATGACAAAATTTGCAAATTGCTTGAAAAATGTTTTTAATTGGGTAGAAAAGGAAAATAAAATTTCAGCCAAATCGAAAGGGGTTGGATTTAAAAGTGGTCAATTTGAAATGGAATACCCCATATAGATTCCATAAAAGTTATTTCGTTCTTAAAATAAAATTGTTTGTCATCCGGATCACGTTACTAATTGCAATATCCATAACTATCGAATTTTATTTTTTCGAAAATATATTTATCACTATTGCCATTGGTAAAAAAAATCACGTGACAACGACAGGGGGGGAGGGGTTCAACAAAACCTCATGGATGATCACGGAGGGGGAGGGAGGTTCTAAAATGGATTAAAAATGCATCATGTGATTAATGGACGCCCCCTTAAATCATAATCGATCCATTAAAAAACGCAATAAAAATAAAAACGCGGAAAATGCGTCCACTAACCCCAATCTCTTCGAATTCCATATCTTTTATACATGACTAGACGAATTTCAATAATGAAATAGGGTTCATTAAATTTGCAAGTTTCATCACCAAAATAACTTGAACGAATATTGGCAAGTACAATTTTCGTCATTCATGCATGCCCGTAGTAAAAAAACTCCATTGAATCGCCAATGGCAACCAATGGTCCTCACACGACTCCATTGGACAATGAATGGGGACCCATTGAGATTTCCGCATTTTTCAATGGCGTATAGGAACGACCATTGATCAGTGAATGGATATCCATTGAAAAGTCACCATTGCCCAATGACGTCCATTGGACAGCAAATGCGGATGAACCGAATGATCACCATTACTCAATTATGCCCATTGGATAGCAAATGCTGATGGACCGAGTCATCAGCATTGCCCAATGGTGTCCATTGGAAGGCAAATGCTGTGAACGAAATGATCAGCTTTACCCAATGATGTACATTGGGAAGTAAATGCGGATGCACTGAATGATCAGCATTACCCAAAGATGTCCATTGGAAACCGCGTCGCGTTAGTTCCGAGACTTGGCGCGAGATGTCGCAGGACGGCAACCCGCTGAACTCCCATACGGATTATGCGAACAGTATGCTTATCTAGACGAGTGCGAGCACGGAATATTAGCAGAAGTCGGTGTCCAAAATATCCATGCAAGGAGTTCTTGCCGACTGATGCCCATGGGATAATCCCTATTTCGTTTGAAATGGGGAAGTCAATCCTCATTGGAAAATCCCTATTCGATTTCAAATGGGGAATTCAATGGCAAAAATGTCCTTGGGCAATTGGGCATTCATCTCCATTGGTTATTTTGGCAATGGGGAATGAATGGCGATTTTTCAATGGTGATGAATGGAGTTTTTTTACTATATGAAAGAATCTCCATTGATTATCGCCATTCATTCCCCATTGCCTACAAAAACCAATGGAGATGAATGCCGAATTGCCTATGGGGATTTTCTTCATTGAATCTCCATAGGATAATCCCCATTCCGTTTTAAATAAGGAAGTCAATCCTCATTGGAAAATTCTCATTCGAGTTCAAATGAGGAATTCAATGGCGAAAATCCCCTTAGGCAATTCGGCATTCATCTCCGTTGGTTATTTTGGCAATGGGGAATGAATGGGGATTTTTCAATGGCGACGAATGGAGTTTTTTACTACGGGTGTCGTATCGATATTATTAATTTAATGACAATACTCAAAGTGGTATTTATTTTCTCATGTTGTAATGAGCGACCATGTTGTAATAAGCATTGGAATTGGTTATTCAGATATATAATTTTATTAATTTCATAATTTCATCGATTGATCGATTTTTGAAAATTTATTTTCAACCTTTGGTTATATTCGGCAAAATTCAATACTAACTTAGGATAATCGCTGATCGAGTATTCCAATGTAAATAGATGAAAAAATGAGGTTTCACCAAGTTTCATGTAGAGCTACCATTTCCATTATCCACGGCATGTACGCTTGAACTTTGGTGTAAACTTCGTACTTTGTCGATCTCTTGACGAACTTTGATTTTAAACCGATTACTTCTCCTCGGGTATTGGTCAATACACCGCCAAAATCACCCTGAAAGAATTTTTGTCATTGCCCCTTCTTCTTGACCATCCAATTCATCAGATACATAATCCAATCGCGCAAATTAAGGCGGTGTGCTAGTTTAGAATTTCGAAAAAACCCATTTTTTTGCATGTTCTTAAAGTTTAAACCTTAAGGAATATGGGGCGTTCCACGCCAAATCGACCACTTTAGAACCCGACCCTTTTCGATTTGGCTGAAACTTTTTTATCTTCATTTACTCTATCAAAAACATTTTCCAGAATTTTTTCGAATTGTCCCACCCAGCCGATAAAAAGTTATAAATTTTTCGAAAAAAATTGGCTTTTTATTTTTCAAATAGCTATAACTTTTTCAAAATTTGACGTATCAGGACGATTTTTTTTCAAAATTCTCGTTTTTTAATGTACTTTTTGAAAAAAAATACACAAAAATTATAAAAACCCATCTTCATTGTTTTTTTTTTTAGATTTTCGGGACAAATCGAATATTTCTCGATGATCACCATTTTTGATTTTTATTTCTTTTTATTATATCAAACTTTGACATTTTCTGCAAATCCTCAAATTTTTTCAGAGTGGTGTTTTTTCGATTTCTATTTTTTTTTCAATTGAAAAAAAAACTTTCTTACAACTAGCCTTATTTCTCATAACACCATTCTGCAAAATTTTGAGGGTGTTCAGGGGACTTCCAAACTTAAATTAAAAAAAATAAAAACAAAAATTGAAAATGGTAATCATCGAGAAATTTTTGTTTTTATTTAATTTTTTCAAGTTTGGTAGTCCTCTGAACACCCTTAAAAATTTGCAGAATGGTCTTATGAGAAATAAGGCTCTTTCAATTTTTTTTTTTCGATTGGAAAGAAAAATAGAAATAAAAAAATCACCACTCTGAAAAAATTTGAGGATTTGCAGAAAATGTCAAACTTTGATATAATAAAAAGAAAAAAAAAGAAAAAATGGTAATCATCGAGAAATTTTCAATTTTGTCCAGAAATCTAATAAAAAACGATGAAGATGGGTTTCAATAATTTTTCTATATTTTTTTTCGAAAACTATTTTGGAATGTTGTTTTCGAAAAAAATACAAAGAAATTATTCAAAACCCATTTTCATCGTTTTTTTTTCAATTGGAAAAAAAATAGAAATAAAAAAAAAACATTACTCTGAAAAAATTTGAGGATTTGCAGAAAATGTCAAAGTTTGATATAATAAAAAGAAAAAAAATCAAAAATGGTAATGATGGAGCAATTTTCGATTTTTTCCGAAAATCTGAAAAAAAAACAATAAAGATGGGTTTTTATAATTTTTTTGTATTTTTTTAACAGTACATTAAGAAACAAACATTTTGAAAAAAAACGTTCCGATAAATCAAATGTTAAAAAAGTTATAACTATTTGAAAAATAAAAAGCCAATTTTTTCGAAATTGTTAAAAATTTTTATCCGTTCGGTGAACAAATTTGAAAAACTTCTGAAAAATGTTTTTGATAGGGTGAAAAAAGATAAAAAAGTTTCAGCCAAATCGAAAAGGGTCGGGTTCCAAAGTGGTTGATTTGGCGTGGAATGCCCCATATATTATCGGATCGACTTTCGATCGGAGTCCCAACTTTACCAGCATATATAACTTATTTCATTTTCATTATTTTTTCTTAAATTTTTTTTTCATTTATCGTCAAAATATTCCCCTGATGGAAGTACATTTGAAACCCCCAAAAATGAAGAACAACGGTTATTAAGCAATGAATACTGACTTGAAAGATGATTTATATCGGAAATTCCACAATTTTCTCAATTTTTCCATTCAAAAAAATGTCCATACCTACCCTTAATGTTCCAGTAAAATCTATATGAGACGTTTCCACGTGCAATGTTTCAGGATTCTCTTCCTTCGACATGAAACACCGCTGAACTGGCACTTTTTGCAACACTTTGGGGACCATTTCCGGATACATTTCCCACTGTTGTTTATTGAAAATTTAACAATTGAAATTATATTATAATTCAAAATGTTCATTGAAAATTTAACATCATTGTGAAAAATTAAAGGTCATTACTGAAAGACAATCTCTTGCATTGTTCAAATTGAACCCTTCTTTTGTACTCACAATTAATTCTCCAAAACCAACAGTGTAAAAATATCGTCCTTTAACCTCTTCACTTGGAAATTTTGCGGCTTCCTTGCGAATCTCGGATTTGAGCTGAAATTTTTTTTTATCATAATTGTCAGAAACCTCGCCTCTATGGTTAACTATCTTATAGTTGTAAAATCTTTCTTATTGTATACCTTAATCAGAGCAATGTCGTTGAGTCTTGATTCGGCATTGTAATACTCGTGCTCGATTACATAATCGACATCGATTATTTCGTCGATTTTACATAAATTGTCAGTCGACGTAACGATCAGATCGTAAGAATCGCTTAAACAATGTGGAGCTACCAGAACAAATCGGCGATTGTAAATAACACCTGTGCACAGATGTTCCTCAGATTCATAGAAATTTCGTCGATGCTGAATAGACACCTAATAAACGATTAAATTCCCTATCAAACGATTACCAATGATCATAAAAAAAATTAGAAATTTGCACATAGCTTCCTCATTTTTTTCCGTTGTTCGTCAACCCTTCTTTATGAGGATCTCCTTGACTACCGTTATGACATGTATCCCGTAGTAAAAAACTCCATTGAATCGCCAATGGCAACCAATGGTCCTCATACGACTCCATTGGACAATGAATGGGGACCCATTGAGATTTCCGCATTTTTCAATGGCGTATAGGAACGACCATTGATCAGTGAATGGATATCCATTGAAAAGTCACCATTGCCCAATGACGTCCATTGGACAGCAAATGCGGATGAACCGAATGATCACCATTACTCAATGATGCCCATTGGAAAGCAAATGCTGATGGACCGAGCCATCAGCATTGCCCAATGGTGTCCATTGGAAGGCAAATGCTGATGAACGAAATTATCAGCTTTATCCAATGATGTCCATTGGGAAGTAAATGCAGATAAGCCGAATGATCAGCATTACCCAAAGAAGTCCATTGGAAACTGCGTCGCGTTAGTTCCGAGACTTGGCGCGAGATGTCGCAGGACGGCAACCTGTTAAACTCCCATACGGATTATGCGAAGAGTATGCTTATCTAGACGATTGTGAGCATGGAATATTAGCAGAAGTCGGTGTCCAAAAAATCCATGCAAGGAGTTCTTGCCGACTGATGCCCATGGGATAACCCCTATTCCGTTTGAAATGGGGAAGTCAATCCTCATTGGAAAATCCCTATTCGATTTCAAATGGGGAATTCAATGGCGAAAATGTCCTTGGGCAATTCGGCATTCATCTCTATTGGTTATTTTGGCAATGGGGAATGAATGGCGATTTTTCAATGGTGACGAATGGAGTTTTTTACTATATGAAAGAATCTCAATTGATTATCGCCATTCATTCCCCATTGCCTACAAAAACCAATGGAAATGAATGCCGAATTATAATATAATATAATATAATATTCTTCATTGAATCCCCATAGGATAATCCCCATTCCGTTGCAAATGGGGAAGTCAATCCTCATTGGAAAATCTTCATTCGATTTCAAATGGGGAATTCAATGGCGAAAATCCCCTTAGGCAATTCGGCATACATCTCCGTTGGTTATTTTGGCAATGGGAAATGAATGGGGATTTTTCAATGGCGACGAATGGAGTTTTTTACTACGGGTATCCGTATGGGAGTTCAACGGTTGCTGTCCTGCGACATCTCGCGCCAAGTCTCGGAACTAACGCGATGCGGTTCGTGGTGATAATAATAATAATCCTCTGCCTACGTTACGAACTTGTGACAGGCGCACAATTGCTTGTTATTCTCGCGGGATAAAAGTGATAATGTAAATAATAATTAAATAATAATAATAATAATAAACGAGGCAATGATTGTTAACTTATTATTATTGTTATTACTATTATTGTTATTTATTATTATTATTATTATTATTATTATTATTATTATTATACTGAAAGCCGATATACAAATAATTTTATTTTAATAAATACTGAGGGCAATCCAATAGTTTGCACATCAGATCCCTGCCAAGGTAATAAAAAAAAATGTCTTGCTTAAAAGTGTAAAAATAACATCGTCGGAAACTGTTCATATTCTGATCATGCAGGGCACTGGTAATAAGTGATTATTTCAATGTAATAACTAGGGACCAGGTCGTTAAGTTCCATGTCAGGGCCCTGCCAGGAAAATCGGATCAGGCAGGGCGGATCAGGGGCAAGAATCAACTAATGGTTGCCCTATCACATTTCTACACGGGAAGTTCGTATGCAGTCCGTAGCCCAGTAGGTAGCGTGTTAGGTCGTCAAGCAGGATAGGTAGGTAGGGTCGCAGGTTCGAATTCCCGTCGGAGAGAGCGTAAAATTAGATCGGACGATTCGCGCAAATACTATTTTTTTTTATGCCGCTCATTTTCAGGCTGGTAAAATATGCATTTTGAATTATTTTTCAAATACTACATATTTTTTATATTATTATATTTTATTTTATATTATTATATATATATTTTTTATATTTATTATATATATATATTTTATTCTTTATTTTATATTATTTTATACTATTTTTTATACATAATTAATTTCAGGATTAAAAATTTAATTGCACTAACTAAATATATTATTTGTTCGACAAAATATTGGTTTATTGAAACAATCGGATAATTGCGTGAACCAAATATTTAATCCATCACATTATTTATATACTTGAAATAAATAATGGGTTGTATCAACTATTTATTTTGATACATAGAATATATACATGTATGGAATCAACTGATAATTAGTCAGCTCAATTGTTTATTTCTCTGTGTGGATTACATTTTTATTCCAAGTAACAAATTTTTATTTGATTGAACTGAAACTTTGCCCATTCAAGCAACGTTTTAACTAAAACTTCCACTGTATATTTTGTTGAATTACCAAATTGATCGAGTTGAACGTCCGGAAACAAATATTTGGTTGAGCGAAACAAATTTTTGCATTTTCAACAAAATCTTTTTTTTCAGTGTAACAAAACTCTCTTGGTGAGGAAGCCAAATTTGATCGCCATACTTTGTGATAAAGGAAGCTGTGTGAACTATGAATAAAGATCAGAAGCTAATGTGCAAATGTTCAATTTGCAGGGTTTTTTTCATTGACTCACCACGTAATTGAACTCGTCGAGTTTCGCAACGAACGATGGTGGAGCTAGAAAATCTGTCGAGCCACAATTTAATGAATCCTTAAATATTTGTAATAAATGTGATAAAAGGTGGCAGAAAAAAATTTAACAAACTTACCGAAGAAGCAAACTATTGGACCTGGTATAATAGGCCAAGGACTCTCCGTTGCGTTCATTTGGTCAAAATAATTAGAATTTTGAGTGCGATGTTTGGATTTTTTTTTCAAAATTCTTTTTCTCCTATTGTTCTTCTTTTTCGTGCTATTCCTAAGGGACACATTTTTCTCGCTTCTTTTCATTCTCAAAGAACAATTAGAAAGCTTCTTTGGAGCCAAATTAAGTGGTGATTTATTTGGAACTACAATTTTTTTCGGTTTATTTTTCACTATCATCGGATGAACAAATTCGATTCCATTATCACTCGTCGTATGTTTTATTCCCGAATGGTCAGTTAAATCAGCCTGTCTATGATCGATGGAACCAATAGGAAAGGCTAGATAATTGGAAAAAATAATTAATATTTTACTTTAATTCATGTGTTTGATAAAACTAAAAATCTCGACTCGTCTGGAATTAATATGGCAAATCAATATTAATATTAATATATTCAAAGCTTTTCTTTCATTTATTGATTTTTAAAAAGCTCTTCGTTTTTAGAGAACTTTTAAAAATAAAGAATAAGACAATGAAAAAAAATTTACTTGAAAAATTTGATAAATATTGTTTTATTAAAATTTATGGAAATATTGAACAATTGAACAATGAAAACCATCAGTGAATTTTATAGATTGGTCAGAAGACAATAATTTATTGTCTACACAAAAATTTACTGTATTCAAAGATGTAACAAATTCTTGCCTGGGTCTCATTACGAATTTCTTTCGATTCAAGCAAATTAAATATTGAAAATTTTATTAAAACTTTAATTTTGAGAAAAATATTAATCTTAAATATTGGAATATTTGTGCTCTTGGCACTAAAAATGATAGAGAAGTTTTATTCGTCCAAGAAAGGATTTAAATCATTATTCTTAGTCTCTGAGAATTTTTTTTCTATTTACTGAAGATTCTCAAGATATATTTTTCAAAGAGTCAAGATTTTCTGAAATTGCAGTTTTTTCTCACTTCATATTTGCACTAAATAAAAATTATTTTAATATGGCACTAATAAATAGCCTATTAATCTGATATTTAGATAAATTTTGTTTCAGTATAAATAAATTTATTTAAATTAAATAAATTATTTAATTTAATTTAACAAAATCGTTTTTGTGCTTTGATCGATTATTTATCAACTTGACAAGCTCGATTCTATCTCGGATAACAATCACCGCATTTTAATCAACTATTCTACATTCTTCGTATTTTGCTCTAGCAAAGCAACGTCACTTTTTACTATTTTCCTCAACGATCGCTGCTCCACAATTTTTTCCATATTCCTCAAATTATTAACACTCATTTTGACACTGTCCATTGATACTTTGTCAACGATAACGTTCGATAATAATACGCATGATAAAATAAATAAAAATGGCGACATCGTTAGAGTGAATGAAAAAATATCACGATTCTTATTGCGAGTGACTGAAATTTTTTCAACAAAGTGTGCAAATTTGCAGTAAAAATGGTCAGAGTCGTTCCTTTGCTCTCCTGCATTCTCAGTTTAACGATTATTGATCGGTATGTTTGGCCAATCCGTCGTAATTGGAGAAATCAATTTTTTCCGCTTTTAATCGTTCATTGACGATCATTTTTTTGTTAGTTAAATGCTCAAATGAGACTGATCAAATTATGGCAATTCATGATTGCATTAATGATGGATTCGACGCCATCGAACGATATTTTCCATTCCCGTAGTAAAAAACTCTATTCGTTGCCATTGAAAAATCCCCATTCATTCCCCATTGCCAAAATAACCAACGGAGATAAATGCCGAATTGCCTAAGGGAATTTTCGCCATTGAATTCCCCATTTGAAATCGAATGAGGATTTTCCAATGAGGATTGACTTCCCCATTTGAAACGGAATGGGGATTATCCTATGGGGATTCAATGAAGAAAATCCCCATAGGCAATTCGGCATTCATCTCCATTGGTTTTTGTAGGCAATGGGGAATTAATGGCGATAATCCATGGAGATTCTTTCATATAGTAAAAAACTCCATTCGTCACCATTGAAAAATCGCCATTCATTCCCCATTGCCAAAATAACCAATGGAGATGAATGCCCAATTGCCCAAGGACATTTTCGCCATTGAATTCCCCATTTGAAATCGAATAGGGATTTTCCAATGATGATTGACTATTTGCTCGCTCAAATTATCATAAATTTTATGCAGGGTTGCAAATAATGCATTACTTTTTTTAATGCATTTGCATTTTCACTAACCATTAAAATTTAATGGTTAATGGAAATTATTTTCATTAACCGTTAAAATTCAATGGTTAATGGAAATAATTTACATGAACCATTAAAATTTAATGGTTAATGATTAATGAAAATTATTTGCATAAACCTAAAATCGAGGTAGAAGGGAAATCCTGGACGTCATGAATTTTGAGTTAAAAATTTTCATTTTGGACAGAGGATTTTTGAGAATTTTTTCAGATTTTTAAATTACGGTCCTCGAGGTTTTCGAAAAAAATGTTCAAAAAGTCATAACGTACTCAAATTTGGTTTTAAAAATCTGAAAAAATTCTGAATCCTATTTTGAGTTGGAAGAATCATATAAAAAATCGTAAACGAAATCAGCGAGGTCGAGAGTCACACGCAGGTCGACTTGACATTGAATGCCCCATATGTATATTAGAGTGTGAATATGGGTAAACTACTGTTGGTAATTTCTTTGAGAATAAGGTACTTTAATTTAAACTCATTGCAATTCAAACTGTTGTTTCAAGAAAGATTTTACGATATTTAGTAATAAGTTTCAACATTTTGCCGGAACCTAAAAAAAAAAAAAGTGAAATTTACTCTAAATTTAACTTTAACCTTGAATAACTTTTGAAGGAGTGAGTTTATCAAAAAATTGTAAGGATCTTTTTTGTAGATCATTTAATTCTCTACAAGAATATGCGTCGCTCATTTTGGTACATTGAATTGAAGTCGAGGTATAAAATTTCAAAGTTTGAAACGTATTCGACTGTAGATTTTGTTCATTCACACATTTTTTTTTCAGTCCAGGAATCATGCGATCATCCCTTATAATTTTGCACAGTCCATTACAATAAAGACAATGACAATAATTATTTTCAACTTTTGAAAACTTTTATCAAAAATTCTTTTGTGTGATAAATTTTTAAATTCTTGTGTTAAAAAAAAAAAATTCTTTTTAATTTTTTAGAGGAGGGCCATCGTCGCTAATTTTTTTTTTTTTTAGTTTCGGCAAAATGTCGGTGAATTCGTTCAATATAGAACAAAACTAAACTGATTTGATGCTTCCCGTAGTAAAAAACTCCATTCGTCGCCATTGAAAAATCCCCATTCATTTCCCATTGCCAAAATAACCAACGGAGATGAATGCCGAATTGCCTAAGGGGATTTTCGCCATTGAATTCCCCATTTGAAATCGAATGAGGATTTTCCAATGAGGATTGACTTCCCCATTTGAAACGGAATGGGGATTATCCTATGGGGATTCAATGAAGAAAATCCCCATAGGTAATTCGGCATTCATTTCCATTGGTTTTTGTAGGCAATGGGGAATGAATGGCGATAATCAATTGAGATTCTTTCATATAGTAAAAAACTCCATTCGTCACCATTGAAAAATCGCCATTCATTCCCCATTGCCAAAATGACCAATGGAGATGAATGCCGAATTGCCCAAGGACATTTTCGCCATTGAATTCCCCATTTGAAATCGAATAGGGATTTTCCAATGAGGATTGACTTCCCCATTTCAAACGGAATAGGGATTATCCTATGGGCATCAGTCGGCAAGAACTCCTTGCATGGATTTTTCGGACACCGACTTCTGCTAATATTCCGTGCTCACAATCGTCTAGATAAGCATACTCTTCGCATAATCCGTATGGGAGTTCAGCGGGTTGCCGTCCTGCGACATCTCACGCCAAGTCTCGGAACTAACGCGACGCGGTTTCCAATGGACATCTTTGGGTAATGCTGATCATTGAGTTCACCGCATTTACTTCCCAATGGACATCATTGGGTAAAGCTGATCATTTCGTTCATCAGCATTTGCCTTCCAATGGACACCATTGGGCAATGCTGATGGCTCGGTCCATCAGCATTTGCTTTCCAATGGGCATCATTGAGTAATGGTGATCATTTGGTTCATCCGCATTTGCTGTCCAATGGACGTCATTGGGCAATGGTGACTTTTCAATGGATATCCATTCACTGATCAATGGTCGTTCCTATACGCCATTGAAAAATGCGGAAATCTCAATGGGTCCCCATTCATTGTCCAATGGAGTCGTATGAGGACCATTGGTTGCCATTGGCGATTCAATGGAGTTTTTTACTACGGGTTGAAAGCCAAAAAAAAAGTATTAACCGGCTTAAGGGGGTCGTCATGCCCCACCTTCGCTACGTCACGATGAATAAACAATGAAAAGTGGCTCAAAAAATAGAACGATATTGTTCTTTTGAATTCGAGATCGTGGAATGCCATTGGAAAAATGCTAAAACTATCGTGGCGTGCGCTATCGTGCGATAGACGAGAATTCGCTCATTTATTAACATGCGAACAGTTGGTTGCATCGTTGCAACGGGAAAGTGTGCAATTCTCCGTGGTTCTCATCCGGAATTTAATATTTTTCCGTCCATTATCTATTATTTCATCGTTGAAGCAAAGAGCTTGCGGGAGAAGAAACGTTGAATATCGGTAAATCGATCGTGCATGATCGAACAGGAGTAATTGACTATTTGCGCAAATATTGAATCAAACGATATTCATGTTTGACAAAGGGTGAATACGTAAACGTATTTCCGGTTAAAAAGGAAAAAGAGTTCTAGGTCATCGAGAAAAAAAATACACCCTTCTGATTGTACGATCTTATCGCTAGGTTTGATTGTACGTTTTCCGTAAAAGCTCCGATGGTGCAACCGATTGTTTTTCCACCCCAACGTTCGCTTCCCCACGAAAACCTTTAAAAACCTATTCGCATTGCACCGTATTGCTTTTTATAAGCGCGATTCCGGGACGATTAACGTCCATCAAGATTGGTATCTTTGAATGAGATCGTTCGAGCTTTTACCGACTATTTAACGCTTTCATAAAGAGAAAGATGGAGGAATTTTCCTGCAGTGTTAGAAATAAAAATATCAGTCTTGTTGTGTAACTCATCGGCGTAAAATTTGGGAGAGAGCGAAACTTTTGTTATTGTTGTGATATCGACGGAGTTTTTGACAGTTTTACATCTCTACCGGATACGACTCTGCCGAAGGGCATCTCTAAACCAATACAGCTTTGGTCGCACGTCTCTACACTGAGAAAATTTTTTTGTTGACAATGCAAAAATTTGTTTGACTCAACCAAATATTTCGTTCCGGACGTTCAACGAGATCATTTTGGTAATTCAACAAAGATACAGTGGAAGTTTTAGTTAAATCGGTTAAGGATGTTGAGTCCCAAATTGAAAATGATGATAAAATATTGAAAATTTCATATGTCATTATGTACAACATTTGAAAGGTTGTGTAAAAATTTTACGACGATTAGGAAGCTGGTTACTGAGAAATTTGAATTAAAAAATTACACGTAGCCTTATGGAAACTGAAGTAAATTTGCAATTATTTTTTTTTTTGTTATAAAAAATGATGCCAAAAATAAAATAAAAATTGCACTCGAGGAAAAACATATAAGAAGCATTGTGTAATTTTTTCAAGACATTTAGGAAGCTCGTGTTCCAGTAAATAAATAATAAAAACACAGTACGTGGTTTTCACAGCGAGAAACAAGAAAATAGCGGCACCGTTGCATAGACTGAAAGTAGCGGGAAATTCAAATACTCATTTTCGTTCACGGACGACGCCGTTTCATGCACGATAAAGAGGTTTCGAGGTTATGTTTGACTGCTCTCGATTGTACAGTTTTCAGTCGTGCCAACTTACCAATGCACGCAACGTTGCCAAATGTAAAGCTAATACAGCGACTACTTTAAATATCGATAATGTTTAAAAATATTCTTTTTTTTTGCAGTTCAAAGTAATTTCATGTTATATTTCTATAGTTGCGATATAAAATAATTAACATTTTTTTGAGAATGAACGGTTTCCACTATCGAGATTTTAGCGTTGTCAAGTTTGGACGAAACATCCAAAAGTTAATCCTCGCTTGTAAAAACATTGTGAAAACTTGATATAATACGTAAATAAGAATTTGCGATCATTAATATGCACAATTGCGATACTTCTTTTCACATCAACGGTGTTACGATACGAATTGAAGTATTAATCAATCCCAATAAAATTCAGTAAAATGAAAAACTTTTGGACGGAACGGTACGAACTCAACATCCTTTAATCGTTGCTTGAATGGGCAAAGTTTCAGTTCGATCAAATCAATATCTTTGTACCAAATAAATTGTGTGATTGAAAATACGAATTGTTTTTTTGTTTACAGCTAAATTTATTTAGTTAAAATATACTAGAAATCAACGAAATATTTCTGTAACGTGTAAATTGGACTAAACTGTATCTGGTAATTGACCAAATAATTCCCTTCACCTCATATCTGATGGTTAACCAAATCCATTTGTTGAATTAATTATAGTTTCATTATTTCAAACTAATATTGAATCAACTAAATTTTTTTCAACCAAATGGATTTAGTTGTTTCTGCTGAACTTTTTTCTCAGTGTACGACTCAAAAGTGTATTCAATGTTTAAAAAATAAGTCTCCTTGGATAAAATTAACTTGACCTAATAACAAGTTTACCGTGAGTCGGTACGAAAAAGCCCAGGTGAACGCCTCTACCGATAAAAATGTCTCCCACCATAATTTCTCCGAAATGCTTAATCGTGGGAAAATGATAAACCCTTACCTGTTGTCAGTGTTGTCAAATTTTTTCGAATATTACAATCTATATAAAAAATTGTATCATTTTATCAGGTCAAAAATTACTTCTCATATCATAATCATAACGGTATTACAATGTTTATTTTGCAAACTTATAATTTACGCGTTAAAATTATTATTCGGTAATTTTTGGTCTTTGAAATTATATTTTCAACTCGAACATTACAATGTCATTGCAATTTTTATTTTTTAATGTTTATTCAACACGTATTTTAATCAGTATTCTCAATTTTTTCAAATCTATGTAAAAAATTATATCATTAAATAAATTTTGAACTCAAAAGTTGCTTCCTATATCATTATCACAATGTCATTACAATGTTTATTTTGCAAAGTTATATTTTTAACATGTTAGAATTATTATTTTATAATTTTTGCTATTTAAAGTTATATTTTAAACTTACACATTACAATGTCATTGCAATTTGTATTTTTTAAAGTATGTTCAATACTTATTTCGATCAATATTGTCAAAATTCTTAAAATGTTACCATGTATAAATGGTATCCTTTGATCAATTTTGTATTTAGAAATTGTGTTTTCAACATTCTTATTACAATGTCATTGTAATTTTTATTTTTTTAAATATATTCAACACGTATTTTGATCAGTATTGTCAAAATTCTGTAAATATTACTATGAAATATTGTCAGTATTGTCAATTTTTTTGAAATATTGTAATCTATATAAAAAATTATATCATTTTATCAATTTCAAACTCAAAAATTGTTTCCTCAATCACAATCACAACATCATTACAATGTTTATTTTGCAAAGTTATATTTTCAAAATGTTAAAATTATTATCTTATAATTTTTGCTCTTTAAAATTACATTTTCAACTTAAGGATTAAAATGTCATTGCAATTTTTAGTTTTCAAAGTATGTTCAACACTTATTTTGATCAATATTGTCAAAATTTTGAAAATATTACCATGTATATCATGAATGGTATAATTTTATCAATTTTGTAATTAGAAATTATGTTTTTACTATTCTTATTACAATGTCATTATAATTTTTATTTTTCAAAGTATATTCAACACGTATTTCGATCAGTATTGTCAAATTTTTTCAAATATTACAATCTATATAAAAATTTATATTATTTTATCAATTTCAAACTCAAAAATTGTTTCCAATATCATAATCAACAATGTCATTACAAGGTTTATTTTACGAAGTTATATTTTCAACATCTTAAAATGATTATCTTATAATTTTTGCTCTTTAAAATTATATTTTCAACTTAATCATTACAATGTCATTGCAATTTATATTTTTCGAAGTATGTTCAACATCACTTATTTTGATCAATATTGTCACAATTCTGAAAATATGACCATGTATATCATGAATGATATCTTTTTATTAATTTTGTCCTTACAATTTATGTTTTCAAAATTCTTATTACAATGGCATTGTAATTTTTATTTTTCAAAGTATATTCAACATGTATTTTGATCAATCAAAATTCTGAAAATATTTTACCATGCATATCATGAATGGTATGATTTTATCAACTTTGTCCTCAAAAATTGCTTTCTATATCATAATCACAATATTCACAACGTTTATTTTGCAAAGTTATATTTACAACATGTTAAAATAATTATTTAATAATTTTTGCACTTTAAAATTATATTTTTAATATCAACATCACAATGTCATTGCAATTTTTATTTTTCAAAATACAGTTCGACACGTATTTTGTTCATTATTGTGAAAATTCTGAAAAAATTACCATGTAATATATATTATGAATGGTACAATATTATTGATGTGAATTTAAAAATTTGTCCCATGTATATCACAATCACAACGCCATTTCAATGTTCATTTTGCAAAATGATATTTTCATTATATTGAAATTATTATTTCATAATTTTTACACTTACGAATTATATTTTCAACATCCCCATTACAAAGTCAATGCAATTTTTATTGTTCAAAGTACTTTTAAATGATCGGCATTGAGATAAATTATTTACTTGGCGTCTTAAAGTAAACTTAATTAACATTATCACGATAGCTTACATTCCGGAAAAGTGTTTTCCGGTAAAAGTGTTATCTCCGAGAGTTTTTCGTCCATATATGCTCGCTTTTACTTGGTAAGGTTCAAGGGAACCTTTTTAATCGGTAGAGTTATTTCTGGTCGAGTTTTTTCTAGAAAAGTTGCTTTATTTTGCTTTGGAATTTGAGAAATTTCTGTGATAATGATTTTTACGTCAAAGTGCTCGAATATGCAAAACCCAACTAACTAAAATCTAAAAGAATACATCCACAATATCTATAATATTTGAAATATCCAGAATATAAAAAAAGCTGTTTATGAAAAATATTCAAATATTCAAGACATTATTAAAAAAAAGGCTAAAAATAAAACTGTTATAATTGGAAAATGGTTTCATTTATCAGTCTGAAATTTTAGAAGCACATCAAGCCTTCATTTAATATATTTTTAAATTTCAACTCTCTTTTTAAATTGTGAATTTTCTGTATTTTCAAAAAAGTCTGCTGAGAGCATAATTTGGTCGATTTTCGAAATATCACGCTGAATAGTTTTACACTGCGACCTCGATAATCGGAATCCGTCGGGATCTTGCAAGAAGTGGGGTTGCGCACATTGCACAGAACCGTCTCTGCGCCGCTGGTGGCTAACGGCGGCCTGACGCGATTGGCTTGGCGCTTCTCCCACTACGCTGCAATTGCAGCGATCGAGGTACCGATTATCGAGGTCGCGGTGTATTTAGATAAACTTTCACCAAAGAGAGTTTGCCAGTGAATTTGCTGAGCAAAGAGCTTTGATAACATAAAAGCTTGATTTTTTCAGAACTCTGTGAAGAAAATAAGGAAAAAATGTCGCTGAAGGCAGTACTGTTGAGTTTGGTTCTAACGATATCTGCATCTGTGAATAGTCAATTGATTCGACCGGTTCCCATTTACAAAGATATAATAAAGGGCATTCACGATTACTTCAATAACACGTGCATCATATTGCTTCATGCCACGGCCAACCCAATCGAGTCTCAAGGTATGATTTTGTAAATTAACAAAAAAAAAAGAACACCTCTCATCAGGTAAAATTCACTATACGCAAATTTTCTGAAAACGCTGAAGAAATGAAGGAAGCTATGGCACTCTACAAACTTCAGTCTTATCTCAGCGGACTTCACATCAGAACAACGTCGATGGATTTAAGAACCTTTGTTGCCCGCGTGAGCGAGTAATTCTTTTTTCTCAAGCCTCAAAAGCAGCCTCCTTATCATCTTCCTTTTATTTTCTAATTTACATTAATTTTCATGACGTCCCTCGTCGCAGATTGGTGCAAAATATTACAACATAAAGAGGCCCCTCTTCGTTCTGCTGAACGATTCCGATGATGTGAAGCGTGACTTTGCTGAGGTAAGTATTTCATTTTACCTATTTTCGTAGTACAGTCGGAGTCCCCATTTCTTGACCAGATGAATGTGGGTCATTCCCACACCTTGACTTCTCCTACAGTCCCCACTTTCGATACGACGCCATATTGTACGCCACAAGCGCGCATGCTCGTGTGAACACGCGCATGCTCGTGTGAGCACGCGCATGCTCGTGTGAGCACGCGCATGCTCGTAGGAGCGCGCACGCGCTCTTCTGATCTCGGCACACTTGCGCACGCGCCTACAAACTACTGGGTTATAGAGTGGTGCAACCATCAATAGGAAAAGTCAAGATGTGGGATGGTTGCCATATGGTAACCCGGTCAAGATGTGGGACGGTCAAGAAATGGGGGGTTAAGAAATGGGGACTTCGACTGTAGGTTTTTTCTTCGTTATTTGCGCAAAGGGCAGGTATGGGGAATTCGTGAGCTATATTCAGTGGACAATGTGTCAAATAGCAGGTTACTAGCTGGATCGATATGTCTTATCCAACTTGGTTGATTTTCTTCCGCGACGAAACGACCATAAGCGATTTCTTCGCGGAAATATACATCCCTTTTGATTGCACGTTTATGGTGGCAAAAGGTCGTACAAATGCTTCAGGAGAGACAATAACCGAGGTCTATCAGGTTGATCCGAACACAGAGATAAGACAGGGTTTATTCGGCACTTGGGACGTTGGGAAAGGCGTTCAAACAACCAGACTTGGAATGTATCAGAGACGAAACAATCTCTTTGGCCAAACTATTCGCGTAACATCAATTCACGTGAGAATAATTTTGAAATGCTCGAAAAGGACCCGTTGATTGTTTACCATTGAAATACACCATTACTTGTCTCACAGGATCCACCAGGATCGCTGATACATCGCAATGACGATGGGAAAATGATTGATCTCGGTGGCTTCTTTGGAGGGATCATGAAATTGCTGGAGGAAAATATGAATTGCACGTAAGTTAGTCCATCAACCATACAAGAGAAACAGTCCTGGTCAACGAAATTAGGGTTTTGTTTAAATTGATATTTTATCTTTAATTGAAGAGTATAATAATAGCTCTTTATTATAATAGCTAAATTATAAGGTCCCGTGCGTGAAAATTCTAGGGAAGCCCTGACTTAAGTCGGGACGTCGTCGAGCTTGGACGTGGATGCCCTGCCAGGAATTGCTCTTACACCGCCCGGTTGGGCCCCGACAGGGCAATGCCAAGGTTGCCGGGCCTATTTACAATATGGTTGACCTAAGGCGACCTGTTGAGGACCTTGTCGGGCTTAAACGTGGATGCCCTGTCATGAATTGCCATAACACCGCCAGGTTAGGCCCCGACATGGCAGTGCCAAGGTTTCCAGGCTTACTTACAATATGGCTGACTTAAGGCAACCCGTTAAGGACCTTACCGGGCTTGAATCTAGATTCCCTGTCATGAATTGCCATAACACCGCCAGGTTGGGCCGTGACAGGGCAATGCCAAGGTTGCCAGGCTTACTTACAATATGGCTGACCTAAGGCAACCCGTTGAGGACCTTGTAGGGCTTCGATCGGGCAACCCATATTTAAAGAAGTCGGTATAATTACAACAGAACCAAATCGGGCCCAAATCGGGCGAAAGTATCGGAGCCCTAATTATTTCAAACATGGCACTGACGAGGCAACCCTTTGAGGGCTTAATCGGGCTTCACGGGGAGTTAGTTCCGAGACTCGCCATGAGATGTCGCATACGGCGTGCGCTCTCTCGCATATGGAATATGCAAATAGTATGTTTATATAGCCGAAGTGGGAACACGGGTTGTATTCGACACCGCTGAGTCAGGCCTCTTAGGAAGTCATACCCGCAAGATTTCTACATAGAAATCCTCTGCTTTATACTATTTGTTTGTAAAAATTCTCTCGAAGAATTATTAATAATATATTATTATAATAAATAATAATAATAATATTGTTATTATTATTGAAATAATTTAATTTTACAATCTATACGTGTAGCGATACTACGTACGTACTAGGGCCCTGAAAGGGTTTGACCATGGGCTTATCGTGGATTCGACATGGCAGACATGAGGCGGTTGCAAAGGCCCTCATTTGGCAACTAAGGTCCTTGTCGAAAAAGCGTGACCGTCCATTCAGAGGCCCTATTGGGCTTCCAGTTAAGGGCCCGAAGTAAGTTAGGGAAATCCGATCGGGGCCTAGTCGGGGCCTCAATCAAATTTATACGCACGGGGTATTATAATAGCTAATTAAAAAGTATTATAATAGCTGTTAATAGCTGTTTAGAGGCAACGCCTCTACTATGTTCTGCAAGGGACCAAAAGAGGAGGCCTATATTCTACACATTTTTGTTCTACACGTGATATTTTCTACTCAAAAGTTTCCACACCAATTATTCTACACAAGAGAAGTTGCAAGAAATATTATCCTACACAAAATTAGTCTACACTGGTTGATAAACACATTATTCTACACAAGCGAAGTGGCAAAGACTATTATTTTGCACAAAATTATTCTACACCGGTTTTTACACACATTATTCTACACAAGCGAAGTGGCAAAGACTATTATTCTACACAAAATTATTGTACACCTTTTTCTACACACATTATTCTGCACAAGAGAAGTAGCAAGGGATATTATTCTACACAAAAATAATTCTACACTGGGTTATTCTACACGGGCGGATATTCAGGAGGCCTTTATTCTACACATTATTATTCTACGCATGACACTTTATACACACGTCATTCTACACAAGATAAGATGGAGGGAAATAATATTCCAATCTGTTCATTATTATACTACACATTATTATCCTACACATTATTTTCCTACACATAACAGCCTTTAGCAAAATGAACTAGTGGACTGGATAATTACGTTGCAGAGTTTCTGTCGTGTTTTTGGGTTGGATAACAAACCTCGCATTCAAAGTTTTGCTACAGACTGTAATGTGTAGGATAACAATGTGTAGAATAATAATGTGTAGAATAGAGGCCTCCTGAGTATTATCCACCCGTGTAGAATAACCCGGTGTAGAATTATTTTTGTGCAGAATAATATCCCTTTCCACTTCTCTTGTGTAGAATAATGTGTATAGAAACCGGCGTGAAATAACGTCGTGCAGGATAACATTCCTTGCCCCTTCTCTTGTGTAGAATAATGTGTGCAAAAAATCGGTGGAGAATAGCTTTGTGTGGAATAATATTCCTTGCCTCTTCTCTTGTGTAGAATAATGTATAGTGCGACCTCGATTCTCGGGACCTCGATCTTTGCAATTGCAGCGCAGTGGGGGAAGCGCCAAGCCAATCGCGTCAGGCCGCCGTCAGTTACCAGCGGCGCAGAGACGATTCTGTGCAGTGTGCGCAACCCCACTTCTTGCAAGAGCCGGTCCCGCCCAATTCCGATTATCGAGGTCGCAGTGTATGTAGAAACTGGTGTAGAATAATTTTGCGTAGATTAATATTTCTTGCAATTTCTCTTGTGTAGAAAAACATTCCTTGCCACTTTTCTTGTGTAGAAAATGTCATGTGTATAATAGAGGCCTTTCCGCCTAAAATTTTTTTTATATAGATCCAGAATATTCTAATTGAAAAAAATAATCAAATGATTCGCATTTGATATTCGAATTTCAAAAAAAGTTAAGGCTTTCTCAGTCAAAATCAAAGCTCTTCTTTCTCTCTACTTTACTTTTCTTTGAGATTGGAGGGAAATTTAAAAATTGTGACCCAAACCTCAAATCGATAATTTTATCAATTCCTATGGCGGCTGTTTTTTGCTATCAATTTCATGTTCGGCCCCTTCATTTTTTTTGCCTTTTTCCTTTGCTTCCTCCTCGCGTCGTTTCTGTTCCTCCTTGATCTTCTTCAATTGACGGGCTGTTTCTTTGCGAAAATATTCCTCCTGACTCGCTGCCGATCGCTCCTCAAAAATATCAGTTTTCGTGCCATCGCCTTTACGTCGGCGTCTCTCGGAATAAGATCTTTTGGCTCTCCGTAAAATTTGCCTTGAAATGCTCTCGATGGAACGTTGCGAAATTCTGCGCAACATTCTTGACGTGGAAATCTGTTATTCCTTCTTGGCCAATTGCTCTCTCCTTTTGTGCATTTCTTGAGAAGCGATTGATCCCAAAATCGAGACCCTTATCCACGGTTTTCGGTTGAATCGCACGCCAAATTTTTATTCTACATTTTTCTTTACATTTAATAATCAATTAATAAACATTGCGATACCACGATTAAATTTATCAAAATCCAGTAGTGATGGCAAACTTGAAATTTTTCGGACCAAATGTCATGTGCTCGAAAAAAGATTCATGAAATTGGCAATTTAGCAGACGATTGGTTGATGACTTTTTGTTTAGAAAATTAATTTTGGCGACGAGAAAAAAATAGCTCTTTAATGGAGAACTTCAAGCTGTCGTTTGTGTTATTCTTGAATGCAGCTTTTGGTTTCGGTTGCCACGTTCTGTTTTTTTTGCAGTTAATAACCTATTTAAAAAATTTCAAATTCCATTTTAATGAAATGTTTTTTTTTATGTATGGAGTAGATTTTCAGCCCAGAATGTCAATGAAGAATTATCACTTGTTTATCTGGGACAAATAGTCAAAACGTTGTAATTTTTTGAAGGTAATCGTTTGCAATCCTGATCGAATATTTCAGGGCCTTAAATTTCATGAATTCGATAAAGTATTGCTTTTGATTAATTCGTTTCCTGATTTATTAATTTAAAGTCCAGGAAATCGTTGTAAAAAAATCAAGATATCATCTGTATGAATCTCTTACTTGACACACTGGGGTACAAAACGACCCAGGCCTAAATTTCTCTAATTTTAAGCACCTAAATTTAAAAAAATGGGACCTATGGCGACATCTGTCATTAGTTCGAGGATGCCACTACTCCTTCAAGCTTATAGCATCACTCTAAAACAATAAGTTTTTATGTAGTAGCCGTCCAAAGTCGAGTGGTCTCGCCTGTATCCATATCAAGTAAGGTCAAGTGAGAAAATGTTGTGCCAATTTTTTTCCTGTCATATTATTTTACTACTACTATTTTTTTCTCGTAGTGCAATATATTAAGCAAACTCAGTTAAATTTTTAACCATTTTTGTCGAAAAATAAAAAAGTTACGTTTTTTTTCGTAAAAGTTGTCATTTTTTCAGGTTTTTTGGATATTCAAATTTTTTTATCATACTTAACTTTGATATTTTACTATAAATCCTGTATAACTTGAAGAAGTAACCTCTTAAGAAGTTATAAAAAAAATCGCAAGTTAAAATATTAAATGGTATATTTTTTGTAAGAATTTTTATCGCTGGGGTACAAACGACCCCAGTGTGTCAAGTACGTTATTCTGCAGAAGTGTGTCAAGTAAGGGTTAAACCATTCTCTAAGTCATTGCCTGATTTAACGATTTCTGAATTCAAAATGGATTTAACGTTCATGTCAAGAGAAAATTTGAGCTTTTGCTTTTGAATAAGCAATACAACATCACAGTCGGTTTTTTTATTTGCGAATTCGAATCTCCTGACCCCTCATAAGTTATGTGAACTTTATTCCAGAATACTTGAACCCTCATAACCTAATGATTGACCACTCTTAACTTAAGTTATCCCTCAGAACTTAATTTCGCGACCCCTTACCCCTCGTAGGTTATGTAAAGCAACAAAACTTGACTCCAGGATTCCTGACCCCTCATAAGTTAAGTGACCCCTCATAACTCAATTTCAAAGCCTCTGACCCTTCATTCGTCATGTAAACCGTTAAAACTGTTTTGAAAAAACCGTGACCCTCTCATAACTTTTTTACATTAAATTTAAAGACATTTTTTACAATGATAGATTGTAATTTCAAGAAATAAATGTATTAATTTCCAATCATATATCTTAAAATTGCAAAAAGGTATGTGAAAACCATTTTTATATGGGGCATTCCATCCCAAATCGGACAGTTTGAAAAACTTTTTTTTTTATTTCCTCAATTTTTTAAATATTTTTGAGTACCCATCAAAAGACCCTTTCTGTTAAATTCTGAGATTTTTTTTATTACCCGTTCAAAAGATATTAAATTAACAAAAACACCGCTCTCTTTTTGGTATTTTGTCATTTTTTATTTTTTTTATTTATTTTTTGTTTCAAACATCTATCTATTCAACAATTTTTAAGACTAGTCGGATCGAGGGATCTCAATAACTACTATTATTTCGATTTTTGAAAATTAAATTTTTTTTTTTTATCAATTATTATGAATACCAATTTTTGTAACTGTATAGTATGTTTTTCAATATTTAGAATTTATTTTGACACTTCTTTATTATTATCAGGTTCTTAAAATTAATAATTAATCGTTAAGTCTGTTTATGAACAATAATAACAACAGTTTTTATTTATTCACGCATTTTGTTGAAAACCTTACACATACGATTATTTCCTGTATTAGAATATTCCTTTGCCAATAAGTTTTCGTTGCTCATTGGAATAATTGAATGAAATTTTTGTGTCCCCCTGTGATTGACTTCGCAGTATTTTATCGCAAATAAAATATTTCTTTTACATCTGAATGATGCTCCTCATGTGAAAATTTGACAGTAATATTCGGTAGACTACATTGCGACCTCGATAATCGGTACCTCGATCGTTGCAATTGCAGCGTAGTGGGAGAAGCGCCAAGCCAATCGCGTCAGGCCAACGACTGCCACCAGCGACGCAGAGACGGTTCTGTGCAATGTGCGCAACCCCACTTCTTGCGAAGCCGGTCCCGACGGATTCCGATTATCGAGGTCGCAGTGTATTTAGGTTCAATGCCCACTCATACAATTCTTGAACTGTTGTTATTTGCTCATCGATAAATTATTAATTATAAAAATCTGTTAACAGTGAAAAAGTGTCTAAATTAATTCAAAATGATTGAAAAAAATACTATACAGTAACAAAAATTGGTATTCATAATAATTTATAAAAAAAAAAATGCAATTTTCAAAAATCGAAAAAAATAGTACTTATTGAGATCCCACGATCGGACTAGTGTTTAAAATTGTTGAATAGATAGATTTTTGAAAAAAAAAATTAAAAAAAAAAATCAAATATGACATTCACTTTTAAAAACGCGATTTAACGTTTAAAACTCAAAAAACTCATTAAAAAACACGTCGAATATTTTTGATGTATTTTTTTCTGGAAAGGCCATAAAAAAACAAAAATTTTGTAAAAAAGAACTTTTAATTTGGACCATTATTAAAGAGATTACGACCAAAATACAAAAAAAAAGGTTTTTTTGTTAATTTAATATCTTTTGAACGGGTAATAAAAAAAATCTCAAAATTTAACAGGAAGGGTCTTTTGATGGGTACTCAAAAATATAAAAAAATAGAGGAAATAAAAATAAAAAGTTTTTCAAACTGTCCGATTTGGGATGGAATGCCCCATATACATATATAGTCTTCTTTTGCGGATTCCTATCGCAGGTTCGCTCTTGTTGGAAGATCGATGACTTTATTTTCATTTTTTTTTTTGCAGAATTGTGTATCTGGAATCGGAAACTTGGGGTTATCGTGTGAGTAATGGCACATGGACAGGTGCAATAGGCTTATTGGAAAAGGGTAGCGTCGATATCATCGCCGCCGAGTTAATGATGACCAATGAACGTCTTGAGGTTATAGATTTCACGACACCGCTTTATTCGACAAAGTACGAGGTTACATTGCTCATTTATCGTCCCATCAGATGCTGCACTGATAAATCAATGTACCAGGATTCGTTAACTGTTAACAAGTGTAAAGTTGAATATGGCGAAATGAATTATTTTTTAACAGTTAATAAATAAAATAAATATTTTTTAACATTTAATAAATTATTTTGACACAAATAAAATATTTCTTAAGGACTAACAAATTTTGTAACAGTTAAGGAATATGTATGTAACAGTGCCAGCTAAATATATATTTTTACTACAAATAAACTGTTATCTCAGTGTGCACTCGATTATCCAGATTACTATTGTTATTCTATTTAAAAAATCTATATATATTCTTTTCAGATGTCGTGCCTTCATAAAGAGACCCTTATCGGCGTCCCTCAAATGGGACGCCTACATAGCACCCTTTCATTCGGGAATATGGAGCTCCATCGGCGTTCTAATAATCGTCACCAGCACAACGATTTCCCTCGTCAAATCCGTGTCACCGATCGTATCGTCCAATCGCAAAGATGGTGAGAACTCAACGTCGAGTTACATCGACATTGTATTCGCGGTATTTGGCGTTTTTTGCAGTCAGGGTAAGCGAGTTTTCGTGTATTTACCCGGGATAATCGTTTGTCTCAGAGCTGGGCAGTACTTGAAGTACTTAAGCATACCTAAGTACTCGAGGTACTTGAAGTACTTGAAGTACTCAAAAATTACTCGAGGTACTTAAAGTACTTAAAAGGTACTCGAAGTACTTAAAAAGTACTCGAAGTGATTGAAGTACTTCAAAAGTACTCAAAGTACTTCAAAGGTACTCAAAGTACTCGAAAAGTACTCAAAGTACTTGAAAAGTACTTGAGGCCCTTAAAAAGTACTTGAAGTTCTTGAAGTACTTCAAAAGTACTTGAAGAACTTAAAAGTACTTGAAGTACTTGAAGTACTTAAAAGTAATTGAAGTACTTAAAAGTACTTGAAGTATTGTACTTATATTTTCAAGTACTTAAAAGTACTTGAAGTATTGTACTTATATTTTCAAGTACTTAAAAAGTACTTCAAGTATTGTACTAAAATTTTCAATTACTTGGCCTGTACTTCAAGTATGGTACTCAAGATTTCGAATTCTTTTCTGTACTCCAAGTACTCTTTCAAGTACAAGTATCTAGTACTTTTGAATGCATCTTGCTGATGGTTGTATGTACAAAGCCTTTGAACATGTCATTGAAAATAATATTTCGTGAGGTATGGAATACTGTCCCTCAACTGTCGCCTACGGCAGTTTTTTCAAGACGAACAAAAAGTTGAAGTAGTTTTAACAATCCATGTATTATATTCTTCATTTCTTCTTTTTTAAATCTGTATAAAAATAAATCATAATTACAATCGTCAATAGAATTTTTGAATTATTTTTAACTCTTTGTTTAAAAACTTCAGTTTAAATATAAATATAAGGTCAAAATATGTTTTGATACAAAAAGTACTCAAATAAAAATCAAATGAGAATAAGAAATCAAATGTAAGTACTAGAATTTACAAGATATACCTGAAAACTTTAAAAGTACTTGATACTTCCCAGTGGACACGGTAATATTGCAGCAATGCTACTGATTGTAACATGTAATATTACATAGACGTTACATGTAAGCTACATGTAAGTTACAATTTCCTACTCAGCGATATAACATTATTATATACCATGTTATATACCTGGTATATACCAGTTGTATTGCAAGGTAATGTAACAAGTCATAACAGCTATATAACAGTTATGTAACAGTTCTGTAACTGTTATATAACAGTTATATATCTGCAATATTGGAATGTAATGTTACATTAATGCTTCTGTTATATTACCGTCATATCCTTTTAACATTGCAATTATACATATAAACATTAAAATTAGGTTACTGCAATATTATTATTATATTACGGCAATACTGCGGCTATTAATTTACTGCGAGTCCTTAATTTAAGCACGAATAACGACAAATCACTTCGTTACACCCCATTACTCTTACATAAATATACACTCACATCGCATCGTTACGAGCATGTAACGCAATGGCTACAAAATTTGTTTACACGACTGTAATGTAAAATCACAAGAATAACATTGTAACATGTCACTTCGTTACGAACATGTTACGCAACGGCTACTGTAATGTAACAAAGTTATATACCCGTTATGTAACCTGCACTTAACAAATGTTACATACCACGTTACTGGCACGTTATGTAACAGCTATGTTACACAGGAATGACATTGTAACATAACTTGCAACTTCCATGTTACATTGCTGCAATATAACGCGTTCACTGGGTTGTTACTTGATTTTTCAAATACTTGTACTTGAAGTACTTTAAATCTTAAGTACTTCAAGTACTGCGGGTACTTTTTACTTTGTACTTGAAGTACTTTTCGGTACTTTGCTCAGTTTTGGTTCGTCTTGTTTGAGCATGGGAAATTGTTAGTTCAACATCCTTTTGGGCAGGAATGGAACAGTCCTCGTTGGATCCGATAAGAATCGTTCATTTAGTAATCCATCTCACGGGTGTGGTTGTTCTTGCCGCTTATTCCGCAGCTCTGATAAGCTCGTTGGCGATTAAAACCTTTGTCATGCCGTTCACGACGATGGAAGGTCTTCTGGAAGATGGCACTTACAGGTTTGGGGTTGTCGGTGATTCAGCGGATTACAGCTTTTTTCAGGTATCCGATATCTCGTCGAATTATACCTCGATGGTTGGATCTGATAATTGACAGCTACAATCTCGTTTATATAATTGGGTGGGGGTCGAAGAGTCGACTAACCAATATTTCGAACGGCCAAAATCTCGAATTTTACGATTACGAGCGTTCGATTAACGAAGCGCCGAAGTCCCGATCGCCAGAAAAGAGAAAGTCGAGAGAGCCGCCCCATGCGTAAGAGAGAGAGGAGGCGCATCTCTCTCTCTCTTACGCATGGGGCGGTTCCTCTCCACTTTCGCTTTTCTGGCGTTCGGGATTTCGGCGCTTCGTTATTCGAACGCTCGTAATCGTGAAATGCGGGATTTCGGCCGTTCGAAATATTGGTTAGTCGACTCTTCGACCCCCATCCGTTTATCTAAAGTTATTTTTTAAAATAATTGTGTCATTGATATACAGAATACAACTGATAAAATTATTCGCGTACTGTTCGATCAAGTATTGACCAAAGAGAAGGAATTGCCGAACAATTATTTTGACGGACTGAAAAAAGTCTGCGACTCAGAGAATTACGCCTTTATGACACTGGACAACGCGGTGTCCCAGTTGCAGCCGAAACTCAATTGCAAATTCGAACCTTTGGACACGATAATGCAAACGTCGGTTGCTATGGCAGTGAACCAGAGAAATCCCTACAGAGGACTCATCAATGCAAAGTAAGTGTAAGATTGGACACGGTAAAAAAAAAATTCAGGATTAATTCATGGACGACACAGTAATAATTACTGAAAGGTCCAGTAATACTCCAAAATATTGAATATCCAATATATCCAATATATTGAATACTAATTCATGGACAACACAGTAAAAGTTACTACATGGTGAAAATTATTGGAGTGACACAGTTGTTATTACTATCGAGTCCAGTAATATGTGGTATGTACTAATTCAGGCCATAGAAATTAATGATACCCTAGCAGTGATTATTACTAGACTGGTATAGTAAGTTGTACTGGTTATTCGACCAGAAGTTTGTTTCCCTTTGAAAAATAATGGACTACTTTAGTAATTTTCAGAATTAGTGGACTACTCCAGTAATTCTCAAAATTGATGGATGACTCCAGTAATTTTCAAAATTAATGGATTACTCGAGTAACTTTCAAAATTAAAGGACTACCCCAGTAATTTTCAAAATTAATTGACTACTTCAGTAACTTTCAAAATTTATGGACTATTCCAGTAACTTTCAAAATCAATGGACTATTCCAGTAATTTTCAAAATTAATGGAGTACTCCAGTAACTTTCAAAATTAATGGACTACTCCGGTAATTTTCAAAATTAATGGATTACTTCAGTAATTTTCAAAATTAATGGACTACTTCAGTAATGTTCAGAATCAATGGATTACTTCAGTAATTTTTAACATTAATAGACTACTTTGGTAATTTTCAAAATTAATCGATTTCGTCAGTAATTTTCAAAATTAATGGACTACTCCAGTAATTTTCAGAACTAATGGATTAATTCAGTAGTTTTCCAAATTAATGGACTACTCCAGTCATTTTCAGAACTAATGGATTAATTCAGTAGTTTTCCAAATTAATGGACTACTCCAGTAATTTTCAAAATTAATGGACTACTCCAGTAATTTTCAAGATTAGTGGATTACCCCAGTAATTTTCAAAATTAATGGACTACTCCAGTAATTTTTGAAATTAATGGACTACTCCAGTGATTTTCAGAATTAATGGACTACTCGAGTAATTTTCAAAATCGATGAACTACTCTGGTAATTTTCAAAAATAATGAATTACTCCAGTAATTTTTAAAATTAATGGACTACTCCAGTAACTTTCGGAATTAATGGACTACTCCAGTAACTTTCAAAATTAATGGACTACTCCAGTAATTTTTGAAATTAATGGACTACTTTAGTCATTTTCAAAATTAAGGGACTACTCCAGTAATTTTCAAAATTAATGGACTACTCCAGTAATTTTTTTAATTAATGAATTACTCCAGTAATTTTCAAAATTAATGGACTAGTCCAGTAATTTTCAAAATTAATGGACTACTCCAGTGATTTTCGAAATTAATGGACTACTCCAGTAATATTGTAACGAGTTGAGGCAAATGTAGCCAAAGATATTTTTTCAAACCCAAAAACCCCACGGAACCTCTAGTTCTGTGCGTATCCATAACTATTGCTATCAAACCCAAAAATGTTATCTTTTCAAAATTATTGTTTACAATTTTGATTTGAATGGAACCGTCCCAAATTTCTGGGGGCCAATTTTCTGGGGGTTAATTTTTCTATATTATTGAAAAATTCTTATCATTCTTATCATCAATATCATTCTTTCGGATTGAGGTAAAATTTTGCAAACAGCGAAAAATCGATCATCAAGAATCTCCAAAAATAGTGCGAAATGTTTTTTTTTATTTTAACGAAATCTCAAATATTCGTATAAAACTAGAAATGATGTACACGGAAAAAAATCATCAGTGAGAACTGCTGAGATTCCTATCAATTTTCACAGTTTTTCCCCATCAACAGCGCCTCCTGGAAGGGCAAAAAGTAAAATTTGCGTATTTCCTTAATACAATATACAGATTTCACGAATGACATAGTACATGTCCATCAGACGAATTTTTACAGTGTGGAACAGTAAAATGTACACTACGTGAAACGTTATATTTCTGTTGTATCCGGTGAACTTTTTACACGTTTCACATTGTAAAAATTATCCAGGGCCCGTGAAAAAATTACAGTGTACATTGTAAAAATTGAAAAGAACGTAGTATATTTTGCGGTACGTTTATTATTTTTCACTGAAAATACTGCAATTCCTAAAATAAATTATAGTGCAGTGAAACGTTTCGATATTTGAATAAATTCCAATTTATTCAAATATTGCAATAAACCGTTATTTATCCTCGCTCAGGCTCAAAACTACGAGGGCTTGTACTTGACTGATTAATAGTGAGATCAATTAGTGAAGCGAATTTAGTTTAACCTCGCGCCCATCAAGAGCGCGAGCGTCACCGAAATGCAATGGTGATCTGTTAAGAAAATGTAGTCTTCAGTCCATAGGACTGATCGACCACAGAACGCGGGTGATGTTCCAACAATAGACCTTTTCATCACAATTTTTTTTATGCGCATGCGTCAGTTTCAGCCATCTTTTTCGTACACTTTTTTGTAAACAAGCATGTTAAAATACCCGAATACAAATAATTAAAATTAACATCAAATAATAGTACATTTATTCAAAAAAAGTAAGCAATAAATAAAATAATAAGTGTCCTAATTGAGAAAACAAAATTTTTCAATCGATTATTATTACATTACCTTCACGAAAAGAAACAACGAAAGAGTGTTGTTATGGACTATGTAGAGTACATAACCTCAAAAATTATCCAAAGCCTTGCCTTCAATATCGCAAAAACATTATAAAATCATCGAGCAAAGTACTACATATTAAAACATGTCCAAAATGTGCAAAATGTGAATTGCGGGTGAAAAAATGTGGTCGAAGTGACAGAGGTTATGCTCAATCGGTTCATTTTTTTAATTGTTCACAATTATGTGCTTCCACTGAATTGTGAACTGGTAAAGCACCATCAACAATTTGTTCGAATAATTAATTTTTTTGTGTAGATATCCGGCTCTCCCAGCCATTAACAAGCAAAACTGTACGAAACTTTTGTATTACCGCCCTTTCAATATGGCGGCTGCGCTTGCGCACGTCACATGATGAAAAGGCCTATTGTATGTCAATTGAGGACGCCGATGTTGGTAATACATCGGACCTTATAGGTGCTCGGTGGCTCTCTCGCCGGCGCGATGGGGCGTGCCGTCCGACGCCATCTAGCGGATCTCGGGCGAAATGCTGAGATCGTGGCACGCCGCAGGTCGTCCCGTGCCACACTGTAAAAATTGAAATTGACGTTGCATATTTTGCGGCGCGCATTTGATTTTTCCCTGGAAACACTGCAATTTTGAATTATGTGCTTTGAACATTCTACAGAGACCATTGTAAATTTTACAGTTCGAACACAGTGGATTTCGTCGTTTCTGCTTGTTATTTCTACTTTGTCATTTTTTTTGCGGTGAACATTGCATTTTTCACAGAGTAAATCAGCATTTATAATGGTTTGAAAAATAGAAACTACATTAAATCCATTCATTTATAATGGATTCCCAGTAAAACGCCCGAATTACAGTTCTGAACCGTATATTCTGCATTGAATTCAGTAATTTTTTAAATATTACACATGAATTGTCACTGATCATTTTTTTACGTGTATAAAATTTAAATGAGAAATATGAGAATTGTTTTCTTTTTTGTGTTTTGACTAACATTAAAGTTTCGATCAATTGTTGAATATTGAAGTCATTGATTTTTTTATAACAATTTTACTAATTTCTTTTCTCTGTTCTTATTTATCTTGACGAATGAATTTTTATTTTTTGCAGCATACTTTTGATTCGTGACAGCGGAATACTTCAGCGTTTACTAAACACCGAATGGATCCTCACAGTAAACAACGTAAATAATGATTTTTCGAGCTGGTCTTATCACTCACTAATTTATTTGATTTTTTCAAATTTTCAATGACGAAATAAAAATCATTACAAAATGATACTTTGCAGCGAGAAAGCAGCTGGACGACCGTTGAAATTGCTGATGTTCTACCTCTGGTCGTCGTCATAATATTCGGGCTATTTTTCAGTTTTATCACTCTCGGCAGTGAACACATTGCGTCGAAACGAAAAGATCTGTCAGTGCGAAAGAGACGAGTGAAAAACAAAATTCCACAATTCACAAAAGATACGAATAAAAAGTCCCAATGGCGTTTTCATTAATTACTTTAGACATTGATTTACAAAAATGAAGAAAAATTCAAGAATTCTTCGTTTGTTATTTAGTTATTTATCGTCGATCGTTAATACGCAATCAAATTACGTTGAAAATTGTTTTTTCTTCTCGTTACACTGCACTTAGCGAATTTCAAAAGATATTACACTGTCGTCCAAAAGTTTGGAAACACTCGCCCCAATTTCGCACAAAATGTTTCACTGCGCTTTTAAAAATAAAGATATTTCAATTCAACAAGCGGCGTTTCAAAGGGAACATATCCAGCTACATTTTGCTTTTTCCAAAAAAAAAATTCAATTTTTTTTTAACTCGGTACGTCCTTAGAAACCTGGTCATTTTTTAGTTTTTTTTTTTGGCGTTGAAATTTTGGCTCACGATCCATGCAAATTTTTTAAAACTATTTTTCATATGAAAAACTTGTGGAGGAGAGAATAAGATTTAATTTCGTTATGAGAAAAGTTTCGTACGATTTTTTTTCGCCAAAACATTTCTCGCTAAAAACGACCAAATTTATCAAATGTAGCGTAACTCTAAAATTACTGGTTTTTCGTGAAATCACTAAGAAAGTAAAAAGTTGCATACAATTATTCTGAAAAAATTTCATTGAATCTAGATCAATTGTAAGCAACTTTTTTCCTTCTTAGTGATTTCACGAAAACCCAGTAGTTTTACAGTTACGCTACATTTTATAAATGAGTTCTTTTTCAAACGGGCCAATTCTTTTTTCACCCTCTCAAATTTTTTTGAAAATCTGTCAGTTTGAAATATCAGTCAAAAGGAACGTCTGTGATTTTTTTTAGATTTTTTTAGGCGTCCGTTCAGGATTTTCAGTTTTTCATTACGAACACTGTATCTCAAAAAATATTCATCAAACAAAAAAAACATAACAATAAAAACTCTTTTATTTTTTTCACTTTATCGAAAAAAATTCAAATCATAATTTTTCTGCATTGAGAAAATGGAAATTTGGCAAAAAAATGAGAAATTTTTTTTTTAAACCTAATAACACACTTTCGATTTCAGTACAAATTTTACAGGATGTCCGTCATTGGGTAAAGAGTCTGCGAAAATTTTTTCAGAATGGCACCTGCAATGGTTACGATTAAAAAAAATAAAAACCCTGCAAAATCTATATGCGGTTATGAGATTTCGCAGGGTTTTTATTTTTTTTCATCGTAACCATTGCAGGTGCCATTTTGAAATTTTTTTCGCAGACTCTTTATCCAATGACAGACATCCTGTAAAATTTGCACCGAAATCGAAAGTGTGTTATTAGGTTTAAAAAAATTTTATTCTTATGTTTTTTTTTGATTGATGAATATTTTTTGCGATACAGTGTTCGTAATGAAAAATTGAAAATCCTGAATGGACGCCTAAAAAAATGTAAAAAAAATCACCGACGTTCCGTTTGGCTGATATTTCAAACTGGAAGATTTTGAAAAAAAATTGGAGAGGGTGAAAGAAAAAAGTGGCCTGTTTGAAAAAAAGAACTCCTCATATATGGTCATTTTTTAGGAAAAATTGAATACTGTTTTGTAGGCGCGTACTCTTTAATAAAAAAGAGGCCGCGTATTTTCATTCTCTTTAATATATATATTTTTTCCTTTCTTTGGGAAATGATCTAAATATTAGGACGGGTTATTTGTGAAATAAAACACACAATTTTTGAGCCACGATATTAAAGTATTTTATTTGTGCCTCAAAGAGGAAAAATCTCTGAGACCTGAATCTCAGAGGAAAAAACCTCGGAATTACAAAATGATCTGGTACATTTAATTTGAAATTAGAGAGCAAGAAATTCCATTTTTAATTGACACAGAGGTGAAGTCTTAAGTTAATATATATGTAACCCAAATGGTACTGCGACGGAATTCAAGACGCAATACTTATTATCGAGTATGTAACAACCTGGCGGAACCAGTGTAATTTTGACGGTAAAGTCGAGTATGTAACAACCTGGCGGAACCAGTGTAATTTGACGGTAAAGTCGAGTATGTAACAACCTGGCGGAACCAGTGTAATTTTGACAGTAAAGTCGTGTATGTAACAACCTGGCGGAACCAGTGTAATTCTGACAGTAAAGTCGTGTATGTAACAACCTGGTGGAACCAGTGTAATTTGAGGATAAACTCGAGTATTTTTCTGAAAATGAATTGATTGAATTGATTGTCCACGACTCGGCTGAGCGAGAGGTTATGAGGATTTTCTTCTTGTAGGAGGGAGTACTAAAATAAGATAAGTGACTCACCGTTCAAATGATGAATTACTGTTCTTAATTAAATTATGGTTATCGATACAATTTTCATCTTGACTGCATTTACGCATCAATCCTCCTTTCCTTTGAAACCCAAGGACCTGTGTTTTCGGAACTTGATTTTTTCTCCAGACTGACTTTTTTCCAAGTTGTTTCTTTTCCTTGACAACAACGGAAAACAAACAAACCCGACGATGCGATAAACCAAACTAGCTAAAAGACACTGAAGTTGGTTACACGAAACATGCTTACGTATATACCGTAGTTCATGTGAATATGAAATATGCATGTATATGTTTTATCGGGACACCGATGTATATACAAATTGTTCGACCGAACAAATACTTTTGCGAAAAAAAATCGTACGAAACTTTTTTTTAAAAAGGAATTGAAGCTTATACTTTCCCCCACAAGTTTTTCACGCGAAAAACAGAGATGAAAAAAATTTGCATGAGTCCTGCGCCAAAATTTCACCCCCAAAAAGTAAGCCGAAAATCGACCGTGTTTCAAAGAACGTAGCGGGTTAAAAAAAATCGAAATTTTTTTTTTTTTGAAAAAGCGGAATGAAGCTGAATATGTCCTCTTCGAAACGCCGCTTTTCGAATTGAAATATCTTCATTTTTGAAAGAGCAACGAAACTTTTCGTGTGGCGCCGAATTGAGGCGTTTCCAAACTTTTGGACGAAAGTGTATCATCAGTCGAAATTTAAATTTGTGCGTGATATTATTTCAATATTCCCAACGATATATTTTCGTACGAATCGACTCGTCGATTTGTCCGAAAATATGGAAGCAAAATATTGCCTGTCTATTGTCGAGGTGATCATTGTATCGTCGACTTTGAGAGCGAACGGTTCTGTTTACATCGAGTGTAAACTTTGAATACGAGAGATATCGTTGAAAAGAGAATCGAAAAACCGTTGAAATTTATCAAGTTCAATCGACATTTGAATCGCCATTGTTTCTTCGTTGATCGAGGAACAAAACTTTGGTAAAATCTTTTCATTAATTGTCATGTCGCGAGAATTTCGTTTCTCGGAGCGTCGAAACTTCGAAGGCAGAGAAAATAATGGCGCAACTGCCAATGAATGGACTTCACCGGGAAAAAGTACGAAAATGATCGTCAAAAAATCGATGCGCATTACGGAAACCGTCACTGTGACAACGAGGCATCAACGATTGACATCGTACGAACGTGAGAAGGAAAATCGTAATGGGCAAAAAGAAACGGTGGTCACTGGAAATGTGAAACAATTAAAATCTCACTACGAGGAATATTTTAACAGTCAGAAGAACACGCTAGTTGTTGAGACACAGAGCTCAAAGGAAAAGGGAGCGATAAAGAAACAAGAGAAACCGAACGATCGTGAAAAATTTAACGAGGCTAAAGACGAAAGACCGAGGTCACGAAAAAGGCCCAAAATCAGCGATGATGATGTTTACCCAAAATCGCGTTTCGCCATTTACAACGATGCCTCCACGAGCAGCGATGCCAGAGCTAAGGAAGCCAAAAAGGCGAAAGAGACATTAAAAAATAATGCAACTTATACGGTTGACGTTAACGCTCGTTGTCCGGATTGTTCCGATAAGACATTGGACAAAATTGTCTTACCGAAAATTAGTAACGCGTCTTCATCACGTGTTACACCTGTCGAAGTGGCTAACTTCCCACCGGAAGTACCAAAAAAGGTAATTATACGAATTAAAAATTGTGAAAATTGGAAACTTCCTCGTGGTTTTCTTTGAGGTCATCCATGATGAACCTCATAATGAGAGATGCGCTCAATTTTCGAATTGGCTCGATTTTTATCATCACGTTTAGAGAAGAAACAAATTTTGAGTGGAAAGATGTAAGAAGTAGGTATTTCCACGCTTGATGTCGACTTTGCTAAAACTTGAGCTCAATAGCTGAGAATTTTTTAAATTATTATTTCACACTTTTGTTTGAATTGCCATCCTTGAGTAAAAAAAAAAATTGAAATGAATAGTTCTGAAATTACGAGAAATAGAGCGTTTACATGCATTTTTTGTAAATATCTTTGTAAATAACTTTGCTAAAACTTGAGTTCGATCACTGAGAATTTTTTAAATTTTTGTTTCACATTTTTGTTTGAATTGCCACCCTAAAGTAATTTTTTCAGAAATTAATGTTGCATTCGTGCAAAAAAATTGAAATGAATAGTTCTGAAATTACGAGAAATAGAGCGTTTACATGCATTTTTTGTAAATATCTTTGTAAATAACTTTGCTAAAACTTGAGTTCGATCACTGTGAATTTTTTTAATTTTTGTTTCACATTTTTGTTTCAATTGCCACCCTAAAGTAATTTTTTCAGAAATTAATGTTGCATTTGTGCAAAAAAATTGAAATGAATAGTTCTGAAATTACGAGAAATAGAGCGTTTACATGCATTTTTTGTAAATATCTTTGTAAATAACTTTGCTAAAACTTGAGTTCGATCACTGAGAATTTTTTAAATTTTTGTTTCACATTTTTGTTTGAATTGCCACCCTAAAGTAATTTTTTCAGAAATTAATGTTGCATTCGTGCAAAAAAATTGAAATGAATAGTTCTGAAATTACGAGAAATAGAGCGTTTACATGCATTTTTTGTAAATATCTTTGTAAATAACTTTGCTAAAACTTGAGTTCGATCACTGTGAATTTTTTTAATTTTTGTTTCACATTTTTGTTTCAATTGCCACCCTAAAGTAATTTTTTCAGAAATTAATGTTGCATTTGTGCAAAAAAATTGAAATGAATAGTTCTGAAATTACGAGAAATAGAGCGTTTACATGCATTTTTTGTAAATATTTTTGTAAATAACTTTGCTAAAACTTGAGTTCGATCACTGAGCATTTTTTAAATTTTTGTTTCACATTTTTGTTTGAATTGCCACCCTAAAGTAATTTTTTCAGAAATTAATGTTGCATTTGTGCAAAAAAATTGAAATGAATAGTTCTGAAATTACGAGAAATAGAGCGTTTACATGCATTTTTTGTAAATATTTTTGTAAATAACTTTGCTAAAACTTGAGTTCGATCACTAAGCATTTTTTAAATTTTTGTTTCACATTTTTGTTTGAATTGCCACCCTAAAGTAATTTTTTCAGAAATTAATGTTGCATTTGTGCAAAAAAATTGAAATGAATAGTTCTGAAATTACGAGAAATAGAGCGTTTACATGCATTTTTTGTACATATCTTTGTAAATAACTTTGCTAAAACTTGAGTTCGATCACTGAGAATTTTTTAAATTTTTGTTTCACATTTTTGTTTGAATTGCCACCCTAAAGTAATTTTTTCAGAAATTAATGTGGCATTTGTGCAAAAAAATTGATATGAATAGTTCGAAATTACGAGAAATAGAGCGTTTACATGCATGTTTGTAAATATCTTTGTAAATAACTTTGCTAAAACTTGAGTTCAATCACTGTGAATTTTTTAAATTTTTGTTTCATAATTTTGTTTTGCACCCCTCGAATAATTTTTTTCAAAAATTTATATTGCATTTGTGCGAAAAAATTGAGATCAATAGTTCTGAAATTACGAGAAATAGAGCGTTCACAAACATTTTTGGTAAATATTTTTGTAAATAACTTTGCTAATACTTCGTGAATTTTTACCAAAAATTTTTTTTAATCGCTGTGAATTTTTTTAATTTTTATTTCACATTTTTCTTTGAATTGTACCCCTTAAATATTTTTTTCAGAAATTAATGTTACATTTGTAGAAGAAAATTGAGATCAGTTTCAAAATTACGAGAAATACAGCGTTTACAAGCATTTTTTGTAAATATCAATTTTTAAAAAAAATCAAAGTTTTAGAGTGATTGTTTTTAAATTCTTCACGAATTTTAAACCTCAATTGTTTTAATCATCGAGTGAATCTAGATAAAAATTTAAGCTTGATAAATACAAAATTACGAAAGTTAAAGCACTCTGACCGACAATTTGTAAAAAAAAAAAAGAATTTATAAAAACGTCCACATTTTCATGAGAAAGCAGAAATTTCAGTAATCGAAAACATTTATGTATCTTTTAAAAATGTCGAATTTTCCTTTGTTTACTCGATTGAACTTAAAAAGAAAATTGCAATATATTTTTATTCCACGAGAATCTCTTCAGAGATTCACGTTTCATTAAATTTTCATTTTCTAGCGTGCTTAAATTTTCAAATACCAGACAACAAATTTAGTAACAATTTAGAGCGAACGAAAATCTGCGCAAATTACAAATTTCTACATTCATTCAAATTTTCGCATATTCGTGAAAATTTGCATGGTTTTCTGCCTTTCATCATTAATAATTATTAATTATTACTGTTAATGATTAATTAGTATTAATTATTATTATTAATTACTATTATCAATAATTAATTATTATTAATTATTAATTATTAATTATTATTATTAATTAATTATTATTATTAATTATTAATTATTATTAATTATTAATTATTATTAATAATTGCTTACAACTTCTAGGTCAAAGTTGTACGCAGAAAAAATTTGATGTTGGAATGCCAAAAGGCAGATCAAACAGCAATTTGTGGGTCACACAGTTTTGATTACAAATTACCTTACGACGATTGTTTCCTACGTTACGAATTGGAAAAGGAAGCTTCGGCTCCCAGAATTCTTCGACGAAGAAATATTACATCCGAGCAGAGAACGATAATTGTCAAATTCCTCACCAGATTGAACGTTCGTCTTAGTTTCTTCGTTTTTTATTTTATTTCCATAACTCCTGAAATTTCACAGAAATGATAATTATTCTCATATCTTTTTGCAGACTCACTTGTTTCTACCCTCGTTCTTTCTCTATCAAACGGTAAAATTATTCGACGCCGTACTCGATACAAAAAACGTCGAAATCGAGGACTTACAACTGCACGCTTTGGCAGCAATGTGGATTGCATTGAAGGGAGAGCAGACTGTGTACAAAGTGCCATCGGTTAGTGAAGATTGAAACAAAATTATCGATATTCGAAGTTTAAAAAATGGAAAAATCATTCGAGCGATCTTTAAGGATGTTGAGTCCCAAATCGCAAATGATGAAAAAATTCTGAAAATTTGGTATGTTTTTGGATGAATTATTTAAGAGGTCGTGTAAAAATTTCACGGCGATTAGGAAGCTCGTTATCGAACAATTAACATTAACAAATTAAATTAAATTAAATGTAGTCTTATGGAAACTGATATAACTTTGCGATAAGTTTTTTTTTTGACCTCTCAATTTTTTGATATCTACACTATATTGAAAGCAACGGAAACAAAATGAAGTTTATTGATAAATATTTTTTTTATTTGTTTAAAAAATTGTTCTTAACAAAATGTTAATATTTTAATAACGAGCTTCCTAATCGTCGTGAAATTTTTACACGTCCTCTTAAATACTTCGTACAAAAACATACCAAATTTTCAGAATTTTCTTATCATTTTTCATTTTAACCCTTAAGGGGGTTGAAGTAATGATGATAGAATTGTGAAAATTTAATATGTTTTTACATGAAGTATTCAGGAGGTCGTGTAAAAATTTCACGACGATTAAGAAGCTATTTATTGAACAATTAACATTAAAACATTTCATGGGGACTCAACATCTTTAAAGAGGAAGGTTTCTTACACAACAATTAACCAACGTTAATGAAAAATCGATAAAAAAAAAAAATGGCGGATGTTTGAAAGGAAAATAAAAATTTAATTTTTTACAATTTATTTCAAACATCCGCCATTTTTTAAAAAATCGGATTTTCATTAACGGTGGTCAATTGTTGTGTAAGAAACCTTCTCCTTTAAAATGCTTTTTTATTTTTTTATTTCAGAATAGCCAATCCGGAGATTAATTGTCACATTTTCGACTTTGGCACCTTCTATAAATTATTTAAAGAATCGAAATAAAAAATAAATTTTTGTTTTGTATTTTCGAAGGATGAAATAATGTTGTAAAAACAGTTTTATAGTCATATCCTTTGAAGGAGCTACGAAAAAAATCTTAAAAATGTGCTTTTTTTGGCTTTGTAAAGAGCCAGAAATTTTATCTGATTGAAATTAACGTACTTCGTGATACAACAAAAAAATTTGAAAAAATTCAGCAACATTTGGCATGCCATAAACAACAATTATCAATAATAATATTGCCCAAAAGTTATTAATGAATTGTTTAGACGAATAATTGTTCAACATTTTTTCGGTAAGTTCTTTTTTTCTTAAACAAATCGAAAGCATTAAGTTTTTTTGAACCCATATGAATTTTTTCAGAATTTTTTCTCTATTTTGAAATATTCTAAAAAACATCTTGAAATACAAACAAAAAATTGCCAATTTTGTATGTGTTTTTACACACAAGTCTATCGTCGGCTTTGAAAAGTTTCAAAGACCCTGGGCCAAAAAATACATCATTACAGCTATTCTAAAAATTTCAAAACGGGACTTTCAAAACTGAGGGAAGATTCTGAAAAAAATCATATTCGTTCAGAAAAATTAACGCATTTGATTTGTTTATGAAAAAAAAGAACTTATCAAAAAATGGTTGAATAATTATTTGTTAGAATAATTTCTTAACAACTTTTGAGCAATATTATTATTGATAATTAATGTTTATGGCATGCTAAATGTTGCTAAGTTTTTTTCAGTTTTTTATTGCATCATGAAGTACTGAAATTTCAATCAGATAAAATGTTTGGCTGGGACGTCATACTTAAGGAGAGCAAAGCGTCCTTAAGGGGAGTCTAAACACCGACATTAGCACCTCGAAAATGGATTCCAAACTTGCTCTGGCACGAATAGATGAAAATCAATAAAATTTTGACAGTATCATCAGAATTATGGCACAAATGGAGCCCCACTAAAATTTTTTCGGAAAACGAAAGAAAAAATTACAGATCTGATTATCATCAAAAATCTGTAATTGAAAATATTAAATTATAATGTTCTTACGACATTTCGGCTAAAACCAAGATAAATTTCGTGTTTTATCGAAAAAAAATAGCGAAATTAAGTTCACAAGAATCCGAAAGAGGGCAGCACTATGTTGAATTCCTATGAAATAAACAGTACTGTCATCAGACTTCTATCCAAACTGTTTGACAAGTCAGTGGCAATTAACGAAAACGTTGATTTATGTCTCGCATTTGCATTTTGCAATTCATTCATCATTAATTCATAAATTCAATTGATATTCATCCACCGGTATTGGAAAAAGTTTGGACAGCGATTTTGAGTCGATAATGTAGGGCTTCAGTAATAATGTCGGTATTTAGCCTCGCCTTAATCCAGAATGCACGATTCGTTGCAAAATAGGATTTGTGTTTGACTCCTAATTCACAAATATTTGTAGAACGATTTTCCAAGTTTGACACTGCTTCAATTAGCGCGAATCACTTTAATGACCTTCACAACCAATAATTGCAGGCAACAAAGATGATGTCATTCGCCGTCGATTTGTACGAAGGAAAAACCAGCTTGTTGATGAAATGCGAGATGAACATTCTCCAAACGTTGAATTTCAATATTGTCTTTGCAGATCCATTCTCAATTTTGTGTTACAATATAACCAAGTTCCGTTTTACCGGATCTTTGAGTTCGCACGATATCGAGGTTGCCTATGCTTGTGGAAGTTACATGGTAAGCAAAAAAAAAACAGAATAAAAAAAGGAAGGGTTGATGGAAATTAACGATATTTACAGATCGATATTTCGTTGTTTGACGAAGATTTGATGAAGATATCGGCCGTTTTGTTGGCTGCAGCGGCTGCGGAAACTGCTCTGTATTTTGTGGTTGAAAAAGTGAAGAATTGCCCTTACGAGCCAGATTGGTTCCTGTGGAGAACGCCCGAGATGTCTCAAAGGTAATTATCCATTTGTTATTAACTTTACTTGACACACACTTCTGCAGAATAACGTACTTGACACACTGAGGTCGTTTGTACCCCAGCGATAAAAATTATTATAAAAAATATGAGTGATTCCACGTCAAACCAGCAGGTCAAAAAAATCGATGTCTCCGATCATACTCTCGATATTTTCCTGTGTTCTCTATCATGAGAAAACATTGCTGTTAAATCGCTAGCCCAAAATAAAATTATTCGTACGAGTTATGATTTTTTGAAAATTGCGTACTTTTAACGACTCGAAAAACAACTTTTTTGCTTTTGAGTATAATTCCGCCGGATTTTGGAATTCGAGAATTTCACTTCGAGAAATCGAAACTGTATTCAAAACCCTTCAAAATGAGCACAAATTAAACTCATTTTGTGCTTTTATGACGCCACAATCGTAAAACTACGTTTTTTCGAAAATCAAGAATAATTGAAAAACCTCATTTTTTTGAAATCTGAAAAAATCATATTAAATTTTTACGACAAAATATCTATATTTCTGTGGAGTTTGAACTAGTTCTGACCAATAGATTTTGAATTATTGATCAATTTCATCTTTTAGAAATCAGTTTCAGCTTTTTTGGGACATTCGGGTTTTGACTTTAGGTTTTTTGAGAATTTCGTCAATAAAATCGATAGTCGTTGATTCAAAAAATTATAAAACAATTGATTTACAATTCTTTGAGATCGATCTCCATCAAATGATGATAATATTTGAGAAAAAGCAATTATTCGTAAATATTATCACCACTTGATGGAGATGGATCTCGAAGAATTGTGAATAAATTATTTTATAATTTTTTACAATTTAAATAATCGCAACTTTAGTCCTAAAGTTGCAGAAAAAGCAATTATTCGTAAATATTATCATCATTTGATGGAGATGGATCTCAAATAATTGTAAATAAATTGTTTTATAATTTTTTGAAACAATGACTATAGACTTTATCGACGAAATTCTCAGAAAACCTAAAGCCAAAACCTAAATGTCCCAAAATAGCTGTAACTGATTTCTAAAGGGAGAAATTGATCAATAATTCAAACTCTATTGGTCAGAACTAGTTCAAACTCTACAGAAATATAGATTTTTTATCGTAAAAATTTAATATGATTTGTTCAGATTTTTAAAAAATGAGGTTTTTCAGTTATTCTTGATTTTCGAAAAAACGTAGTTTTACGATTGTGGCGTCGTAAATGCCCCAAATGAGATTAATTTGTGCTCATTTTGAAAAGTTTTGAATGCAGTTTCGATTCCTCGAAGTGAAATTCTTGAATTCCAAAATCCGGCGAAGTTATACATAAAAGCAATAAAGTTGTTTTTCGAGTCGGTAAAAGTACGCAATTGTCAAAAAATTATAACTCGTACAAATAATTTTATTTTGGGCTAGGGATTTAACAGCAATGTTTTCTCATGATAGAGAACATAGGAAAATATCGAGAGTTTGATCGGAGCAGTGATCGGCAAAAAAAATCTATCTATTTTTATTATCCAATTTTTTCGAAAAATTAATAATTAGCAAAGAAATATTAGTAATTTTTGTTTAACATTAATAATTAGCGGGAACATATTACTAATTTTCCTAATAAATAAGTAATTAGTGACATAACATTTCTAATTTTTCCAAAAAATGAGTAATTAACGATAAAATGTTACTAATTTTTTCCAAGAATAAGTAATTAGAAAGAAAGATATTGCTAAATGACCAAAATATCAATTCGTACACACAAGTACGTAAAAATACACAATACTTTTCTACAAATTACTGTTTTTTTTTAAAATTAATTAGTAATATTTTTTCGCTAATTACTAATTTTTTTGGATAAATTGGAAGTATTTTCTTACTAACTACTAATTTTGTAGAAAAATAACCAATATTTTTCCGCTAATTAAAAATTTTTATAAAAAATTAGTAATATTTTTTGACTAATTATTAATTTTTCGAAAAAAATGATTAATAAAATCAATATCGTTGACGAAAAAATCGACACTGCCGATCACTGGATCGGAGACTACGATTTTTTTGACCTGCTGGTTTGGCGTGGAATCACTCATATACCTTTTAATATTTTGACTTGCAAATTTTTTTAGAACTTCTTAAGAGGTTACTTCCCAAAGTTCTACAGGATTTACGGTAAAATATCAAAGTTATGATAAAAAATTTAAATATTCGAAAAAACTGAAAAAATGACAACTTTTATCTAAAAAATCATAACTTTTTTATTTTTCGACAAAAATGGTTAAGCATTTAACTGAGTTTGCTTAATATATCGCGTGCCTAATGCCAAAAGGGCCTATTACAGCAAGAAGATAGGGGTCCATGCCAAAAGGGCCTATAAAAAATTTTTTTTTTGCCATTCTTCTTAAAATTGCTTGAAACGTGAAGATCTGTAAAAAAAAAATTTTGATGTACTAAAACCAAAAGGGCCTATAAAAAAAATCAAAATTTTTCAAAGTTTTGAATAGAAATTGCATACCAGAGCATTTTTTTTTTGAAAAAATTTTTTTTTTTTGCAAAAAAAAAGTTTAAATAATTTGTTATTGTTTATTTGTTTCAACATTTTGTTATTTTTTATTTGTTTAAGCAATTTGTTTAAACGTTTGTTTAAATTATTTGACTTGTTTTCATTTTTTTTTTTTGCAAAAAAAAAGTTGAAGTAATTTGTTATTGTTTATTTGTTTCAACAATTTGTTATTTTTTATTTGTTTTAAGAATTTGTTATTGTTTACTTGTTCAAAAAATTTGTTCTTTTTTTTAAATAATTTGTTATAGTTTATTTGTTTAAATAATTTGTTATTGTTTATTTGTTTGAACAATTTGATATTGATTAAAACGAAAGTAATTTGTTATTGATTAAAACGAAACTTAAAGTACTTCTACTTTAAGTACTTTAAATCTCAAGTACTTAAAGTAATAAGTACCTAGTACTTTAAGTAATGCCGGTACTTAATACTTTAAGTACTTAATGTATTTTGTACTTTATACTTGAAGTACTTAAAGTACTAGGTACTTATTACTTTAAGTACTTGAGATTTAAAGTATTTAAAGTACAAGTACTTAAAAAATCAAGTACCAATTTCAAGTACTTTTTGTATTAAAGCATATTTTTACCTTGCATGATACACTGAGAGTCGACAGATTGGAACAGAAATATTAAAACCAAGAATTATCAGTAGCACTGACGATAGAAATTTTTTTTTTTTTTAATCTATTTTGATACAGGTATTCATGATAATTCATGATAAATTCACGATATTATATCATGAATTGTTACAATCGTGGATCCGAATCAATAACAAATTGTTCAAAAATAAACAATAACAAATTATTTAAACAAATAAACTATAACAAATTGTTTAAAAAAATAAGAACAAATTGTTTGAACAAATAAACAATAACAAATTCTTTAAACAAATAAAAAATAACAAATTGTTGAAACAAATAAACAATAACAAATTGTTGAAACAAATAAATAATAACAAATGATTAAAAATTTTTTTTTCCAAATAAAAAAAAAAAATGTCCAAAAAAAAAATTAAAAAAAAAAAAAAATTTCAAAAAAGAAAGATTTTTCCAAAAAAAAAAAAAAAAATTTCCAAAAAAAAATTTTCAATTTTCTTAGCGGAAAGTAAAAAAAAAATTATAGGCCCTTTTGGCTTTAGATCACTAAATGTTCAATGTCCTAAAGCCAAAATTTGAGACATAGGCCCTTTTGGCTTTGGAAAATTTTTTTTTGTCTTTAGGCTTAGAAAATGTTGGCAAAACGATTGGCGCAAAAAAAAAAAATTATAGGCCCTTTTGGTTTTGCAAAGCCAAAAGGGCCTATAACTTTTACAGGCCCTTTTGGCATTAGGCACGCGATATAGTACTGGATAGGGTAAAATAGTCATAGGAAAAAAAATAGTCGTAAGTAGTAAAATAATATAACAGGAAAAAAATTACAGATATTCGAACGCAGATATTGATATCGTGAGGTCAATGTTGATTCGAAGAGTCGACCAATCATGCAAACGTCACAGCGATGCAGAACTTGTTTTCAAGAAGTACCAACGATCGAGATACGGAAGAATTTCCAATTTTTTCGGAAACAAAGTTTCGAACTATCTCATGATGCTTGACTCGAGCGAGACATGAGATATATCTGTGTATTTTAATGGTTTTTATCCAAAATCTTACGTGGAGCATGGAAAAAATGAGAGAAATCATTTGGGTGAAACAAAAATTGATCGATGTTCGAAATGTTCCCTTTTCATCGGAAATTAAGTTTGTGAAGTTTTAGAATAAACAACTGGAAATGCTTATTCGACAGATAACACAATGCTTAGCGTTTCTTCAAAGCAACTTAAATTATTCGTTCCCGCCAAAATTTTATTTGATTTTTGTGAACGAGTTATTGATCGTTGAATTTTCGAAATCTTAATTTTTCAACTTACAAATTGGAATGAACATTTTTTTAGAGCATAAGTGTAGTGAATGTCGGATATTTTTGAGTTTTTACGTGAACTGACCGTTAGTAATTTGAATAAGACACGAATTTTGTATTTTACGTCTGAAATAATTGAAATCGCAAAAAAGTCGACTCTAACGCTGTTTTACCAAATTTGATTTTGTTTACAAAAGTCTTTCGTATACCTGCATTTCCAGAATACTAATTTTAACTAGAATTTCAAATTCCACTCAAAATTTATTTAATTTATTATTATTACAATTAGAGATCGCTATAAGTCACCTTGATATATGGGTCATTCCATTTCGAATCGACCAAGGGTTGGAATCGACCCCTTTCGATTTCGATGAAATTTGGTCAGAAAGTTTCGCTTTTAACCAAACGAAGTCTACCAAAGGAAAAAAATTAAAAAATTGTTTTTCAAAAGATATCCAGTATTTAAAATTTCACATTTTTTAAAATCTGTCATGTTCATTTTTTAAACATCTCGAAAACTATTATAGTTATGAAAAATCGTCCTAAATACGTTCTGAAGAGTATACTTAGGGCTATGAAATATTCAAAAAAAAAAATTTGTAAAATGATGAAGTTTGAGAATTTTAAATTTTCAAAAATCGTGAAAATCCAAGTTGTACATTAAATTTTTGGTTCAATTTTTTTTATATAATACCTTGTACTAATCTTAAAAGATCGTGAAATTTTCAGAGGGGTGTTTTTTGTTTTTTCAAAAATATGAATTTCTGAATTTTCAAAAGTCGTGTAAATCCACGATCAACATTAAATTTTTGGTTAATTTTTTTTTATATAATATCTTGGATTGATCTTAAAAGATCCTGAAATTTTCAGGATGGTGTTGTATTCTTTAAAAATAAAAAATTTTGAATTTTTGTAAAAACAAAATTTGAATTTTTTTGTTAAATTTCGAAAAAAAATATTTTTAAAACAAAAAAAACACCATCTGGGAAATTTTAGAATCTTTTAATTATGGGAAAAAAATTGTTTGTTCTTACCAAAATTTATATTTTTGAAACAAAACAACACCATCCTGAAACTTTCAGGATCTTTAAAGATCAGTCCAAGGTATTATATAAAAAAAATTTAACCAAAAATTTAATGTTGATCGTGAATTTACGCGACTTTCAAAAATCCAAAAATTCATATTTTTGAAAAAAGCAAAAATACCCCTCTGAAAATGTCAGAGTCTTTTAAGATTAGTACAAGGTATTATATTTAAAAAAATTGAACGAAAAATTTAATGTACAACTTGGATTTTCAGGATTCTTGAAAATTTAACATTCTCCAAATACATCATTTTTCAAATTTTTGTTTCGGAATATTTTTTTTTTTCATAGCCCCAAGTATACTTTTCAAAACGTATTCAGGACGATTTTTCATATCTATAATAGTTTTCGAGATATTTGAAAAATGAACTTGACAGATTTGAAAAAATGTCAAAGTTTAAATACTGGATAACTTTTGAAAAAAAAAATTTCAATTTTTTTCTTTTGGTAGAACTTCGTTTGGTTAAAAGCGAAACCTTCTGACCAAATTTTATCGAAATCGAAAGGGGTCGATTCCAACTCTTGGTCGATTTGAAATGGAATGACCCATTTTTACTTCAAACCTAAATTTCAAGATCTTCATTTTCGGCATCGACAAACTTAATCCCTGAGAAAAGTAAAAAATAAAAATATCGATAATGATAAATGTAACATAAAACTGTTGCATTCATCGCACGTTAATAATTTTTATGCATATCTCTATATTTGTATTTCTCGTTTTTATCGTTAATCGTGAATTTTTAAGGGGCGTCCAAAAACGCAATGTTTAATCCATCGAATCAATTATATTTAAATTGTGTACAGGAATGAAGATTATAAACAAGATAAAAGAAATAAATGTGGTATAATGTGAGAAAATTTTATTGAATTTTTTGCATGGCCCATCAAAGTATAAAAATTTGACATATTCAATATGGCGTAAAGGACAAAAATCGTGGATCACCCCGATAATTTATCGATACAGAGCGAAATTTTCTCAGGCCAAAGTGCACTCTTGCTGGGCAGTTGCCCAATCGTTCCAGTGATCCCATTCGGTGCTCACAGAAACGAGACCTTTGGCATCATCCTGAAAAACACATCCAGGAAATTGTACAATCATCTCGAATATTTTGTCCGTTGGGAGAAATCCCTTTTCAACGGTCAAAAGCGTGACAACCAACCTTGAACAATATGTTCGACTGTCCTCCCCAATTGCCAAATAATTGCAACAGATCGGGTCTCTTTGAATACAAGGAGCTGGCTGTCAACACACCGTTTGTCAATTCCTCGAGTGCACTCGGTGACTTCGTCGCCGAACTGACGATGACACGAGGTGCCTCCAGTCCAAGGTTGCACTTGGACCATTGGTCAACCGCCATGGTATTACCATCGGGACATATCAGCATAAAGTCCGAAGACTTGATAGAGCCCTTAGCAGAGTCATCTTTCTCTGAAACGTTTGGAAAGAAAACAATCTCATTGCTGAATCGCAAGAATAAGGAATAAGGAAAGGACAATTCAACGATGATCTCGATACTAACCAGCTTGCAATAATGCTGTGAGAGGCATGAAGGCAACATCTCCTTTGTCGGCGATCAGGCATCTATAAAAATACAAGATTGATCACGTTTGTCCAAAAGTCTCAAGAACACTGAGAGAAAAAATCACTAGAACCAATGAAATAAAGTTTTGAAGGCAAAAAATTATATTATTGCACTCCGTGCGCAAAGTGCCACTTTGCGCACGCGTGCTCAAACTGGCACTTTGCGCACTCGTACAATAAAATTTCGTATGATACTAGTGCGAGAAACTTTTTCTCAACTCGTGTGATTGCAACATTCGCCTTCGGCTCATGCTGCAAACTCACACTCGTCAGAAAAAGTTTCATCGCACTCGTATCGTAATATACTATTTTTTCATTATTTGCCAAAATATATTAGATTGGTTCCCTTATATATTTACTTGGTTCATTTCATAAGTTTCCATAAATTTCTGTTTCAATAAACGAATTTACTTGAATCTAACGATATGTTATCAATTATATGTAATATGTTGTTTGAATCAAGAACACATTTTATCATTCGAAACATGCATGTCTTTCAATACAGGAAGCACTGAGAAAAAAAAAATTGTTGAATCAACAAATTAATTAGTCCAATCAACAGGAAAAATGATTGATTCAATCAAATGCGTTTTTATTAATTGTTGCTAAACATTTTATAAAAAATATATAGCCCTTGCCAAATAATTTAATATGCATAGTTTAGTGACCCCAAAAAGAGATAAATAGAAAAAAAGACAAATCTGTGCCTATTCCCCGATCTAATTTCTCTGTCCGACCGAGATTCGAACCCTCGACCCTACCTACCATCATACCTATCCTACCTAACTACCTAACACGCTACCTATTACGCTATCGACTACTACTATGCACTTGAAAAAAGTTAGGAGTTATGTAGATTCGAATATAAGAAAACATTTAAAGAACCAGTTTTTTAAGTTTTAACAATTTATGTATACTATTAAAGTATACTATAGAAATGATAGTTCTTTGCTTGAAAGAAATAAAAATGTCATCATTCCAAACAAATATTCTATTGGAATAAAATAATGTGTTATCTATTTTACTACAGCTTCTTTTAAGAGGAGGCTAAATACCGACACTAACACTTCGAAATTGCCATCCAAACTTGTTCTTATACAAATGGATGGAATTGAATAAAATTTTAACAACGTCATCAGAACAATGGCAGGAATGGAGCCTCACTAAAATTTTTTCGAAAAACAAAAAAAAAATTTACAGATTCATTTACCACCAAGAAACTGTAATTGAAAAACTCAAATTATTAAACGTTTACTGCATTTTGGGTAAAACCAAGAGTGAGGCTCCATGAAGAACGCCACGATACAAATATCGAGACGTTTTCGACATTATTTTATCAAAATGACTCTTCATTTAAAAAAATATTTTCACGAATCTATTACTCCATTATATTAAACTCTTATTTAATAGTAACAATTAAATGCACGATAGATTTGATTAAATTTGTATTCATTGAATTAATTACATGGTATATTCATTTAATAAATAAATTCATGTTCTCAAATTCAGTAATTTTTTCTCTCAGTGTAATAATTAACCCCTTAGTTGATTGCTTTAGAATGCTCACTTGAGGGCTCCTTTGCCACCGTAGAAAGCCTCGGCTTCGGTTCCCTTGCATTTGGTCTCTTGCTTCACCTTATCGTCTTTCGAATCCATATTTCCAACGCATTCCTGACAAAGTTTTGAATCGATCGGTGCACCCGGAGCGCACGATCCAGCAAAGAAATCGATAATTTCCGTCTCGGACTTCACGAGATTGGCTTTCTTCAATGTTTTGAGTGGAGCGATCCATCCAGCGAAGTCATTACCGTAGTGACCGTGACATGACTTTTTGCCCTTGAGATCGGCTAAATTCAACGAATCATTGTCAATCGAGTTATTCTACATCCATGACCTTGGGCAAAATGTTGTGTTCAATGGTAATCAATGGAACCACGAATACCACCAACCACTTTATAACAGTCATCAGAAATGGGACTCCATTTGCAAACCTGTGGGGACTTTTACGGGGAATGTATTCCCATTCGGTACCAATGAAAAACCTATTGTAAGTCAATGGTACGTATGGGAATACAACCGAAATAGGAACACCATTTAACAAATGATAAAATGAAAGTCTGGAAGTAAATGGAAATTAAGTTCTGTAAATGGTAATGTCAGCGGAATGCAGAAGCAAATGGGATATTTAATGGTGGAACAAGTGGCAATGACACCATTGGCAAAATCCCATTCTCAAATGGTACTTGATGGTGGATTCTGTCAAGGAACGCATCTTCATTTTGGGGCTGAACTCACCGAAACTCGTGATGGTGCTTCCCTTCTTGATGACAGCAATGGCAGGTCTTTCACCCATTTTCGTTGAGCCCAGACCGTATTCCTCGGCGATGATGGCTTTCGTGTTGTAATCCCTCGTTGTGTTCAAAACCGAACCACCCCTGATAACCACAAGATCAGCTGCCTCGCTTCTCAATGCTTTCAGGCAATCCTCCTCGGTCTTCTCCGCGAAACAATCGATCCTTGGTCTAACGTCCCTCGAGTGAGCTGCCTTGGAAAGAGCTTTGCATTTGGCCAGAGATGCATCGTTCCAGACACACCAACGAGCGTCTCTCTCAGGTGCTCCAGAATTTCTCTCGATAACGTCCAAGTATTTGGCATTCTCGAGATGCTCTTGTGGATTTACCGGTGGTGCACTAACCGCAATTGTCTTCTCGTCCAGAAGCATTATGTCTTTCCACCATGGAGCGTTCTCTTTCTCTCCAAGTTGACCCAGGTCCGTGAGTTCCTGCAGATTTTATTGTTCATTTGTTTTGGAGAACGATTGAGCCTACTGATTCTCTAGGATTTGTTTCCTATCCCGTGCGTGAATTTGATTGAGGCCCCAACTGGGCCCCGATCGGTTTTCCCTAACTTATTTCGGGCCCTTGACTGGAAGCCGAATAGGGCCCCTGAATGGACGGTCACGCTTTTTCTACAAGGGCCTTGTAAGGTTGCCAAATGAGGGCCTTTACAACCGCCTCACGCCATGACTTCCTGAGAGGCTTGACTCTGCGGTGTCGAATGCAACCCGTGCTCCCACTTCGGCTATATAAGCATACCATTTGCATATTCCGTTTGGGAGAGAGCACACGCCGTATGCGACATCTCATAGCGAGTCTCGGCGCTAACTCCCCGTGAAGCCCGATAGGCTCTCAAAGGGTTGCCTCGTCAGTGCCATGTTTTAAATAATTAGGGCTCCGATACTTTTGCCCTGGTTGGGCCCGATTTGGTTCTGTTGTAATTATACCGACTTCTTTAAATATGGGTTGCCAGATCGAACTCCGAAAAGGTCCTCACCGGGTTGCCTTAGGTCAGCTATATTGTAAGTGAGCCTGGCAACCTTGGCATTGCCCGGTCACGGCCCAACCTGGCGGTGTTAATGCAATTCATGACAGGGCATCTATATTTAAGCTCGACAAGGTCTTTAACGGGTTGCCTTAAGTCAGCCATATTGTAAGTAAGCCTGGAAACCTTGGCATTGCCCTGTCGGGGCCCAACCCGGCGGTGTTATGGCAATTCATGACAGGGTATCCACGTTTAAGCCCGACAAGGTCCTCAACGGGTCGCCTTAGGTCAGCCATATTGTAAATAGGCCTGGTAACCGTGGCATTGCCCTGTCGGGGCCCAACCTGGTGGTGTTATGGCAATTCATGACAGGGCATCCACATTTAAGCCCGACAAGGTCTTCAACGGGTTGCCTTAGGTCAGCCATATTGTAAATAGGCCTGGTAACCTTGGCATTGCCCTGTCGGGGCCCAACCTGGCGGTGTAAGGGTAATTCCTGACAGGGCATCCACGTTCAAGCCAGACAAGGTCCCGACTTAAGTCAGGGCTTCCCTAGAATTTTCACGCACGGGATGTTCTATCTTTATCAATATTCAATAATGATGGAAGTACCTTCTGAACGGCGTTGACGTTTTTGACCTGACCATTGGTCATGTATCCTTGCCATGGTCTCGCTGCCCAAGTGCAAGGTTTGGTTGTGGCGTCGATGGGCACTTTGGTACCATCGGGACAGAAGTAACGATAATTCGATGCGTCTTCTTTGGTTGGAACTGCCGGAGTGACACCAACTGGCAGACCGAAGAATCGCTTCACGTAAATCACTTTGGTCCATGCAACTTGTCCGCCATTGTGAGCCAGACATCTCAATGCACCCTCGTAGCCGGAATATATGTCTGGATAATCGCAGACACTGGGTTTCTCACAGAGGGCGCACATGTTGCTGTAGGTCTCCTCTGAAAAACAACGAATTCAAATGTTGGATGCGTTCATGGACGATTGTGAGGAATTTATTTTTTGGTAGTTCAATTCCTCACTTAGTCTCTGATTGATCGCTGGATCTGGTGACCAAGTACCAACGAGACATCCCTTCTCGAAGAGCGTACTCAGAGCTCGTATCTCATTTTCCCGGGCCGAATATTCCGGATCGTTTATGTTCGCCAGTATGCCCATCGCCGTGAGCTTTGTGATGGGAATCTTGTAACCGACATTACGACCGACACCGGTGTGACATGATTTAAGACCACGGAGTCCTTGAGCGTCGTTGATCTCCAAGTCTTTGTGGATAACCGCAACGGCCTCGTATCTGTAGATCGCATCGGGTTCCTCCTTCGTTCGAACCTGATTTCCAGATTTGTTCGGTTGAATATTTAACATCGTCGTATTTCAACGTTCTTGACATTACAATCAATCTTTTCTTTATCTGTCTTTTTCGAAATTTCGAAATTTTGAAGCAGGAGTTTTTGCAATGTTTCAGAAGGTTAAAAAAAATATTTTGATAAATCAGCTATATCTCAAGGAAGCTCGAGCTATCGGGTCAAAGTGTTGCGCATGACTCTTATGAGAATATACGACGTACATCAACGTCCAAAAGTTTGGAAACACTCGCCCCAATTGCGCAGCGCACAAAAAGTGTCACTGCTCTTTGAAAAATGAAGATATTTCAATTCGACAAGTGGCATTTCAAAGGGGACATATTCAGTTTCATTTCGCTATTTTTACAATTTTTTTTATATTTTTTTCTTTAAGCCGGTACGCCCTTTGAAACATAGTCGTTTTTTGGCTTTTTTGGCGTTGAAATTTTGGTGCACGATCAATGAAATTTTTTAAAAACCGTTTTTCAGGTGAAAAATTTGCGGGAGAGAGTATACGCTTCAATTTTGATTTTTTTAAAGTTTCGTACGATTTTTTTCCCCAAAAATATTCAATTTTTCGTAAAAAAACGACCATATTTATAAAATGTAGAGTAACTCTAAAACTATTGGGTTTTCGTGAAATCAGTAAGAGGGTACAAAGTTGCATACAATCATTTTGGATCTAATGACATTTTTTCAGAATTAAAAAAAAAAAAATTTAATTCTTCCTGCCAACGATGTTATTGAAAAAAAAAATTCGAAAAAAAATTCTGAAAAAATTTCATTGAATCCAAAATGATTGTATGCAACTTTTTACCATCTTATAGTGATTTCATGAAAACCCAGTAGTTTTAAAGTTACCCTACATTTTATAAATGTGGTCGTTTTTTACGAAAAATTAAATATTTTTGCGAAAAAAAATCGTACGAAACTCTTTGAAAAACGAAATTGAAGCTAATACACTCCCCCTACAAGTTTTTCAAACGAAAAACAGTTTTAAAAAAATGCATGGATCGTGCACAAAAATTTCAATGCCAAAAATAAGCCAAAATCGACCATGTTTCAAAGGACGTACCGGGTAAAAAAAAAACGAATTTTTTTTTTTGAAAAAACCGAAATGGGGCGAGTGTTTCCAAACTTTTGGCCAGGAGTGTACATCTCGAATATATTAATTTTTTGTTACCCCAAAACTTAGTTACATTATATACATTTCAGAATATATGTAAAACGTAGGCGAAACATTATTTCAAGTATATCCAAAGTGGACTGGAAACATATTTGTAATGCATAAACGTTTAAGGGTGAAGATAATTGTGGAAGGCAAAAAATTAGCAGATATTAACGTTTTTTTTTTCAAATAAAACAAGGCTCTTTGTAGACGATTTTTTCAAAATCACTTAGAATTTCAATTTGTATTATTCAGGGTGCATTTTTCATGAAATTTATAACATTTTTAAAAAAGAAAAATTTCTTTTTTATCGACCACGGTATTTGATTGGTGTCATTTTTTAAATTTGGATTTCTACGATATATTTTAATATTCTATCTAAGATGGAGATTAAAGTGACTTGGTACTGAATTTCACAAGAATTACTCGTGAGTTAACGATTTTACAAAATTTTATTTTCAAAAAAAGTTTTGTTTTCTTTATTTGCTCCCCATTTTGATATTATGCACAATGTACATAATTTTTTTATTCTTTACCTGTTCAACGAGATTGAAGCCCGCTTGATTGGCGAGCTCGCTCTTCGCTGCGAGATACATGTCTTCGGGATCGACGGCCACAATATCGGCTTCTTTTTTGCCGACCTTGTCGATACACTCGAATCTATCACGGCCCGATATACACGATATCGGCATTCCCTTTGCTGCCGAATCGGCCATCATCTTCACGCAATCCTTCATATAAATCTCGGGCACGCACATGGTTACTAAAAAATATGAGAAGGTTGCAACAATCATTTACAATTTGGTAAATTATTTCTAGAAATAATTATGGATTGGTCGCCAATAATAATAATAATAATAATAATAATAATAATAATAATAATAATAATAATAACGCTTATGCTGCACTGCAAAATTCATCCTTGACAGCGAAAAATATTCACTGCAATAAATTTTCGCAAATCTGGACTGTTTTACTAAAAATTGTAATAAGGGGGATTTTCCTTTAGGTTTTTTCAAAAAAAAATCTGCAATTCTTGTTTGATTTTCATTTCTAAATATGGGTTTATTAAAATCGTTGAAATGTTGGCTGTCAATTCAACATGTAATTTTGTATCAGTGCCAAACTACGACTATTTGTTTATATGGAGAAAAGTGAAAGAGTTTTTATAATTTTTGATAAAACATAAATAGTGTAAATATAACTTTTAGTGTTCTTAAATTATGTACGAATATTTTTAGCGAGGATTTCTAAAATTTTGCACTATTTATGGCAAGCCTGAATCGCTCTAGCCTTCACAGTGAAGGCGGTATTCTTGTTTCGAATTTTGAAATAATAATTTTTTTTTCTTAAAATTCTTAAAGTTTAGACTTTTAAGAATATATCCTAGAAAGGAAATTTTTTTATTGCAATAATTTACGGAATTTTAGTTATTTTAACGATGTAGCAACTACGTTCTCCACGTCGTAGCGTAACTTTAAGGAAGTATTCTGGTCTAGAATTTCCAAAAAATTAATTATTTCTTTAAAATTCTTAAAGTTTAGATTTTTAAGAATATATCCGCGAAAGGAAATTTTGTTATTGCAATAAATTATGGAGTTTTAGTTATTTTAACGACGTAGCAACTACGCCCGTCACGTCATAGCGTGACTTTAAGGAAGTATTCTGGTCTAGAATTTTGAAAAAATTAATTTTTTCTTTAAAATTCAAAGTTTAGATTTTTAAGAATATACCCGCGAGAGGAAATTCTTTTATTGCAATAATTTACGGAGTTATAGCTATTTTAGTGTCGCAGCAGCTACGCTCGTCAAGTCAGAGCAAATCGGACGATAAACGTTTTTCTAAAAACTACGTTTCTCACAATTTCTACTCGACCAATTTGCTTTAAATTTTTCACCAATCTTCAGTATAACTCTCTATCGTGTCCCTTCTTTTTTTGTATGAAAATTATTTTTTCTACTATTCTAAAAAAAATTAGAAACCATGAAAAAAAGAGTCGAAAAACGCTTTTTTTTTGTTCAGACCGCCGCCATTTTGCGAAATTTTTTTTTCCGTTTTTTCTAAGGTAGGAGGATTTTTACTAATTAAGAATCTTTTTTTTTAATTTTGTATCGGAGGACTACAAGGGCTGCAATCTTGTCAACTAGCACACCCTTTTTTTAGCCCTAACTTTACCAGCTTATAACTTATTAATACTTCTTTTTTTTTATTGATTTTTTTTGTTTATTGTCAAAATATTGATAAATACATTGTAAAAAAAAAAATGGTCAAAATATATTTTTCTTATCGAGCTGAACAAAACGCTCAAAATGTATGTTTTCTAGACCAGAATACGGCCTTAATGCGACCGTGATCTTGAAACCGGTTCAGTGATCAGCGATGCTAAAACCGGTATTGCGCACGAATTTAAATTGACAAACAAGTCACGTCACAATTGTCACAAGTCACAATTGATCTCGATGATTTTTTCACACGATGTAAAGGACCTCATTAATTTAAATAAAATTTATCAATTTATTTGTACATTGGCAAAATACACAAAAAGGCCGATATTTGATAACAATTTTATTCATTTCGAATAAATTAATTCAACACAAATAATAATAATAATTTTTTCTCTCTCTTTTCCTCAAAAACTATAATCTGTTAAGTAACATAACATTAAATAATTTTGTTGATTTTGATAGAACAAATAATTATTAGCGATAAATAATTAGTAAATAGTATAATAGCAGTAATACGATATTGAGAAATTCGAATGATAAAATATTTTCTTAGAGAGCATTAAATTTAATCGAATGTAATTAATTTAATGAATAACTTTAATTTAATTGTCTATTCAAAACAACACTGAGAGAAAAAATTACCAGAACCATTGAAATAAAATTTTGAAGGCACAAAAATCTTTTTTTTTCATTATTTGCCAAAACATATTAGATTGGTTCCCTTATACATTTACTTGGTTCATTTTTTTCAGTCAATTCCATAAATTTCTGTTTCAATAAACGAATTCACTTGAATCTAACAATATGTTATCAATTATATGTAATATGTTGTTTGAATCAAGAACACATTTTATCATTCGAAACACGCACTTCTTTTACAGGAAGCACTGTAAAAAAAAATTTGTTGAATCGACAAATTAATTAGTCCAATCAACTGAAAAAATGATCGATTCAATCAAATGCGTGTTTATTAATTGTTGCAAAATATTTTATAAAAAATATATAGCCCTCGACAAATAATTTAATATGCATAGTTTAGTGACCCCAAAAAGAGATAAATAGAAAAAAAGACAAATCTGCGCCAATTCTCCGATCTAATTTCTCTGTCCAACCGAGATTCGAACCCTCGACCCTACCTACCATCATACCTATCCTACCTAACTACCTAACACGCTACCTATTACACTATCGACTCCTACGATGCACTTGAAAAAAATTAGGAGTTATGAAGATTCGAATGTAAGAAAACATTTAAAAAACCAGTTTTTCAATTTTTAACAACTTATGTATACTATTAAAGTATACTATAGAAATGATAGTTCTTTGCTTGAAGGAAATAAAAATTTAATCATTCGAAACAAATATTCTATTGGAATAAAATAATGTGTTCCTTATTTTACTACAGCTAGGCTTCTTTTAAAATAATCACAATCAAATTTCTATCTAATAAATATTGAAAATACTACAGAAATATTTTTGGAAGTAAAATAATGATGAATTTATTGCAAAGAAATAATTTTGTTCGAAAATTTGATATTGATGTCGTTTTTCAGATTCAAATAATCTCATGTTTATGATGCAATAAATCTAATTATTCCAATGAATGCAAATTTATTAAAATCTATTTAGATAAAAATACTTTTTGAAGTAAAATGTATAGCAAAGAAATAATTTTCCTCGAAAAAAATAATTTCGTATTAAAGTAATTTTTTAAATCCAAATAATCTCATGTTTATGATGCCATTAATAATTTCCTTCGAAAAAAATAATTTCTTATTGAAGTCGTTTTTTAGATTCAAATAATCTAATGATGCGATAAATCTAATCAATCCAATGAATACAAATTCAATCAAATCTATTTGAATAAAAATATTTTTTGAAGTACAATAATAATGACTTTATTGCAAGAAAATAATTTTTTCGAAAAAAATAATATCGTATTGAATCCGTTTTTTAGATCCAAATAATCTCATGTTCACGATGCGATCAATGTAATTTAATCCAATGAATACAAATTTAATCAAATCTATCATGCGATTTTTAACAATTAAATAAGAGTTCAATATAACGGAATAATAGATCCGTGAAAATATTTTTTTTAAATGAAGAGTGATTTTCTTGGTTCAACAAATAAATAATCGAATTAATATTTTCATTTAATAAATAAATCCATGTTCTCAAATTCAATAATTTTTTCTCTCACCGAATAATATATCCGTTTCACTATCAAAGTGCAATATTATCTTGACAAAGATTTTCAAAATTCCGTCATAATCGAAGTCAGGGATAAAATCAATAAAAAAATTTCTTCCTTATAAACAAACCCATTGAATCTCGGATTTTCGCTTACACATTGGAGCCTTGGTCGTTGCTTCCTCGGAGACGCATGTCCCGACAAGGAGAGCCGCCAGGACGACGAGTCCTTGAGGCAGCATGACGCCGAGAGAGATTTTTCAAAAAAAAAAAAAAAAAAACTTGAACCTCCGAAGTTCGCAGATTTTACCTCAAGCGCACAAAACGAGCAAAATATAATCACGTTCCTTGTACTTTTTTTTTGTTACTACGCAGAGTCGATTTGCGTTGAACCGGCGAGAGTACGAGATGCACAAACGTCTCTCCGCCAGGATCTTTCTTTATATAGTTGCAGCCCAAACTAATTCATCGAAGATTCCGCGACGAGGAGAGGGAATGCTCCTCCGTTCCTCTCTCGCAAGCCAATCCAACTTCTGCATATGTTCTTACTTTGCATGCAGCGTCTTCCTCCCACCATTGAGCGATTTTTCGAAACGTCGACTCTGAGCCTGTCAATTTTAATTCCCCACTCTGATAAAGAGCCACGTCCACGTTATCACGAGACGATTAATAATATATCCTAGAAGAGAATAGTTTATTATCCATTCGTCCTTCGTCTGTCCGTCTAAAAGTCAACGAAGATGCATCAACTTTGTATTTTCTCCACCGCATCATCGAGAGGGCAGAGATCATTGAGCTATTCTCTCTTGATTATGAGAAGTGATAAAGATGGCCACCATTGTTTACCCGAGAAGGCAAAAAATAATATTCTCATTTTTGCGACTTTCAGAACTCTCTCCAGTCTCTCTCTCAATCCTCCTCGGCTAACGCTGTTTTGAGCAACCGTTGAGCTAACGGTGGGTCGTTCGTGTCTTTCGCTTATTACACGATTAAAATTTTTTTGAAAAAATCTGGAAAAATTCATGGGCCTTCTTTGAACCCTCAACTAAATAATAATAATTTGTCCCGCGAAAAACAAAAAATTTCAATAACAATTTTATGCAACATTTGGAGCAGGCATTTTTCATGACAATGTTTAGAAAATCGTAACTCCTGTGATTTTTTAAATAGATAGAAAAATCAAACGGTATTTTTTCATTGAATTGACAACCTTTTGGAAAAAAAATATGAGAAATTTCGAGGGTTAAAATCGGACCCCTATTTTTTATTCTGAAAAATGCCCATTTCCTGACCCATTTCCTGAGGAAGGGATTATACTTTTTTCGGCACAACTGATCGCAACCCAGTTTTTCTCAAACATTGGGATGTCCATAACGATAATCCATGGTAATTTTTCGTTCTGTTGCAAATTTTTTTTTATTGACATTCAAGCGAAAACTCTTTTTTCGGCCGTTTTCGCTCAGATAGCAATTCGCAGCGTAAAAAACAATAACTTTTGGGCTATAATAAACATTGATTTACATTCTACAAACATTCAGGAGTAGTCCGAAATTTTTTAGATTTTTTTGAAGCATCTCAACCCGTTGAAAATTGGAGGCGGACACAGACGACCCAGCGTGACCGCGGAAGCATCGGAATTACAGTGTGACCGTGGATGGTTAAATTAAATGAACGTATTTAACACGAAAAAACGAAAAAAAATTGAAAGTCATTTTTTTTACTTACGCGGAAGCTAACGGTGGGTCGTTCGTGTCCTTCGTTGATTTCAATGACTCGCTGGTCACAGACGGAATGATGGAATCCCTACGGTTCCAAACTTTTACCTACAATAAATCGTAACGGAAAATTTTTGCCTGGACACAAATGACCCACCGTCGGCCGATGAGGGTTAAATTCGATTCAATCTGCGGGTTTCATCCGACTGCATCTCGTGTATTTTTACGCATGAATGTGTGTACGACACAAAAAGAGATTAAGCGCGAGAGATCACCTACTGCATTGTCAAGTCACGTACAGAGAGGCTGTTTCGCGGTTTAGCGAGTGTCGTTGAGTCGATTGGATGTGCACATTGGTATTGTAGAACGCACACATTCGTGCCAGGGTTACGGTCGTAAGTTACAAAAGACACAGCGATAAACCGCAGGCTGGTACTTCCCCGGTTAATATGCAACGAGGAAATTTATCGGTTTCCAAGAAAGCGTTCGAATTTCGAATAATAAAGAAACCGCACATATTGGGTACACTGAGAGAAAAAATTATTGAATTTGAGAACATGAATTTATTTATTAAATGAAAGTATTAATTCGATTATTTATTTGTTGATCCAAGAAAATCATTCTTCATTTAAACAAATATTTTCACGGATCCATTACTCCATTATATTAAACTCTTATTTAATAGTAACAATTAAATACATGATAGATTTGATTAAATTTGTATTAAATTTGTATTCATTGGATTAATTACATTGATCGCATTATAAACATGAGATTATTTGAATCTAAAAAACGAATTCAATACAAAATTATTTTTTTCGAAAAAATTATTTTCTTGCATTAAAGTCATTATTATTTTACTTCAAAATTTTTTTTTATTTAAATAGATTTGATTGAATTTGTATTCGTTAGATTAATTACATTCATCGCATCATAAACATTAGATTATTCGAAACTAAAATGATGATTATTTGAATCTCAAAAACGACTTCATCACGAAATTATTTTTTATGAAGAAAATTATTTATGGCATCATAAACATGAGATTATTTTGGATCTAAAAAATGACTTCAATACGAAATTATTTTTTTCGAACAAAATTATTTCTTTGCAATAAATTCATCATTATTTTACTTCTAAAAATATCTTTATTTAAATTGATTTTAATAAATTTGCATTCATTGGATTAATTAGATTTATTGCATCATAAACATGATATTATTTGAATGTGAAAAACGACATCAATATTAAATTATTTTTTTCGAACAAAATCATTTCTTTGCAATAAATTCATCATTATTTTACTTCTAAAAATATTTCTGTAGTATTTTCAATATTTATTAGATATAAAATTGATTGTGATTATTTGAAAAGAAGCTGTAGTAAAATAAATAACACATTACTTTATTCCAATAGAATATTTGTTTGGAATGATGAAATTTTTATTTCCTTCAAGCAAAGAACTATCATTTCAATAGTATACTTTAATAGTATACATAAGTTGTTATAAATTGAAAAACTGGTTTTTTACATGTTTTCTTATATTCGAATCTTGATAACTCCTAACTTTTTTCAAGTGCATAGTAGTAGTCGATAGCGTAGTAGGTAGCGTGTTAGGTAGTTAGGTAGGATAGGTATGATGGTAGGTAGGGTCGAGGGTTCGAATCTCGGTCGGACAGAAAAATTAGATCGGAGAATTGGCGCAGATTTGTCTTTTTTTCTATTTATCTCTTTTTGGGGTCACTAAACTATGCATATTAAATTATTTGGTAAGGGCTATATATTTTTTATAAAATGTTTAGCAACAATTAATAAAAACGCATTTGATTGAATCAATCATTTTTCCTGTTGATTGGACTAATTAATTTGTTGATTCAACAATTTTTTTTTCTCAGTGCTTCCTGTATTGAAAGACATGCATGTTTTGAATGATAAAATGTGTTCTTGATTCAAACAACTTATTACATATAATTGATAACATATTGTTAGATTCAAGTAAATTCGTTTATTGAAACAGCAATTTATGGAATTGACTGAAAAAAATGAACCAAGTAAATATATAAGGGAACCAATCTAATATGTTTTGGCAAATAATGAAAAAAATGTTTTTTTTGCCTTCTAAACTTTATTTCATTGGTTCTAGTAATTTTTTCTCTCAGTGTATGAAAGCAAGCTCTATTAACGAGTCAAAAGCTATTGAGCGCTGAGACTTATCGAATCACGTACTTGACTGCGCAATTCTCGTCGACAATCGACGGGAGAAGAAAAATTAAAAAATAATCAGCGATAGCTCGGATTTATGCAGCTCGAGCTCTTTCTCTGCATAATTGGTTCATCGTTGTTGATAAGTGGTCATTTTTTTTATTACTTGGGTCCTGAGAATAATAACTGCCGTCGATTTTAATTCTGGTCGCGATTTACAAAGTAAACAAATTATGCTGTCACGATTGAGACGCATTAAATCGCGTTAGATATTTTTATTTGATAGTTTAGGGTTTTGCGCCTTAAGGTTATAAGTTAGGACAAAAAAAACAAATTTTTAAGATTTTTTTTAGCTCCTTTATTAGATATGGCTATGAAACTGTTTTTACAACATTATAGCATCCTTCCAAAATACAATAACAAAAATGTATTTTTTATTTTGATTCTATGAATAGTTTATAGAAGGCGCCAAAGTCGTGTCTTCGAAAATGTCCCATGGCCTAATAAGTTTCTAAAGCTAAAATCTCGATTATAAAAGGGCTGATAGATATTGAGTCATAAATTACCGGTAACCTACTCATTTTTTCGACAGTGCAATAGTAATAAACAAAATCTCAAATTAATATATCGCGTTAGGTATTTTTTTATTGTTTCTTTTTTATTTCCTAGGTTTGTAAAACAAAAAAATCGATTTTAATAGGGTTAGTAAATATCGAGTCATATGGAATACCGGAAAATCACTAGTTTTTTCAACAGCGAATTAATTGCTGATGAAAAAATATTTTGCATAAATATGTGTGGATGAATTAAGGGGTCTACCCTAATTAGACACGCAAAAAAATGCCTATTTTCACGATTTTTTTTTTCATTGTCTTAAATTAGAAATATTAATATGACAAGTATGAGGCTTGATAAATATAATCTTGAAATGCATGCAAAAATTTTTTTTTAATTTATTTTTCGGTTTTTTATTATATGAAAATGCAGGCCAAAAAACTATGAAAAAAAAGATGAGTGCGCCCTGTTGACGGAATCTCCGGAGTAGATTATCTAAAAAAAAAAAAAAAAAGGTTTTAGATTCAGTAAGGTCATGACTATGTCGCATATCATACGATTTTTGATTTTTTTAAAATTGGCAAAATGGCGGCCATATATCGAAAAGTAACGAAAAATAACCTTTTTTTTATCAGTTTTTTTTTATTTAAACCAAGTTAAACTCAAAATTTCAAAAATCGTATGATATGCGACATAGCTGTCGACATAAACAATATGTGGTAAAAATTTGGTAAGGATTGATGCAGTAATTTTCGAGATTTTTTCAACAAGCCGTACAAAAATGTCATTTCGAGAAAAACGCGATCAAAGTTTTTTTTAACGAAAAAACGTGAAAATTTCTTACCTACGCTTAATCAGCGATGCCTGCACCGTACATTATGCCTTCAGTTTGTTCATAATGTACCGTCTATACTTTCGAAAAATGGAATTAAAAAAAAATCGATTTTTTGAAAATTGCAATTAGGGTAGACCCCTTAAATTTTTGTTAGCTATTAATATTGTTAATTAGTACGGAGTTGTTGTTTATTACTGTATTCCACAAAAAACGTTCGAAGGAATAAAATTGTATGGAATGTTTAACTTTTTTTCAAGTGCTCAATTTTGTTAATATTCAAGATATTAACGGAACAAATTAATAAATTGTAAAGTTGGACGTGGCTTCAACATTTCAATTCATAGTTCTCAAAGCTCGACTTTAAGGGGGTCGTCCAGTGCGAAACCTGTTTTTTTAATGTTTTTTTTCGGGATTTTTTTTTGACAAACCATTAAAATAAAATAATTTATGAATTGTGTATCATTTTTATTAACATTTGAACAAACTTTGTGAATTTTTTGAAGTGAATGTATTAAATATAATCGGAGATACACCGTTGGATAGATCAAATTGAAACTTAGCCCTTTTTCTCCTGTTTTTTCAAACTCTTGGCAAGGATGAAAAAAAAACTTTTTTTCACAAAACCATCGATAATCCTTGCAGAACATTGATTCAAATTTGTGAAACGCCCCTTCTGATTTCTGCGCGATCATTGGTTGCTGAGATATCAATGGTCAAATAAAAAAGTGTCTTTTTTCGTAAAAGCTCGATATCTCAGCGAAAAATGGTCGCAGCGAGGTCTCGAAAGAAGCAAATTGAAGCTAAATAAACAAGCTATCCGGCCCTCGTAATGTTTTAGCTCGAAGAATTTTTTCCCAAAAATTACAGCCAAAACAAAAGCGATGCAAATTTGCCAAATTTTTTTTTCTTGGTATTTCTCATAATTGCGTGAAACCTATAGCTTTGAAATTTTTTTTGCTGAAAGATATGAAAACTAGAAACTTCAAGCTTCAAAATGCTTTTTTTTAGACCTCGATACGACAATTTTTCACTGAGATACGGCATTGTTAAAAACCAGTAAAAATTTGGGAAATTTTTTTGATCCTTTAATTTTTTCCACTAGTGTATTTAGTAAAAAATGAAATTTGAAAAAGCGGGTGGGGTACAAAAATTCGACGGACAAATATTTCGAAGGTCCGAAAGTTCGAATTTCACGATTACGAACGTTCGAATAGCGAAGGGCCGAAAGTTCGAACGCCAGAAAAGCGAAAGGCGAGAGAGCCGCTCATGCGGGCCCCATGCGTAAGAGAGAGAGCGATGCGCCTCCTCTCTCTCTTACGCATGGGGCCCGCGTGAGCGGCTCTCTCGCCTTTCGCTTTTCTGGCGTTCGAACTTTCGGCCCTTCGCTATTCGAACGTTCGTAATCGTGAAATTCGAACTTTCGGACCTTCGAAATATTTGTCCGTCGAATTTTTGTACCCCACCCGAAAAAGCCACTTATCCTTCGACAATATTTATTTATTTCTATGAGGAAAAAGGATCGAGATCAAGGAGCAATAGCTTCTGAAGAAGAAAAATAGTTTCAATAAAAAATAGGTGTTTTGTAGCATCGGTACCAAATCCTAATTTTTTACTATTTAGTAAAAAATAAAATATAAAAAAGCCACTCGTCCTTCGACAATATTTGTTTATTTTTATGAGGAAAAAGGATCAAGGTCAATCGTAAAAATGCTTGAATCAATCGTTGAGATCGGTCCTCTTCAACGTCGTTGAGTGTCCCTGATGTCCTTTGAATCTCAGAGTAGGATAAGTCTTGAGTCTCAAAAGTTCGAGTCTCGTCTGCAGTGCCAATAATTCGTGATAATTATTCTGCACTTTTTTCGCGATTATCGTTCTCCTCATTATTCCCTTCAACTTTCCTTTCCGATACAACGCATCTCTTTCGCGATTTTCATCGTGAACGAGCATCGAGACCTTGAAACTCGCCAATTTCATCCTCTCAACGTTTTTCGCGTCTCTTTCGTTTTTTCGCCTCCACATTTCCACAACTCGTATTGTATCCTCGCATTCCCTCTCGCGGTCCTTCAGAATCCCCTCGAATCTCTGAAAGAAGTTTTCAACAACGAAACACATTTTTTTATTTCACTTTAAGGCGAGAGGAGCATTCGAAAAATCCTGTTTCTACCAAAGACGAGGGAATGAGAATGTAAAATAGGTTTTTCGCTTCTTATTTCTGATAACCGGTAGGCAATGGTGGACTAAATCCACATAGATAAAGAATGGATCCGAAAAATTAGAAAAAAAAATCTTTTTTTGCCATTAAGGGGGAACGCCACTGTGATGGGTAAAAAAAATAGAATTTTTTGCCCCCCATTTTATTAAAGTACACATACTCAAAAATATGTAAACAAATTTTTAACTCAAAATCTCAAAAATTGACTGAGATATACCCAAAGGAAGAGCGGGTAAGTATATGGGTCATTCCATGTCAAATCGGCCACTTTTGAACCCGACCCTTTTCGATTTGGCTGAATTTTTTTTCCTTTTCTACCCCATTAAAGACATTTTTCAGGAAATTTTCAAATTTTTTTAGCCAACCCAAAAAAAAAAAGCTTTTTTCGAATAGCTATAACTTCTTCAAAAATTGACTAATTGGGACGTTTTTTTCCAAAATTGTCGTCTTTAAGTGTACTTTCTGAATAAAAATTTGTAAAAAAATTTCAGATATTAAAATCTATGAAATTTTTCACTTTTTCGAGAAAAATAATCTTTTTCTTGAAAAAAAATTTCCAGCTAGGCTTATTTTACAAAATACCAATCTAGAAATTTTTGAGGATGTATAAAGGACCTCGGAGTTTAAAAAATTGAGGAAAAAAAATTGAAAGTGGTAATCCTCGAAAAAAATTTGATTTTTTTCAGAAAAGTGAAAAAAAATAGAAGGAACAGTCGGCCCCCTCCATGTTGGGCGGCATTTTTTCCAGAATCGATCAAAGTTTTTTTTAAATGAAAACAAAAAATTAAAAATGGCGAGATTCGAGAAAAAAAGATTTTTTTCGGAAAGGACATTTAAAGACGAAAATTTTGGGAAAAAAACGTACCAATTAGTCAATTTTTCGAGAAGTTATAACTATTTGAAAAAAAGCCTTCCTTTGGGTTGGTTAAATTAGATTAAATTATATTAATAAAATTATTAATTAAATTTTTTTTTTTTAATTTTTGTAACCGCATTGGCTAAGGTTGTGCGGAGCTGATTTTCAAAATTTTGAAAATTACTATTCTTCAAGACCTTTCGTTAGTAAAAAAAAACGATCAAAAGAAGAAAAAATTCAAATCCGCGACATTTCGTGAATAAAAATTATTTTAAAAAAATGACTACGCCTAACGATATTCACTGTTGCGTAGATTTAAAAAAAAATTTGGGTTTTCGATTTGAGATGATTTTTCATTGTTACGTCGCTGCCATCAGAAGGAGTCATTTTTTATTATGTCATTACGTTCATGGTAACAACTTTGTCAATTTTTAATATTTTTCAATAAAAATTTGTATGAATATAGTCGAATATATGGGGCATTCCATGCCAAATCGATCACTGTAGAATCCGACCCTTTTCGATTTGGCTGAAACTTTTTTATCTTTTTTTACCCTGTCGAAAACATTTTTCAGAATTTTTTCAAATTTTTACACCCAGCCGATAAAAAGTTATAAATTTTTCAAAAAAATTGGCTTTTTATTTTTCAAATAGCTATAACTTTTTCAAAATTTGACGTATTGGGACGATTTTTTTTCAAAATTTTTGTTTTTTAATGTACTTTTTGAAAAAAAATACAAAAAAATTATAAAAACCCATCTTCATCGTTTTTTTTTAGACTTTTGGAAAAAATCGAAAATTGTTTTTGATAGGGTGAAAAAAGATTTTAAAAAAGTTTCAGCCAAATCGAAAAGGGTCGGGTTCTAAAGTGGTCGATTTGGCGTGGAATGCCCCATGTACTTAATAAATTACTTTTTGTCTGATCCTCGAATAATAATCTACTTGCAAAAACAAAAATCCTGAAAATCGGCTATTTTTAGCCCCGTCACAGTGGCGTTCCCCCTTTAAAAATCGGTAGGAAGATACCGATGATACCTTTTTCGTTGAGGCGAGTAAACGTTCTCGTATTTTCGACTTCTGCGTCGCTTCAACTTCACCCGAGACGGTCAGCAAATAATTCTGTACATCTTTCGTAACTTTAACGCTCTGCAACACTTTTAGATCGTCCATCATGTTGCCAAGCGTTATTCGTAAACACTTGTGACGCCATTCGCGCCACAATATCGTACGACGAAAGACGACGGTTTTCCTCATTGCCCCAAGCTTTTCATGACCCGTCGCTATTATGGCCTTGTTTGCACTCTCAACGACTCTCAATGGCACCAATATCGCGTTCTTAAGCTCCGCGGGATCACCGCACAAACTTGATTCTATCTGACCCATTTTCAGGACCAATTGCACCTGCTGATCCTCGAGCGCTTCGTCCAGTTGAATTTCCCGCTCTTTCAACATTTCTCGCAGCTGCGAGACTCTGGCTTCCGCATTTGTGCAAGATTTTTGACGCGACACGAAAGTTTGCTCGGATTCGGCGAGATCCACAGCGCAGATTTTGATCTGCAAGTAATTTAAGGACTATTTTAAAATTCCCTAAATTCAAACTAAAATACCCTAACTTCAAACGTGATAAAATTTTTAATCAATTCATACACTTTCATTTCATAATATTTTATTGCTTAGCATAATTGATTAATTAAATGAACAATATAATAAAATATTTCAAATTTTTTTTAAATCCATTTAATTAACTTACCCTCGGTACATTTTTTTTTTTTAATGAGAAAGTTTTAAATAGGAAGGTTCTATTAAAAGTAGTACATAAGATTTATAAAAAAAATTATAAAACAATTCTTTGGGGTTCAGTGCGTGAAATTGATAAATAAATTAAATAAATACATGTTTAATTATCAATATTTAGAGAATGTTGATTCCCAACTCGTTAATAATTTTAAAGAACTCGTTAGCTTCTTGGTCTTCATTCGTATTGAAATCGAAACTGTATATTCAAAACCCTTCAAAATGAGCACAAGTTAACCGCATTTGATGTATTTATGACGCCACAATCGTAAAACTACGTTTTTTCGAAAATCAAGAATAAGTGAAAAACCTCATTTTTTTTTAATCTGAAAAAATCATATTAAATTTTTACGACAAAAGATCTATATTTCTGTCGAGTTTGAACTACTTCTGACCAATAGATTTTGAATTATTGATCAATTTCATCTTTTAGAAATCAGTTTCACCTATTTTGGGACATTGAGGTTTTCACTTTAGATTTTCTGACAATTTCGTTAATAAAATCGATAGTCATTGTTTCAAAAAATTATGAAACAATTTGTTTACAATTTTTTAAGATCCATCTCCATTGATGACAATATTTACGAATAATTGCTTCTTCTGCAACTTTAGGTCTAAAGTTGCGATTGTTTCAATTGTAAAAAATTGTAAAACAATTTATTTACAGTTCTTTGAGATCCATTTTCATCAAATGATGAAAATATTTACGAATAATTGCTTTTTTTCTGCAACTTTTAACCTAAAGTTGCAAAAAATCAATTATTCGTGAATATTATCATCATTTGATGGAGATGGATCTCAAAGAATTGTAAATAAAATGTTTTATGATTTTTTGAAACAATGACTATCGATTTTATTGACGAAATTCTCAGAAAACCTAAAGTCAAAACCTGAATGTCCCAAAATAGCTGAAACTGATTTCTAAAAAATGAAATTGATCAATAATTCAAAATCTATTGGTCAGAACTAGTTCAAACTCCACAGAAATAGAGATATTTTGTCGTAAAAATTTAATATGATTTTATCAGATTTTTAAAAAATGAGGTTAATCAGTTATTCTTGATTTTCGAAAAAACGTAGCTTAACGATTGTGGCGTCATAAATGCACCAAATGAGGTTAATTTGTCCTCATTTTGAAAGGTTTTGAATACAGTTTCGATATCTCGAAGTGAAATTCTCGAATTCCAAAATCCGGCGGAGTTGTGCACAAAAGCAAAAAAGTTGCTTTTCGAGTCGTTAAAAGTACGCAATTTTCAAAAAATCATAACTCTTACAAATAATTTTATTTTTGGCTAGCGATTTAACAGCAATGTTTTCTCATGATAGAGAACACAGGAAAATATCGAGAGTATGATCGGAGACATCGATTTTTTTTGACCTGCTGGTTTGACGTGGAATCTGAATTCCACTCTTGTCTGAATTCGAAATAAGGTAAATGTCCCAATGCACGACAACATTGTAATATTCCAAAAAACATTGCTGCAATCTTGCTGCAATGTTGCTATGTCCGCCGATTGAAATATTGCTGCAATGTTCCGCAATGTTCCAGAAATATTGCATCCAATCAATCCGCAATATTCCAGCAATATAACTCGTAATGCATATTCAATATTCCAGGAATATTACCTGCAATGGAAACTTTATCATTTGAATCATTGCATAAAATAAAAATATGTAGTTTTAAGTCCATGGGACTGCGCGACCACAGAGCGCGGGTAAATATTCCAACAATTGATTCTTAATTGAGAATGAGGACCCCGATGCTGGTAATACACCGGACCTTTATTGGTGCTCGGTGGCTCTCTCGCCAGCGCGAGAGCGCCCACGGACCGCCGCCACCTAGCGGATGTCAGGCGAAGTGCCGAGATCGTGGCAAGCCCCAGGTCGTCCCGTTTCAATATATGGTCATATTTTACGGATAAGAATCATTCAGAAACAAAATATATTTTGGTTTTATAGCTTTTCTGATATTAAACATTTTTTCAATACGAATATCACAATGTCTTAATATTATTAATATCACATGTCCTATTAATGTCAAAAGGACAACAAAATTTTGAAAATAAATATGAAAAAAGAAAAAGAAAATGACTCGAAATCAATCGTTATTGATATTTTATGAGGAATAAATGAATAGATCTTTTTCAATTGATCCTTTCCATATTCATTATGCTCGTGTAGTTGTAAAATTTGAAGTTCGATCTCACCAATATTGCTGCAATTTACTCGCAACGTTTCAATAAAATATTGCAGGTATGTTGCTCAGGAACATTCCCGAAACATTGCTGAGAGGTTTCAGTGCCATGTTGCGTAGTAATGTTGCCACAACATATCTGCAATATATCATTGCACGTGCAATATGACAACATTGCAGCAATGTTATGTGCTGTAGGGGTATCTGAGCTGAAGTACTGAGGAATCGCGATATCTTATTGAAGCTATTTCGAAGTGGTTTTTATTGTTTTCGAACTGAGCCTTAGCTTTTTTTATTCGCAAAGATACCACTAATTTGATCATGTTGTCTCAATTAGCGAAAAATGCGTTTTAAGTACTTAATTTTCATGTCCGGTTATTGGTACATACGAAATGTATCTTGTACCGATAACCAACCATGTGTCCGGATATCGGTACTTGCTCGCGACTATGTTCAGTCCCAGTAACCGGACATCCGCCGACATGTATGTTATTCGTGCATAACCTCAAAATTTCGGTGACACATTCTCCGAGCAGCGACGAATTTTTCTCAATTCACCCCCTCCCTTCCCCCCACCATAGAGACGAGTGGTCGGTTATAGGGTCATAATATGTGGTCGGATATTGGGTCATACAGAAAAACGGGTGGTCGGGTACTGGTACATTTACATTTCTCAGTATTTTCGGTTATTATGAATAAACAACTAATTATAGCAACAACTATACCCTGTGTTTTGGAAACTACCCGTAGTAAAAAACTCCATTCGTTGCCATTGAAAAATTCCCATTCATTCCCCATTACCAAAATAACCAACGGAGATGAATGCCGAATTGCCTAAGGGGATTTTCGCCATTGAATTCCCCATTTGAAACGGAATGGGGATTATCCTATGGGGATTCAATGAAGAAAATCCCCATAAGCAATTCGGCATTCATCTCCATTGGTTTTTGTAGGCAATGGGGAATAAATGGCGATAATCAATGGAGATTCTTTCATATAGTAAAAAACTCCATTCGTCACCATTGAAAAATCGCCATTCATTCCCCATTACCAAAATAACCAATGGAGATGAATGCCCAATTGCCCAAGGACATTTTCGCCGTTGAATTCCCCATTTGAAATCGAATAGGGATTTTCCAATGAGGATTGACTTCCCCATTTCAAACGGAATAGGGATTATCCCATGGGCATCAGTCGGCAAGAACTCCTTTGCATGGATTTTTTGGACACCGATTCCTGCTAATATTCCGTGCTCACACTCGTGTAGATAAGCATACTCTTCGCATAATCCGTATGGGAGTTTAGCGGGTTGCCGTCCTGCGACATCTCGCGCCAAGTCTCGGAACTAACGCGACGTGGTTTCCAATGGACATCTTTGGGTAATGCTGATCATTCAGTTCATCCGCATTTACGTCCCAATGGACATCATTGGGTAAAGCTGATCATTTCGTTCATCAGCATTTGCCTTCTAATGGACACCATTGGGCAATGCTGATCGCTTGGTCCATCAGCATTTGCTTTCCAATGGGCATCATTGAGTAATGGTGATCATTCGGTTCATCCGCATTTGTTGTTCAATGGACGTCATTGGGCAATGGTGACTTTTCAATGGATATCCATTCACTGATCAATGGTCGTTCCTATACGCCATTGAAAAATGCGGAAATCTTAATGGGTCCCCATTCACTGTCCAATGGAATCGTATGAGGACCATTGGTTGCCATTGGCGATTCAATGGAGTTTTTTACTACGGGTAGAGACTTCAAGCTTTCCAATAGTCATAGTTGTTATAGAAAATAGTTTATTTTTAAACGCAAAAAACAAGTTAACTTTTTCGTCGCCTCTTGGATGGTCGGGTATATTGGGACATTTATCTTACACGATTTTTGAAAAAATCTGATTTTTCCTCTAACCTTGATTTCCAATTCAACTTTCGCTCGTCTGAGTTTGCACAGTAGATTCCAATGGCCGGCGTCTATCTGAGCTGGTAGATTATTCGGCATCACATCAAGACTGTCCATACCACGAAGAAAATCCGTACAATATCCTGGCAATATTTCGGATTTTTCACCGCTAACGATATTCCTCGAGATCTCGGTAAGATAAGTTATCGACGTGCAGGTCAATTGCACGTTCCTCGGACGTTTTCGATAATGTCTCAACAGATGCTCGACCATCGGTTGCTTGAGATCAGGAAACTCACCTCGGAATTTGCTGTCAAGGATTTTGTCCCGTTTCGACAAATTTTCATAACGATTTTTCGTCTCGGTAACGACGCTCTCCAGTATTATCGAGAGATCGCAAAGTTTTCGATGATTTTTCTGGGCCAACGATAATTCATCGCTTGCCGATTGCATCATCTCGATTCCTCTTCGTCTCAATTCGTGTCTTTGCGCGTCACGAAGACGCATCGATGTCTCCTGCAATATCGCAGACTCGATTTTCATTCGATCGAGACGAAAAGTTTCGAGACTTCGATCAAAATGCTCGACGTTTCGCTTCAAAGTTCCTGTTGAAAGCATCGTTTGTATAAATTATTGGGAAACAATAATAAACTGAAGAAATGGCGATACAGTTTTGATTTGTAATCATCTGAGAGAACCTTCCACTTCGGTTATTTTGTCCAGAAGTATTTTTTTATACTTTTCACGATCTCTTTCGAGCTCCTCGCACTTAATTCGATAAATCTCACAGACTGCGATTTCTTCCTTAGTAAAAGTCGAAGGATCTTTGCTCGATAGACAATCAGGTATCGGTGGATTCTTCTTGATCTCATCCTCCCATCTGCAGCCATTCCAAAACAAAGATTCGATCTACGTAAGGAATTGAATTCTCTATTGCTCATTCGATTTTAACCCTTACTTGACAAACTGGTATAAAACACCTCAGTCCAACATTTCCGTAAGGCGAGGCTGAATACCGACATTATTACTGAAGCCCTACATTATCGACTCATAATCGCTGTCCAAACTTTTTCCAATAACGGTGGATGAATATCAATTAAATTTATGAATTAATGATGAATGAATTGCAAAATGCAAATGCGAGACATAAATCAAAGTTTTCGCTAATTGCCACTGACTTGTCAAACAGTTTGGATAGAAGTCTGATGAAAGTAATGTTTATTTCATAGGAATTCAACACAGTGCTGCCCTCTTTCGGATTTTTGTGAACTTAATTTCGCCATTTTTTTCGATCAAACACGAAATTTATCAACATTTATCTCGTGATTTGGATTCCAAACTTACGTCGCGGTTTTTTCATAAAATAATGTCAAAGATGTATCGATATTCGTACTTTGGTGTTGGTTATGGAGCCCCACTCTTGGTTTTAGCCAAAATGCCGTAAGAACATAATAATTTAATATTTTCAATTACAGATTTTTGATGATAATCGGATCTGTAATTTTTTCTTTCGTTTTCCGAAAAAATTTTAGTGAGGCTCCATTTGTGCCATAATTCTGATGATACTCTCAAAATTTTATTAATTTTCATCCATTCGTGCCAGAGCAAGTTTGGAATCCATTTTCGAGGTGCTAATGTCGGTATTTAGCCTCCCCTTAAGGTAGTAGCTCACTGCGACGGGTTCAAAAAATCGATTTTCTTATATTTTTCGCAAGATAAGCAACTTAAGAATATACTGTTTCAGATCGAAATTTAAAATATTTTTCAAGTTATAGCCAAAAGAAGACAGTAATTAACTAATAAGTTAACATTAAAAATTACTAATTACACTGCGACCTCGATAATCGAAACCTCGATCGTTGCAATTGCAGCGGAGTGGGGGAAGCGCCGAGCCAATCGCGTTAGGCCGCCGTCAGCCACCAGCGGCGCAGAGACGGTTCTGTGCAATGTGCGCAACCCCACTTCTTGCAAGAGCCGGTCCCGACGGATTCCGCTTATCGAGGTCGCAGTGTACTACGGTTTGGCAATCACCAGAAACTGTAAATCTCTCGAAGAAATGAAGAGAGCTTTGAGATAACTTTCAGGAAACGAAAGGATTGCTCTATGCACCAGGCATAGCTGATTAGTGTAAGTATAATTTTTTTATACAAAATCTGTTGTCAAAACTTTAAACGCGTTTTTTCGAAACTACGTTTTCGAAATTTCGGGGAAGCACCGACTAAAAACTATTCAAGCGATTTTGCTAAAAATTTTACCCGTTATTTTAGACACACATAGCTAAATACCTAACCTCTGAAACATTAAATTTTTTAATAATAAATGAATTTTTTAAAACAATTTATCAAAAAAAAATCGATTTCGAAGACCTTTTTGTTCACAAGTCCGCTATTTCGTTTTTTTTCCCCTTAAAATATGCATTTTATAGGTTAGAGCACTAGAATTAAGCCTACAAAACAATAATTTATTTGGATATTTCATTTCAGATTACTACGAAAGTTTGTGTGCTTCCCCGAAACAAGTCGCCTTTTTTCGAGGACTCCACTTTGACGTACAAATCATAAACAAATTCATGTAAAATTAAGCAAATAAAATTGTTTGTACTCTTCAAGATACAAATAACAACGTGTAAGAATTTCGAAACGATCGCATTTTATTTTGTTATTTAAAAAAATTAATGAAAAAACGTCGAAATTTCGATCGTCACATTGGACTACTACCTTAATTTCCCAGAATAACTACCTTTTTTTTTAAAAGTCTATCAGGCTAGTATTTTTTTTCTTACAGTGCTATGTATTAAGCTAACTCAGTTACATTTTCAGTCATTTTTGTGGAAAAATAAAAAAGTTATGATTTTTTTCGTAAAAATTGTCATTTGTTCCATTTTTTTGGATATTTAAATTTTTTTTATGATATTCAACTTTGATATTTTACTATAAATCCTGCATAACCTTAGGAAGTAACCTCTTAGGAAGTTCCAAAAAAATTTGCAAGTTAAAATATTAAATGGTATATATTTTATAAGTATTTTTGTCGCTGGGTCACAAACGACCCCAGTGCGTAAAGTACGTTATTCCGCAGAAGTGCGTCAAGAAAGGGTTAATAACGCATACCTAACTTCCAGCAAACCGTCCATCATCATCTCGAGAGCACCTTCGCGAAAGCTGTCGTTCAATCTCAAGCGTTCCTCTTCTTGTTTTCTCATGAGTTCAAGACGCGTATCGCGCTCAAGATAAGTCGCAGCTTTTCCATTAAGTATTTCATCGTCACTGATCGTCACGATAGTTTCTGGCTTCTCGCTGTAATGCCACAATGGCTGTAACAAATTATTGTTTCTTGCACAATTTATTCCGAACATGTTCTTCAATTCCAAACAGCAGCGTTCGATCTCTTCGTTATGTTGGGCTGCCATGTTTAATTCGCGGTCTTTGATCGATCGCATTTTCGCGAATAATTCGTTGAAGTAAATCTTGAGCTTTCGCTCACGCTCTCTGACGACGATACTTGCTTCTATGGCCTCGCAATAGCTCGGACATTTTCTGATTTGATTTCTCGATGAAGAGGACATTTCCGGTAGGAATCGATGACCTGTAGTTCCTATGATCGATAGATCACCATTTTTTCTCGCTTCTTTTTTGCTGCCCGATGACTTGAAATTCACGATGAAACTCTCCCATCTGCGACGATTTTCCTCATCATTCGTCACGCGTGGAATCGGAAAATTGTCGACCCTTATTTTGCCATTTATCGACAAAAGACTGCACGCGTGAACCTTCATCGAGTCCCAGCACAATTCACGCAAATATTTTGAAATTCTATCACGCTGTGATATTTCCTTCTCCAGTTTTGTTTCAAGCGCTCTGGCGTTAACGATATTTATGTTTATCTTCCGAGATCGCGATTTTACGTCGAGATCGAAGTCGGAGATTGAAAGCCGAGAGTTTGTTGATTCACCCTGATTTGCATCCAGAAGACACTTTAGCTGGGACAAAAATTATAATTTTAAAAATCGTGGTTAAATTTTTCGTCAGGTAGTTTAGTAATCAATGGGAATGAACCATAATTAATGGAACAGCGGTGACATTTCAGGGAAAAAATGGCAGCGTCAGTTGTAAAATGGACTTGAGTGGCAAAAAGTAAATTTTTTGCCACTCTAGTCCATTTTACAACTGTTTACTTGAGTGGCAAAAAGTAAACTTTTTGCCACTCAAGTCCATTTTACAATAAATGTTCAAAACTGACGCTGCCATTTTTTCCCTGAAATGTCACCGCTTACCATAGGGGTAAAAATCAGAATTGAGAAATAGTTTCAAATCTTCAAGTTTGCAATGATCAAATTTGAATTATCAACGATGAAAATAGAATTTGGCATTTTTATGGGAATCCTTTTCGGGGATTCGACCATCTTGCGTTTTGCCACAATGTTCAAGGTATTAAATATCCATACTGAAAAATAAGGATATCAAACATAGACGAGCTTGGAAAGGATATAGGCGTCGAGGGGCAGGTTCGCTTGTGCGAGAGGTAGCCACCTGGCGGATTTTTGGGGTACTGACAAATCTGCAGATATGATTTCGATGACAGGGAATTCAAATAAATAAATATAGCGGAAGTAAATATCGCCCAAAATTGGATGGAAAGAAAATTTTCTTCAACGTAACTAAAAAATAATCAAATAAACGATTATAGTACCTACGACTAGATCTTTTTTCTGGATGCAATTCAAGCGGTATTTTCGCCCATTTGTTGTTATCAGAAATGTACTAACAAGTCACCGGGACGTAACAAATACTAAGTTTAGTCATTTGTCATCAACATACGTCCAATAGCAAATTATTGAGAGAATCGACGAGGAACTCTTTTCTATTCGTCATTTATGAATGTCGAATGAATCATAACCGAGATTAATAAAATAGCAATTATTACTAGATGAAATAATTCATTACATACAAATTTAATAAACAATGTTTACTTGTTCTTGTAGTCTTGCAAAATCTTCGAGTATAGAATTGCATTCTGCAGTGGACTCTTCTCGTTTTATTCGAAGATTCATGGCATTATTTCGCTCTATCCAAGTTAAGTCATCGTCTTCAATGGTTTTCGCTTCTTGCACAGGATTAAAAGTCACATCCTCGAGATTCGCAACGTTGACGACGGATTCGACATTACTGAAAAAATTGATCCTGAATTTATTTATCATCCTTAATTTATTGATCAATTCATGAAAAATTCTATTTTGTAATTTTCGTCAATTAACCGTATCTTCGTTGCAGTGAGGTCACCATTTCTTCCCAATGATACGATCGTATTGCCATTGAAACACAGAATGGCATTTTTGACACCACCGTCCAATCGATGATGAGCCATAAAAATTGACAAAACTTGTTGAATTTTCCCAGGACTTCTCGCTATAATCAAGCCATCGTAGCCAAGAGTTAGGATCAATCGATCGTTTATGCAGATTTTTATGTTTCTCAATTTGTGACCGGAAGACAGAGCCTCGATCAAACTTATTCCTCGAAAATCCTCCTGTCAATAAAAAAATTAGATGATTGCTTTTTCGAACGCTTATCATAATAGTATCGTACGATATTTTATTGTACGAGTGAGCAAAGTACCAGTTTGAGCACGCGCAGCGCAAAGTGGCACTTTGCGCACGGAGTGCAATAAAATCAATTTTTTTTCTTTTCTATACACAAACCTGAATTTTCAAAAAATGCAATTGTCTCGTTAGATACGGTATTACAATAATTTCACGATTATTTCGACCGTACCACAAGGAATTCAAAATATTCGTCATGTCTATTACACATTCGACCTTCGCTTCAGCCTGGACATTGCTAAAAGAGTAGACAACGATTTTGCGACCAAATTTCCTCGACTCATTGATTTTGGCGAGGATCATGATCATCGTGCGTCCATCTTCATTTTCGTACAACAGAAAATCAATTACATCCACTATTACATGGATAAGACCGATTACAAGATACCGTTCCTTAGAGCTATTATCAGTACTGTCGATCAGGAATAATTTGGCACGATTATTATCAGCAACACCCAGACGAGTCGCGGACCAAGAGTATCGAATGATCTCCAATGATTCTCTCTGCAAGTGGATGATCCTTATGATCGATGGTTGTGAAACTTGGATCAAGTTGATCAGCACGAATTTTCCAATGGCAGTGCCGATTGACAGCAACGGTAAATTGGGATGTGAGGCGATGCATCGTACTGCAACAAAAGGATCAACATCCTTGAGATAGTCTCAGATAATGACAATAGAGTTTTGGAGGAGGCGTCTATTCTGGACAGTATTATTCCCCAAATTATTATTCTAGACATCGGAGTTGGGCAAAGTACTTGAAAGTACTTCAAGTATCAAGTACAAAGTACCGTAGGTACTTGAAGTATCAAGTACCGGTGGTCCTTGAAGTACTTGAAAAAATCATGTACCATTATCAAGTACTTTTCAAGTTTTCAGGTACGTCTCGTAAATTCTGGTACTTGGGTCATTCCATGTCAAATCGACCAAGAGTTGGAATCGACCACTTTCAATTTTGGTGAAATTGAGTCAGAAATTTTATTGTACCATGAAACGAAGTTCTACCAAGGAAAAAAAATTAATTTTTTGTTTCAAAAGTCATGCAAAATTCAAAATTTAACCATTTTTCAATTTTATTTCTAAATATCTTGGAAACTATGATAGTTATGAAAAATCGTTTGTTTCGTCCCGAAGAGTATACTTGGGGCTACGAAAAAAAAATATTCCGACAAATTTCTTTGAAAAATGACGAATTTGGAGAATTTTGAATTTTTTTAAATCGTGAAAATCCACAATTAACATTGAATTTTTTGTTCAATTTTTTAAATATAATACCTTGTACTGATTTGAAAAGATCCTGAAATTTTCAGAAAGGTGTTTTTTTGTTTCAAAAATATAATTTTTTTTTAAGTTGAGCAATCGTGTAATTTTGTAACTTTGAACAGTCAAAATTACATGATTGATCAACTTCACTTAACTTGGAGGTAAAAAAAAAGTTCTACCAAAATTCAAAAATTCATATTTTTGAAAAAAAAAACACATTTCTGAAAATTTCAGGATCTTTTAATATCAGTACAAGGTGTTTTATAAAAAAAAATAAAACCAAAAATTTAATGTTGATCGTGGATTTTCACTATTTTGAAAAATCCAAAATTCTCTAAATTCATCATTTTTCAAAAATTTGTTTCGGAATATTTTTTTTCGTAGCCCCAAGTATACTCTTTAAGACGCACCCAGAACGATTTTTTCGTAACTATAATAGTTTTCGAAATATTAAAAAATTAAACTGGAAAAAATGGTGCAATTGTGAATGTTCGAAAAAAAATTTCAATTCTTTTCCTTTGTTAGAACTTTGTTTTATGATAAAAGAAAACTTCTGACCAAATTTCACCAAAATTGAAAGGGGTCGACCCATATTCAAAGGCTTTGCACATGCATCCATCAGCAAGACACATTCAAAAGTACTTGATACTTGTACTCGAAAAAAGTACTTGAAATTTTCAAGTACAGTACTTCAAGTGTAGGAAGTACTTGAAAAATTTAAGTATAATATTTGAAGTACTTTTTAAGTACTTTGTACTTGCAAGTATTGTACTTCAAGTACCTGCAAGTACCGAGTACTTTCAAGTATTTCCCAGCTCTGCTAGACATTATTTCCTTATAATTTTTTTTACACATTATTTTCCTGCATATTATTTTCCTACACATTACAACTTATAGCAAAACTCTGCACCGTGATTATCTATTTTAATAGACAAATTATTTCACCTTGAATTGAGAACTGTTTTCAAAAAATGTACCAGACTTTAATTATATAAAGAATGTCAATTTGTATAGTTTTTACATTTTACAATGAACTGCATGATTGATAAAAGAAACTGATTTCCCTTGTATCAATCTTTATCTGTCAATGCTTTACTGAATTCTGATTCTAAAAATCGATCTTCTGCTAACCATTCAACGAATCTAAGTTACGAGAAATTAGAAGAATATTCATCATACCCCGTAGTAAAAAACTCCATTCGTCGCCATTGAAAAATCCCCATTCATTCCTCATTGCCAAAATAACCAACGGAGATGAATGCCGAATTGCCTAAGGGAATTTTCGCCATTGAATTCCTCATTTGAAATCGAATGAGAATTTTCCAATGAGGATTGACTTCCTCATTTAAAACGGAATGGGGATTATCCTATGGGGATTCAATGAAGAAAATCCCCATAGGCAATTCGGCATTCATCTCCATTGGTTTTTGTAGGCAATGGGGAATGGATGGCGATAATCAATGGAGATTCTTTCATATAGTAAAAAAACTCCATTCATCACCATTGAAAAATCGCCATTCATTCCCCATTGCCAAAATAACCAATGGAGATGAATGCCCAATTGCCCAAGGACATTTTTGCCATTGAATTCCCCATTTGAAATCGAATAGGGATTTTCCAATGAGGATTGACTTCCCCATTTCAAACGAAATAGGGATTATCCCATGGGCATCAGTCGGCAAGAACTCCTTGCATGGATATTTTGGACACCGACTTCTGCTAATATTCCGTGCTCACACTCGTCTAGATAAGCATACTCTTCGCATAATCCGTATGGGAGTTCAGCGGGTTGCCGTCCTGCGACATCTCGCGCCAAGTCTCGGAACTAACGCGACGTGGTTTCCAATGGACATCTTTGGGTAATGCTGATCATTCAGTGCATCCGCATTTACTTCCCAATGTACATCATTGGGTAAAGCTGATCGTTTCGTTCATCAGCATTTGCCTTCCAATGGACACCATTGGGCAATGCTGATGGCTCGGTCCATCAGCATTTGCTTTCCAATGGGCATCATTGAGTAATGGTGATCATTCGGTTCATCCGCATTTGCTGTCCAATGGACGTCATTGGGCAATGGTGACTTTTCAATGGATATCCATTCACTGATCAATGGTCGTTCCTATACGCCATTGAAAAATGCGGAAATCTCAATGGGTCCCCATTCATTGTCCAATGGAGTCGTGTGAGGACCATTGGTTGCCATTGGCGATTCAATGGAGTTTTTTACTACGGGACACTTTATTTGAGACGGTATTCTGGTCTAGAATTTTGAAAAAATCATTTTTTTCCTTCAGATTCTTAAGGTTTAGACCTTTAAGGTACTAGTCTAGTTTAGAACGCCAAAAAAGCAAATTTTTAAGATTTTTTTCCTTAGCTCTTTTATCAGATATGACTATAAAACTGTTATTACAACATTGTCTATCCTTCGAATGTATATTATAAAAATTCCTTTTTTTCGATTCTTTGAATAATTTATAGAAGACGCCAAAGTAAAAAATGTCTTGTCCCATCTTGGCCCATGTCTTAATCTCAGGATTGGCAAGTCTGAAACAAAAAAAAATAGAAGAGCCTTTTAAAGAAGAAGGTTTCTTATACAACAATTAACCACCGTAAATGAAAAAACGATTTTATAAAAATGGCGGATGTTTTAAATGAAAATAAAAATTAAATTTTTCACAATTTATTTAAAACATTCGCCATTTTTTTTAAATCAATTTTTCATTAACGGTGGTTAATTGTTCTGTAAGAAACCTTCCTCTTTAAAATGCTTTTTTATTTATTTGTTTCAAACCTGCAAATCCTGAGATTATCTTTTCAGTCATGGGACAAGACATTTTCGACTTTGGCGTCTTCTATAAATTATCCAAAGAATCGAAATAAAAAATAAATTTTTGTATTCTACTTTGTTCTACCTACCTACAATGTTGTAATAACATTTTTATATTCATATCTGATCAAGGAGCTGAGGAAAAAAAATCTTAAAAAATTGCTTTTTTTTAGGCCTTCTAAAATAGTACCTTAAGAATATATTCTCGAAAGGAAATTTTTTAATTCCAATAATTTAAGGTGTTCTATTTATTATTATTATTATTATTATTATTATTATTATTATTATTATTATTATTATTGGATTTCGAAAAATTAATCAATCACCATGTCCGTGAATGTTCAATGACAAATCCTTCATCACGAATTGTCCGGTGACACATTGAAAAATGCTCAAACGATCGGATTCATCGATTGCCACGACGTGATCGCCCCGTGGATTTATCGACGTAAGAAATTCGTATCTTGTGCCTTGATAAGCAACAATTCGAATTTGCGGTGAAGCAGCTTCATCGTTGGCGCTCAATTCAAATATTTCGCCTCCTTTGCCGCAAAACAAGAGACTATCGCGATTCGAGGATCTCACCACACTCACAGGATGTGATATCGCCTGAATTGACCAAACCATTCGCCAAGGACTCTCAGACTTTACACGATCATCGAAGATCATTGGTTTTCTGTAAAACTTTGCGACAATCGTCATCATACAAAATTAGATACATGATTCTTACCATCTAGATTTTTAGATGAACTAGAGGAGAATTAGATTTATTCAAACAAAATTTTGTCTCGTTAAGTTAGTCCCAGATCGGGAGTATTATTTTTCAAAAATAAAGAATCCATAGTTTGTGTTTATTACAGTTAGTTTTTTTAAACAAAAATTGGTTTTAATAAATTATTATTTAATCATATAATATTATCATTAATTATTATTTCGTTATTCAATAAATTAATTAAAAATACTTCAAAGATACAAGAACGTAAATATAATTTTTTAATATTTATATAATTTTAATTTTATATATTAATATTAATGTCATATTAATATTGAACTTTTTTTTTTCCTCATTAACAGTTTAAAAAATGTCAATCTCCAAACATTGACAAATGGGAAAAGGCATAGATAAATATGTAAATAAATTTATACTTTCAAATAATGTTGGGGTCTTTTTGGCCCTCATGTGCTTCGTTCGGGATCAAGATCTTATGAAATTCTGACCAAACTCACCAATATTTTAGATTCTCGATTAACCAGTACGAGTCCTGATCGAAAGCTCTCGATCAACGGAGGATTATCCTTCGAAACCGTCTCGACTTTAGATTCGCCTCGGACAACGAGATGACGTTTTTTGCCATCATTAAAATGCAGAGTAACATTCCCGTTGACATCGCAATGGAATAAATTACCATCGGACGTCCACGATGAGCATGCAGCTTTCTTTGTTGAAGAATAATTCTCATTCGTTGGTGATATCGTTATTATTCTTGAACACACGTTGATTTCGTACACAGCAAGATTTCCGGTAGTTTCACCCAACTGTGATACCTGGTACGGCGAAGACGGTGAGCATCTGGTTGTTAATTTTAACTTTATTTAATTTTATTTTTAGGGGCGGGGTCGAAGAGTCGACTAACCAATATTTCGAACGGCCTAAATCCCGAATTTCACGATTACGAGCGTTCGAATAACGAAGCGCCGAAATCCCGAACGCCAGAAAAGCGACAGCGGAGAGAGCCGCCCCATGCGTAAGAGAGAGAGAGATGCGCCTCCTCTCTCTCTTACGCATGGGGCGGCTCTCTCGACTTTCTCTTTTCTGGCGATCGGGATTTCAGCGCTTCGTTATTCTAACGCTCGTAATCGTAAAATTCGGGACTTCGGCCGTTCGAAATATTGGTTAGTCGACTCTTCGACCCCGCCCCTATTTTTATTTTACTTTATCGATCTTAAGATAGATCTTAAGATCTTAAATTCGGGCCTCAGCGTCGTTGTATTGTCATCAAAAGATTGATTTTTAGAATGAACATTCAGCAAGGCATGGATAGATCAAGATCGATACGAAAAAAATCAACTTTAGTATGATAAAATTATGGCGATCATTATAAAAAGTATAATATAAAAATGAAGTATATTAATTATTTAATATACTTAACTTCAATTCAAGAAATAATGCCCATCTTTAAATAGTTAATTGATTAAATAATTGATTAATTGAATTGAATTGAAGTTAAGTATATTTGTACTCACTGACGAAAAGCAATTAAAACTCTTTTCTCAACTTCGATCAACCAATTTAATTCCGTTTTTTTTAAAGATGAATTTCACAGATTCTTTTTGATCAGTATTATCACTGAAGTTTTTTATCGCCAAAAAAGAACGAACAGAGATCCGAAAAATTGAGAAATATATTCTGGAAAGAATCCGGAAAGCTCTATTCGATCAAACATTCAGATGATAATAATCGATCATTCTCGAGAAAAGATTGATTTGTGCGATAATGCAATCAGGGTTGCGAAATTTTTAATGAAAAAGTAATCCATTAACCATTACTTTTTTAATGGCTAATGAAAATAATTTCCATTAACCATTACTTTTTTAATGGCTAATGAAAATCATTTTAATGGTTAATAAAAATGCAAGTGCATTAAAAAAGTAATGCATTATTTGCAACCCTGCCCATTACAATGTAGTGTGTAATAGAAAAAATTTCCATTACCCATTGTAATGTAATGTGTAGTGTACAAAACTTTGATTGCAATATTGGGAATGGAAAAATATAGATGAATAAATTATTGCAATTTTGCATTACATTTTATTGATTTAGGACTTAGATTTTCAGGTACCTTAAATTCTGAAAAGCATCTATATTATAATTGTAAAAAGCATCTATATTATTATTGCAATGTAATGTGTGATGGAAAAGATTTTGATTGCAATTTTGGGAATGAAAAAATATAGATGAATAAATTATTGCAATTTTGCATTACATTTTATCGACTTAGGACTTAGAATTATAATATAGACGCTTTTTAGAATTAGACTTGGATTTTTAGAATTATAATATAGATGCTTTTTAGAATTTAAGGTACCTGAAAATCTAAGTCCTAAGTCAATAAAATGTAATGCAAAATTGCAATAATTTATTCATCTATATTTTACACATTACATTGCAATGGATAATGGAAATTTGTTCTATTACACACTACATTGTAATGGGCAGGGTTGCAAATAATGCATTACTTTTTTTAATGCATTTGTATTTTCACTAACCATTGACATTTAATGGTTAATGAAAATAATTCCCATTAACCATTAAAATTTAATGGTTAATGGTTAATCGTTAATGGAAATGATTTCCATTAACCATTAAATTTTAATGGTTAATGGAAATTTTTTCCAATAATAACCATTAAATGTTAATGGTTAATGAAAATGCAAATGCATTAAAAAAAGTAATGCATTATTTGCAACCCTGAATGCAATCAACGCCGGGTATCCTTATCGCAACTCACCTAATTCGCTGATATTGATCGGTTATCGTTGTATCGATCGAGGCAAGACAATCGCCGGTTCTCCAGAGCCATACGATTATTTGGAAATCTGGAAAACTCGTTATTGTCAGTAGATACTCCGTTCCCGCAAATGCACTCGACAAATAACCGTTTGGTCCACATTCCAAAATGCAATTTGACACTTTTCGTATGACCGGATATGTGAAAATAAATATTTTCGGACGACGTCGTCTCTCAGCGGTGGCGAACATTGAAACAGCCTAAAAAATAATTAATTTACCGTCATAATATCCAGGAATTGAATTTTGAGAAAATATCACAATCTAAATAAATTAATAATAACAACAACAACAACAGCAATAAGAATTATTATAAATGAATAAATGGAATATTTTGGAGTAAAATATCTTACGCCAAAATAATTTTTAATTTTTCAACCGAAGGAAAAATTCACAAATGCTTATTCCCAAATATTAATTATGATTGTCGAAGTAACCCGTAGTAAAAAACTCCATTCGTCGCCATTGAAGAATCCCCATTCATTCCCCATTGCCAAAATAACCAACGGAGATGAATGCCGAATTGCCTAAGGGGATTTTCGCCATTGAATTCCTCATTTGAAATCGAATGAGAATTTTCCAATGAGGATTGACTTCCTCATTTAAAACGGAATGGGGATTATCCTATGGGGATTCAATGAAGAAAATCCCCATAGGCAATTCGGCATTCATCTCCATTGGTTTTTGTAGGCAATGGGGAATGGATGGCGATAATCAATGGAGATTCTTTCATATAGTAAAAAAACTCCATTCATCACCATTGAAAAATCGCCATTCATTCACCATTGCCGAAATAACCAATGGAGATGAATGCCCAATTGCCCAAGGACATTTTTGCCATTGAATTCCCCATTTGAAATCGAATAGGGATTTTCCAATGAGGATTGACTTCCCCATTTCAAACGAAATAGGGATTATCCCATGGGCATCAGTCGGCAAGAACTCCTTGCATGGATATTTTGGACACCGACTTCTGCTAATATTCCGTGCTCACACTCGTCTAGATAAGCATACTCATCGCATAATCCGTATGGGAGTTCAGCGGGTTGCCGTCCTGCGACATCTCGCGCCAAGTCTCGGAACTAACGCGACGTGGTTTCCAATGGACATCTTTGGGTAATGCTGATCATTCAGTGCATCCGCATTTACTTCCCAATGTACACCATTGGGTAAAGTTGATCGTTTCGTTCATCAGCATTTGCCTTCCAATGGACACCATTGGGCAATGCTGATGGCTCGGTCCATCAGCATTTGCTTTCCAATGGGCATCATTGAGTAATGGTGATCATTCGGTTCATCCGCATTTGCTGTCCAATGGACGTCATTGGGCAATGGTGACTTTTCAATGGATATCCATTCACTGATCAATGGTCGTTCCTCTACGCCATTGAAAAATGCGGAAATCTCAATGGGTCCCCATTCATTGTCCAATGGAATCGTGTGAGGACCATTGGTTGCCATTCGCGATTCAATGGAGTTTTTTACTACGGGAACATATTATTAATAGTCAAACTCTAATTCAAACTTTTTTGTTCTTCACTATTGTAACTAGATTTTTTTTTACCATTATCTATTGTCGAGTACACAAAAAAAAATTATTATTAAAAATTCTTCTTTACTATAATTACAGTTTTTTAAATATTAAATTCTTGATATCTTATGAGTTTTTCTCACCGGATGTCCAGCAAGGCAAGAAGCACCTCGGCCTCTTTCAGGACTATCAAATTTTTCGATTCTCTCCTCTCCCGTTGACAAGTCGAAGAACATTACATTGATCCCCGAGGCAATGGCAATTACATCGTCGAACAGAACAATGAAGTCTTTGATATTTCCAAATTTCACCCATCTCGATTGCAATGAAAAATCCTCGTTGAGAAAGTAGCAGTGGTAAGAAAATCCAATTTTTTTAATCGTCATAAAAAATTTGTGGTACCTCGTTTTGACATCAGAACGAGACATTTTTCCCCAATGTTCTCAAAAAGAGATGCAAGCGGAGCGATGAAATATCGATTTTTTTTTTCTTGAAAATTTTGAATTAAACAAATTGAAATTAAACAAATTTGAAATTTTGAATTCAACAAATTATATATGGGTCATTCCACGTCAAATCGGCCAACAGTTGGAATTGACCTCTTTCAATTTCGATGAAATTTGGACAGAAGTTTTTTTTTATCATAAAACGAAATTCTACCAAAGGAAAAGAATTAATTTTTTTTTCGAAAATTAAAAATTTCACAATTTTTTCAATTTTTCAAGTTTATTTTTTAAATATCTCGAACATTATTATAGTCCTGAAAAAATCGTCCTAGGTTCGTCTTGAAGAGTAAACTTGGGGCTACGAAAAAATAAAAAATAAAAAACTTGAAAAATGATGAATTTGGAGAATCTTGAATTTTTTTAAATCGTGAAAATCCACGATCAACATGAAATTTTTGGTTCAATTTTTTTTATATAACACCTTGTACCGATCATAAAAGATCGTGAAATTTTCAGAAAGGTGTTTTTTTATTCAAAAATATGAATTTTTGTAAAAAAAAATTCTTTTAACCTCCAAGTTAAGTAAAGTTAAGCAATCATGTACTTGTTACTGTTCAAATTTACAAAATTACATGATTGCCCATGAGTTTTGAAACGAGAATGTGAAATTATTGCATCGCAATTAAATATTCAAAATTTAAATTGTCAATTGGATAGTTTCAATATTTTCCTCGGTATATTTTGTGTAATCTATCATAAAAGTTCCCTATTAACTTATAAATATAAGTTCTTATTAAAAATAATAAGATTAATAATAATCGCAATTAAATATTCAAAATGTAAATTGTCAATTGGATAGTTTCAATATCTTCCTCGGTATATTTTGTGTAATTAATCATAAAAGTTCCCCATTAACTTATAAGTTTTGTTTATGAGCTAACTTATAAATATATTTATAAGTTAAACAAGAATGTAAAATTATTGCATCGCAATTAAATATTCAAATTGACAATTTACATTTTAAATATTTAATGGTAAGGAGGTAAAACAATTTTTTTTTTACAAAAATTCATATTTTCAAAAAAAAAACACCTTTCTGAAAATTTCACGATCTTTTATGATCAGTACAAGGTATTATATTAAAAAAATTAAACCAAAAATTTAATGTTGATCGTGGATTTTCACGATTTAAAAAAATGCACAATTCTCCAAATTCATCATTTTCAAAAAAAAATTTTTAAATATATTTTTTTCATAGCTCCGAGTATACCCTTTAAGACGAACTCGGAATGATTTTTTCGTGACTATAATAATGTTCGAGATATTAAAAAAATAAACTTGAAAAATTGAAAAAATGGTGAAATTTTGAATTTTCGAAAAAAAAATTAATTCTTTTCCTTTGGTAGAACTTCGTACTTAAAAAACGACGAAAATATTTAAAAAATGAAAGAGGACACTGATGAGTCCGAGACGTCACGATGCACTGCAAAATATTCACGACTATTTTGGTAACTTGGAAACGCCAAACAATTTCACCCCAATCGATCGTTCGAGGGTCTTTGACTCGCAACTTATGGGATGTTATTAACCCGCGAATACCATGCATTCCTTTCATTCGTCGGACCTTATAAACAAATGCTATTCACGAGCATGATTTGCAAACAATGTTGTTCCGAATTCGAAAAATTGTTTGTCCTCATCGCCGATTCCTTTGCTCGCGGATTTGCGATGCCTGGATTTTGGCACGTTGTGCCTATTAGATGCCAGTGAAATTTGCAAAGACGTGGTAATTGTCGGTGCTTCAAGTGTGCCACTGGATCGAATAATCGTGGGGGAGTATATGGGCTAATCCATGACAAATCGACCACTTTTAAACTCGACCCCTTTCGATTTGACTGAATTTTTTTTCCTTTTCTACCCCATTAACACCATTTTTCAGAAAATTATCAATTTTTCAACCCAATTAACCCAAAAAAGGCTTTTTAAAAAATAGCTTTAACTTCTTCAAAAATTGACTCATTGGGACGTTTTTTCCCCCACTTTTTCATCTTTCAATGTACTTTCGAACCCAATTAACCCAAAAAGGGCTTTTTTAAAAAATAGCTTTAACTTCTTCAAAAATTGACTCTTTGGGACGTTATTTCCCCTGCTTTTTCATCTTTCAATGTACTTTCGAAGTTCGCCATTTTTAATGTTTTTTTTCACTCAAAAAATACTTTGATAATGGAGTGATGTTAATAATTATCTCGCAATAGATATCTCGCAATTAAATAATAATAATCTCGGAAAAATGGCGCCCAACATGGGCTGACATTGTTCAAAAGTGGTCGATTTGACATGGAATGGCCCATGTATATTGAAGGTACGTACGTACGGGAGGGACCGTTATCGTACTGCCAGTGTACATAATAATGTGACTGCGCCTTAAAAAATTTTTTGATTCCTCTCCCAACACTTTCGCATTCCGTATGATAATTTTTTCCCCATTTATTTTTTCCATCCGTCCTCGAAAAACAATGTCTTTCTAAATTAAATTACGCATTTTCTGTTTGTATACTAAATTTGGGACCATACAAAATTTCAAAGCATACCCCAAGAGGTTAAATTAAATTATTTTTAGTTAGAGTCTGCGTTGTTTAAGGGGTTATGCGCAGTCAGAAGGTCGAAAAAAAACAATTTTTCAAAAGTTTTTTTTTGAAAGACATTTTAATTTATTGACGTAAAAATTTATATACATATTTTTATTGCACTCCGTGCGCAAAGTGCCACTTTGCGGACACTGCGCGTGCTCAAACTGGCACTTTGCGCACTCGTACAATAAAATTTCGTACGATACTATTGTAACTTTTAATTTTATTTTGAATTTTTTTCGTTTAAAGTAATGATTCTTGACCACGATATCTCTGGATTGAATCGTCCAAAATAAAAAAAACAAAAAGATTTTGTTAATATAAGGTAAAATCTAGTATTTAACCGAAGGAATAAGCAAAATATTTACTTTTAACAAAATAGCAACTTAAATAAAAAATTTCGATTTTTGATGGAAATTTTTACTGTTTATAACACCTTAATATTGAAAAAAAATAACAGAAAAATAGGAAATTAGAAAAATAAAATAAAAATAAAAAAAAGAAAATAGAAGCGTTTAAATGTTGGAAGATATTGATGGAAATGATTTTTCCAATTGTGGATTTTCCGGCAAAGAAAATATGTGACTAAAACTCACATCTCTTGGAAAATATGTCACAATGTCTGATTTCCTTGAAATTTGAGATTAAATGTTTTCTTTGCAATTTATCATTCTTCATTATAATTCTTCATTCAAGAATTAGATCATTTATACAAAAACTTATTTCATTCGAATATTTTATTTCAGATCCGCCAGAATAATTATTAACATCACTCCATTTTTGAATTAAAAAAAAAATAGAAGTAAATCAGTGCAGGCTTTTGGAAATATAGAAAATGTATTTTAAAAACTTTACAAATTTCCGCACAAAAAACTTATCAAAATTTAGATCTTTTTAAAATAATCGAATGTATAAACATTTTATAAGCATTACATTTTGACGAGCCAAACGCTTGAATTAATACTACAAAATGAAAGAATTCGTTGAATGCTTAATAAGAATTTAAGAATACACCCTGATGCATAAATTAATTTCTTGAAATTGAAGATCTAATTAATTCTCTGTAATTCGTTTCCTAAATTAATGTTTGTTGAAATGCTTCGTTAAAGAACTAGATTATTTATGGGGCATTCCATCCCAAATCGGACAGTTTCAAAAACTTTTTTTTTTTATTTCCTCAATTTTTTTATATTTTTGAGTACCCATCAAAAGACCTCTCCTGTTAAATTTTGAGATTTTTTTGATTACCCGTTCAAAAGATATTAAATTAAAAAAAAAACGCTATTTTTTTGGTATTTTGGTCATAACTTCTTTAATAATGGTCCAAATTAAAAGTTTTTTTTTCCAAAATTTTTGTTTTTTTATGGCCTTTTCAGAAAAAAATACAACAAAAATATTCGACGTGTTTTTCAATGAGTTTTTTGAGTTTTAAACGTTAAATCGCGTTTTTAAAAGTGAATGTCATTTTTGATTTTTTTTTTTAACTTTTTGCTTCAAACATCTATCTATTCAACAATTTTTAAGACTAGTCCGATCGTGGGATCTCAATTTTTTTTTCGATTTTTGAAAATTAAAAAAAAAATTCCATAAATTATTATGAATAACAATTTTTGTTACTTGAACTATTCTAATAAGCATATTAAAAATTGACTTGCCAAACAATTTAAATTGATAATTAAAAATTTATAGGAGTTTAAGAATGCGCGCTGATAAGTGTAATTCGATTTTCATTCGAATTTCGTGGGAGGTGTGACAATGGTGAGACAAAACGTGGTGGAAAGACGAGTACGATGGAACAGTAACCTACTAAGACAAAAGACATTTGCCCCTCCAGTGTTACCCCGATATAAAACCTGAGTGTTGACACGATTTTTTTTTCACTTCCAAACTGTTCGAGCCTCGAAAAAGTGTTTGTGTTTTGGAGAACCCCAGTCCGAATGATTAACCATTCGAGGATCAAAGTGTGATTTCTGTGTGTCAGTGTTTCGTCGATAAGGAGGAAAAGTTGGATTATCAATTTTCAACGAAAAAGGTCTCGCGATATTGGTATTAAAAAAAAAAAAAATCAACGAATTGAACGTTATAGAAAAGAAAGTGGCAAAAGTATGAATTGAAATATCGGTACTCGTAGGATTGAGTTTAGATTGGGCAAGGCGTGGGAAAAATGAATTGCTTGACCTTGAAAAAAGTAGCGACAAAAATGCGCTTTGGAAATAATTAATTTAGCAGAGATAACAATAGAAATTGTGAAATTTTGAGTATATCGGGTATTTTGACTATAAACAATGTTTTATTTGCTTAATTCTTGCAACAATTACTTGGTAATAAATGAGGTCATTTGCAGCATTCAAAAAATTACGGTTTATGTTTGGCATCATATCTTCAGTAATTTTTAATCGATCAGAAAAATTCACAAAGATTCTTGTAATATAAGTTTGTTGTTATAGTCTTTCGAGCCAAATTTTTGAATTTCAAGAAATTAAACAATTAATGGCAGTTTGAAAAAACTCATGTGTTTCGTGACAAAAATTTTACGATTTAATTATTTATAGAAAATATTGAAATCGAAATATCGAAAATTGGACTGTGGAAATCGAAAAATTGGACCGTGTTGAAAAAAAATAGTTCCAAGACAAACTTAGAGATTTAAGTGCGAGGCATTTTTTTTATTGTAACTTTGGAATCATGTGGAATTTTTTCAATTTGCTTTCACTAAAATAAGCATTAAACAATAGAGAATAATAATCTATACAAAAATTCGATTTTTCAAAAATTTTAAAAGTATATTAGGATTTTGTCGTAGATATCTCGTTGATTGACCGTAAGTTAATTTTGTTTTAACAAACCAGGCACATTTCTTTGTGGAATTTCTGAACCACGTGGAATTTTTGCAATCTGCTTTTACCAGAATGAGCCCAAAACTATATAGAACATTAATCAATATAAAAAAATCCATTTTTGGAAATTCTAAACGCATGTAAGGCCTAAAAGTGATGACCGAAATTTCGACGTTTTTTCATTAATTTTTTTAAATAACAAAATAAAATACGATCGTTTTGAAATTTTTACATGTTGTTATTTGTATCTTAAAGAGAACAAAAAAAAATGTGTTTACTTAACTTTACATGAATTTGTTTGTGATTTTGTACGTCGAAGTGGAGTCCTCGAAAAAAAGGTGACTTGTTTCAGGGAAGCACGCAGCTTTCCAAAGTCATCTAAAATAAAAAATCCAAAGAGATTATTGTTTTGTAGGCTTGATTCTAGTGCACTAACCTATAATATGCATATTTTAAGAAATAAAAACGAAATGGCGGACTTGTGAACAAAACTGTCTTCGAAGTCGATTTTTTTTTGGATAAATTGTTTAAAAAAATGCATTTATTATTAAAAAAATGAATGTTTCAAAAATTAGGTATTTAGCTATGTGTGTCTAAAATAACGGGTAAAATTTTTAGCAAAATTGGTTGAATAGTTTTTAGTCGGTGCTTCCCCGAAATTTCGAAAACGTAGTTTCTAAAAAAACGCGTTCAAAGTTTTGACAACAGATTTTTATTAAAAAATTATACTTACATTAATCAACTGTGCCTGGTGCATAGAGCAATCCTTTCGTTTCCTGAAAGTCATCGCAAAACTCTATTTCTTCGAGAGATTGTTAGTTTCTGGTGATTGCCAAGTAATTAGTTATTTTTCATATTAACTTATTAGTCAATTGCTCTCTTTTTTTGGCAATAACTTTAAAAATATTTTAAATTTCGTTCTGATACTTTTACAGTATATTCTTAAGATTAGACTGATTCAAAAAAAGCCACTATTTTTTGTTTTTCGCAGTAACATATTAAATACTTTCGGGAAGGTGAAAAAAGATGCCTGTTGAAATTAGAGCTCTTAATAAAAATATTTAGTGGTGGCACATCGCATATTTTGATTTCCCATTTAAATAACACAGGAAAAAAAATTTCAAAATTTGAAATTTTATATCTCGACTTCAAGTCAATGTACCAAAATGAACGATACATATTTTAGTAGAGAATTGAACGCTCTGCAAAAAAAATCTCTTATGATTTTTCGATAAACTCACTCCTTCAAAAGTTATTCAATGTTAAAGTTAAATTTAGAGCAAGCTTCACTTTTTTTTAGTTTCCGGCAAAATGTTGAAACTTATTACTAAATATCGTAAACACTTTCCTAAAATAAAAGTTTAAATTGCATTAACATAAATTACCTAATTTTTAAAGAAATTACCAACATAAGTTCATCCATATTCACAGTCTAATATACATATATGGTATTCCACGGTATTTCGATCAAAATCTTACCTTGATGATTTCGATTTTCCTCTAAATTTTTTATATAAATGAGGACATTGAAAAAAAAATTCCCAATTTTTTTCAGAATTTTTCGATCACGCGTTTTTTGGATTCTTTTTTTGTTTTTTTTAAAAAAACGAAACAACTTTGTAAAATCTGAAAAAATTCAGAAAAATCTAATAAAATATAACAAATTTTTTGGGCTTCGTTCAAAAATGGAGATTTTAATACTCTATGAGTAAAAATCAAAAAAATGAAAGAAACAAAAATGTACTCATAGAGTATTAAAATCTCCATTTTGGAACCAAGCTCAAAAATTTTGTTATATTTTATTAGATTATTCTAAATTTTTTCAGATTTTACAAAAGGGTCACTTTGAAAAAAAAAAAAAAAACCAAAGAACGCGTGACCGAAAAATTCGGAAAATTTAGGAATTTTTTTAAATGTGTTCTTTTATATAAAAAATTAAGAGAAAAATCGAAATCATCAAAACAAGATATTGTCGTGTCATTCCACGACATTCCGATAAAAAACTTGCCTTGATGATTTCGATTTTTCTCTAAATTTTTTATATAAAAAAAACACATTGAAATACATTTTTCTAAATTATTTCAGAATTTTTTGGTCACGCGTTCTTTGGATTTTTTTTTTAAAGGGACCTCTTTGTAAAATCTGAAAAAAATGAGAATAATCTAATAAAATATAACAAAATTTTTGAGCTTTTTCCAAAATCGAGATTTTAATACTCTATGAGTCAAGTTTTTTTTTTTTTTTATTTGACTCGTAGAGTATTGAAATTTCCGTTACGGAACAAAGCCCAAAAAATTTGTTATGTTTTATTAGATTTTTTTTATTTTCAGATTTTACAACATTGTCCCGTTAAAAAAAAAAAAAATCCAAAAAACGCGTGACCGAAAAATTCTGAGAAAATTTGGGAATTTTTGTTTCATTGTTCTTATTTATATAATAAATTTAGAGGAAAATCAAAATCATCAAGGTAAGATTTTGATCGAAATACCGCGGAATGCCACATATATATTAGAACGTGAATAACTTTTGAAGGAGTGAGTTTATCGAAAAATCACAGGAGAACTTTTTTGCAGAGCATTCAATTCTCTACAAGAATATGTATCGTTCATTTTGGTACATTGACTCAAAGCCGAGATATAAAATTTCAAAGTTTGAACATTTGTTTTCCTGTGTTATTTAAATGGGAAATCAAAATATGCGATGTGCCACCACTAAATATTTTTATTAAGAGCTCTAATTTTAACAGGCATCTTTTTTCACCTTCCCGAAAGTATTTAATATATTACTGCGATGAGCAAAAAATAGTCGCTTTTTTTCAATCAGCCTAATGTTTATCTTGCGAAAAATGTTTTTAAAAAATCAGTTTTTTGAACCCGTCACAGTGGGGTCACCTTAATTCGTCCATGAAATCAGTAATTGATTGACCGTAGGTTAACTTTGTCAAAGAACAGTCCAAGAAAATGAATAACCCGCGAATGCCCGTCGACTTTTGGTTGAACTCTGTGAAAGGGCGTTGACAGTTAGTCACTTGTTATGCGCCATGTTTGTCCGGACTATTTGGTATGCCGATGGTTGACTCTGGTCTTGATCACTTTGTAGTCACCTGGTGTCCACTCTCGCGGGCGAGCATTTCTTTTTCTTCTCCTTGGTGTCAGTAGGTCTCACGGGGGTGTGATTTCTCTGACCTTGATATTGACAAGATCGAATTTTTCAGATCCAACGCTGACTCGCCAATCTCCAGCAACAAGACAAAAGACAAATAACAACAAAGATGGCGTCTGAAGGAAGGATAATGGTGATTCTTGTCGCTCTCTCGGTTGTTCTCATGCTCGTGAAGATGGTGAATTCGTCAGAGATCCATCATGAAATGTCAACCAATCACAAAGATTCTGTCGTTCTTCCAAGTGCTTCCAGTCTCAAGATGGAAGGGCGAGGAGATGATCCTGATAACGATGTTGTCGAAGGAAAATCAAAAGTCTCGAACGCGCTGTCAACTGGCGTTGACAAAACCGGCAGACAACCCATAATCCTCGGTACATCCAAAGTCGCGATCGTTTATTCCGAGAGGAAGCCATTATCCTCGGACAAGGAAAAAAATGTCAAGGTGGATCATTCGTTATAATCAGAGGAAGATTTATTTGTGCTTTTGATAAGTACTCCCATCAATTATTTCAAAATGCTACTGAATACTGTTGACAGTTTGTCAAAGGTACATCAATGAGGTTTGGCCAATGGTACCATTCTCAATTGTACTATTCAGAGTTGGGCGAGTACTTGCAAGTACTTCAAGTATCAAGTACAAAGTACCGGTGGTACTTGAAGTAGAAAGTACTTGTTACTTGCAAGTACTCGTCAAAACGAGTACTTGAAGTACAAGTACTTGAAAAAATCAAGTACCAGTATCAAGTACTTCTCTAGTTTTCGGTACATCTCGTAAATTCTGGTACTTGGGTCATTCCATGTCAAATCGACCAAGAGTTGGAATCGACCACTTTCAATTTCGATGAAATTTGGTCAGAAGTTTTGTTTTATCATAAAACCAAGTTCTACCGAGGAAAAAAAATTGATTTTTTTTTTCAAAAGTTATGCAGAATTCAAAATTTAACCATTTTTCAAATTTTTTTTCTAAATATCTTGAAAACTATGATAGTTATGAAAAATCGTTTGTTTCGTCTTGAAGAGTATACTTGGGGCTACGAAAAAAAAATATTCTGACAAAATTTTTTTTTAAATGATGAATGTGGAGAATTTTGAATTTTTTAAAATCGTGAAAATCCACAATTAACATCGAATTTTTTGTCAATTTTTTAAATATAATACCTTGTACTATTTTGAAAAGGTCCTGAAAGATTTTCAGAAAGGTGTTTTTTTTCAAAAATATGAATTTTTTTGAAGTTGAGCGATCATGTAATTTTGTATTTTTCAGCAGTCAAAATTACATGATTGATCAACTTCACTTAACTAAGAGGTAAACAAAAAGTTTTACCAAAATTCAAAAATTCATATTTTTGAAACAAAAAAAAACACATTTCTGAAAATTTCAGAATCGTTTAATCTCAGTACAAGGTGTTATATAAAAAAATAAAACCAAAAATTTAATGTTGATCGTGGATTTTCACGATTTTGAAAAATTCTCCAAATTCATCATTTGCCAAAAATTTGTTTCGGAATATTTTTTTTCGTAGCCCCAAGTATACTCTTTAAGACGAACCCAGAACGATTTTTTCGTAACTATAATAGTTTTCGAAAAATTTAAAAAATAAACTTGAAAAAATAGTGAAATTTTGAATTTTCGAAAAAAATTTTTTATTTTTTTCCTTTGTTAGAACTTTGTTTTATGATAAAAGAAAACTTCTGACCGAATTTCATCGAAATTGAAAGGGGTCGATTCCAAATATTGGTCGATTTGACATGGAATTACCCATATTCAAAGGCTTTACATATGCAACCATCAGCAAGATACATTTAAAAGTACTTGATACTTGTACTTGAAAAAAGTACTTCAAGTACAGAAAAGTACTTGAAATTTTAAGATAATAAGATCATTGAACTCAAGTTGGAACATAAGATCGAACTTAAGTTCCAATTTATGATGAATCTTAAGTTTGAACTTGAGTGTCATTATAAGTTCATTCTTAAGTTCAAACTTTAGTGCGAACTTCAGATAGATCTCAGGTTCAAACTTAAATTTGATTTGAAATTTGATTTCAAGACACATCATCAGCTTGAACTTAAGTTCGATCAAACTTAATTATTTTTACAACTATTGCCAAAAATACGGTCGAGGAAGGCAATGAAAGAAGTTTGATCAAACATAAGTTCAAGCTCAAGATGGATATTAAGATTAAACTTCAAACGAAGTTTAAGTTTGAACTTACGTATAAACTTATAATGACAATTAAATTCAAACTTAAGATTCAACTTAAATTGGAACTTACGTTCGATCTTAAGTTCCAACTTGGGTTCAATGGAAAGTTCGGTTATAAGTTTGATCTTAAGTTCGATCCGAAGATAGATCTTAAGATCTTAAAATTCTGGCCTTAGATTTCCATAAACAATGGATAGGGGAATGTTCCACTTGAATTGTCTCAATAATTTGTCATTAGGCTTATTAATAAATATAATATTGATATTAATGACAAATAATATTAATAACAAATGGCAACTTTATCGTTTCTTACATGACTAGAAGAAGATGCCACTTGAATGGTTCGAATTATTTGTCATTGGAATTCGGAACCATTGGAACCAAATATCACTTGAACATTGCCAGTAACTTACTATTTTTCTTCAACCAATATTCCACTTTAGATTTCCCACTACTTAGGCCCGAATTTCAAGATCTTAAGATCAAACTTTCTATCGAACTCGAGTTGGAACTTGAGATCAAACTTAAGTTCCAATGTACGATGAACCTTAAGTTTGAACTTGAGTGCCATTATAAGTTCACACTTAAGTTCAAACGTTCGTGCGAACTTCAGATCGATCTCAAGTTCAAACTTGATCTTGGTTCGAAGTTTGATCTTAAGATCCATCTAGAGCTTCGACTTAAGTTCGATCGAAATTCTTTCAACGCCTCCCTCGACCGTGTTTTTTTTACATTAGTTGTCAAAATAATTAAGTTCGATCGAACTTAAGTTCAAGCTCAAGCTCGATCTTAAGATCTGAAGTTGGCATTTAAGTTTGAACTTAAGTATGAACTTATAATGACACCTGAGTTCAAACTTAAGATTCATCTTAAATTGGAACTTAAGTTTGATCTTGAGATAGATCTTAGATCTTAAAATTCTTAGCAAGTGGAGCTATATAATGAATGTCAAAAAGATTGAAGTGAATTTTCCCCCGAATTGCCATTGCAGTTTCATTAATGACTCTCTGATCCCATTCATTGGCAATGAAGATCCAGCGGAAAATTTTGCCAAGGATGAATTCCTCGTCCTCGAAAACATTCCTACTTCTATTCCGAATGATATCACGTTCGTTTGTTTTTCTATTTTTTTTTTTTTTTTCACAGGCTCCTAGAGTCGTTTATCCCCTTAAACCGGTCCCAGCGTCGAACGATCGAAATTGGCGTGGCGTCAGAGTCTCATCGAAGGACAGCTATCTCGACGCCCTTGAACATTCGCAAACGAGCAAGGATCCACGCGAGGGTGTCATCAACTCGGACGTTAAGCCGAAAATTTCCAAATTGATAAGACGAGATTACATCGAGGGTCCGGTTTATCGTCATCCGGAGGATTCGTATGTGGCAACAAAAGAGCCAAGCTCCACTTACAGTATTTCACACCATGCGAATAATCTTCATGGTTCGACGAAAAATGTTGCCCCGAGAATATCATACGGTGGACCAACTCCCGAACCATTCTTGCCGACTCCCAGTGATTCTTATTCTTTGCCGGCGCAGTCAAACTTGAATTTTAATAATCATGAGTACAACAATCACGGCAGTTTCTACGCTTCTCCGCAAGTGTCGTACGGTTCACCAACTCCGAATCCTCCATCGCAGAGCTACGGCTTACCCAGCAATAGTTACAACAGGGTTCCATCGTTACCACAAAATTCTTACGGACCACCGCCCAATAATGGTTATCCAGCGGCGATAACCAATCAGCAAGGTGAGACTAGAGGTACAGCGTATAGTGTCAGCACTAGCCTTTAAGTGTCCTTGCCCCAGGTCTTTTCAATCTTTTACGGCGATTTCTCCGTCGCAGCGTTGCAAATAATGCATTACTTTTTTTTTATGCCCTTACAACAACTTTTTTTAAATCATCAATATATATTATTTATATTGAATTTTTAGAACAAACAAATTTTTAGACCCAAAAAAAAATGTAAAGACATCTCAATGTGCAGGAAAGGTATATATCTTATTATCTGAGTGTCGAAAGAATGACCAAAAAGCGTTTTGGAGTTAAAAAAAGTCCGCACTTGTCTGCACATTGAAGATGTCTTTACATATTTTTTTACAAAATACCGCAGCTGGAGGTTCTAAAAATTCAAGTTAAATAACATATATTGTTAATTTAAAAATATGTTCTTTTTTCAAACTTATTTTATTTTTTCTATTATCGAGCTGAATCATTTAATAAGTTAAACAAGTTAACCGAAAAAGTGCTCTGTATACTAAAGTACCCCAAATTCCAGTACCGTATCAATAAAAATATGTCCACTGATCGAGATAGCACGTTCTTCTATCACAAATTGAGATAGCATGTTTTTCTATCACATTTTGAGATAGCACGTTATTCTGTCATAGTTTGAGATAGCACGATCTTCTAGCACAACTTGAGATAGCACGTTCTTCTATCACAATTTGATATAGCACGTTCTTCTAGCACAATTTGAGATAGCACGTTCTTCCATTTTGTTCTTCTGTCATAGTTTGAGATAGCACGTTCTTGTAGCACAACTTGAGATAGCACGTTCTTCTATCACAATTTGATATAGCACGTTCTTCTATCACAATTTGAGATAGCACCTTCTTCTCTCTTCATTTAAGATGGCACGTTCTTCTAGCACAATTTGAGATAGCACGTTCTTCCATTTTGTTCTTCTGTCATAGTTTGAGATAGCACGTTCTTGTAGCACAACTTGAGATAGCACGTTCTTCTATCACAATTTGATATAGCACGTTCTTCTATCACAATTTGAGATAGCACCTTCTTCTCTCTTCATTTAAGATGGCACGTTCTTCTAGCACAATTTGAGATAGCACGTTTTTCCATACTGTTCTTCGGTAATAGTTTGAGATAGCACGTTCTTGTAGCACAACTTGAGATAGCACGTTCTTCTATCACAATTTGATATAGCACGTTTTTCTATCACAATTTGAGATAGCACCTTCTTCTCTCATAATTTGAGATGACACGTTCTTCTAGCACAATTTGAGATAGCACGTTCTTCCATACTGCCGTCGAATTGTTCTTTATTGGCACTCACCGAACTGATCTCCGCTGATTTATCGTCCTTTTTCTTAAACATAGCTTACGGTCCACCTCCTTCGTCATCTTATGGTGCACCATACGCGATACAGGATTATTCACAGCATATCCCATCGCTGATGCCATCCATCGACTTCAGTTGGCCTTTTGCCCTCAAGCTAAACGCTTTCACTCTCGCCAAGATACTCCTCAAGCTGGTTATTTTCAAGATGATCGTCAAATTCATCGCTCTCATCTGTCTTCTTCTGTTCATCCCAAAATTGGAGATAATCAAGAAGGTCGAAGGCAACGACGATTCCGACGACTCCGACGATTCCCGAAGTCTCATTAATCGTAAGTCCTTCTTGTCATTATTCTTCTGCGTCGCCTGGTATCATATTTTATTAAGGGGGAACGCCACTGTGACGGAGCTGAAAGTTGCCGAATTTCGGGATTTTGTTTGTTCGTAAATAAGGATAATTATTCGAGGATCAGACAAAAAGAAATTTATCAAGTATATGGGGCATTCCATACCAAGTCGACCTGAGTGTGACCCTCGACTTCGCTGATTTCGTTTACGATTTTTTATATGATTCTTCCAACTTAAAATAGCATTCAGAATTTTTTTCAGATTTTTAAAACCAAATTTGAGTACGTTATGATTTTTTGAACGTTTTTTTCGAAAACCCCGAGGGCCGTATTTTAAAAATCTGAAACAATTCTCAAAAATCCGGTGTCAAAAATGAAAATTTTTGACCCAAATCTCATGATGTCCAGGATTTCCCGTCCACCTCGATTTTAGGTTTTTATGAAGAAAATGTAAAAAAAAAAAATAGATGCAGAAATTGATCTACCGTGAAAAGTGGCTTGAATATTTTTATCGTTAACCAACATTTCCCAAAAATAGTTGATTAATTTCAGTATCTATTTTTTTTTACGTTTTCTTCATAAAAAACTAAAATCGAGGTGGAAGCGAAAGCCTGGACATCATGAATTATGAATCAAAATTTTTTATTATTGACACCGGATTTTTGAGAATTTGTATTTGTAAATGAAATCAACGAGGTCGAGGGTCACACTCAGGTCGACTTGGTATGGAATGCCCCATATATTCAACTATATTCATACAAATTTTTATTGAAAAATATTAAAAATTGACAAACTTATTAGCATGAACGTAATGACATAATAAAAAAATGGCTCCTTCTGGTGACAGCGATACAGTAATAATAATAATTTTTTTAATCTACACAACAGAGACTATCGTTAAGTGTAGCTATTTTTTTAAATAATTTTTTTTCGCGAAATGGCGCTGCTTTGATGTTTTATCGTTTTTTGACCTTTTTTTTCTTTTCAAAACGTCGTAAAAAATATTAATTTTCAAAATTTTGATAATTGGCTACGCACAACCTTAGCCAATGTGATTACAAAGATTAACAGTTTTTTTTTCTTTAATCGGTTCATTGGTCTTCTGGCAATCGATTTTTTTTTATCGATTGAAAAAAAAAAATTCCCAGCTGGGCTTATTTCACAAAATAGCACTCTGGAAATTTTTGAGGATTTATAAAGGACCTCAGAGTTTGAAAAATTGAGAAGAAAAAAAAATTGAAAGTGATAATCCTCGAAAAAATTTTGATTTCATAAAAGTGAAAAAAAAAATAGAAGGAAATATCGGCCCACTCCATGTTGGGCAGCATTGTTTCCGGAATTGATCAGAGTATTTTTTGAGTGAAAAAAAAAATTCAAAATGGTGAACTTCGAGCAGAAGATGATTTTTCTCAAAAAAAATGAAAAATGTCATAGATTTTATTATCTTAAAATTTTTTGTACTTTCTTTCGGAAAGTACATTTCAAGACAAACATTTTGAAAAAAACGTCCCAATTAGTCAATTTTTGAAAAAGTTATAGCTATTTGAAAAAGACAACGTTTTTTTTGGGTTGGTTAAAAAAATTGGTAAATTTCCTGAAAAATGTTTGTAATGGAGTAGAAAAGGAAAAAAAAATTTCAGCCAAATCGAAAGGGGTCTGATTCAAAAGTGGTCGATTTGACATGGAATGACCCATATACTTACCGGCTCTTCCTTTGGGTATCAGTCAATTTTTGAGATTTTTAGTTAAAAATTTGTTTACATATTTTTGAATATATATAATTTAAGAAAATGGAACAAAAATCGATTCTTTTTATACCCGCCACAGTGACGTTCTCCCTTAATTTCCCCACTTCTCTCTATCTTGTTATTCACAGAAAATTCAACCCTCGAGCGTCTCAATGCTCTCACTGCTTTCGTGATGAATTCGATCGAGAAATACGACGATAAGGGAAACACGAGCTCGACAGTAAACGACGACGATTGCACGAGTTTCGGTTGTCGTGCGAGAAAATTCATGAGCGAGAATGAATCGTGGAACGATTACGTTCGTTTGTTCAAGAGTTACGTCGCCGAAGAAAATAACGGGGACAATGAGAACCAGGAGATGCGAACGAATAGTTTGGATTCCTCGAGAGAATGAAAAAATATCTATGCGACAATCTTTGGAGTTTGATTATTTATTTATTTATTTATTTATTCGACGAGAACAGCGTAGAAAAAATGTCGTATATGTCCATCTGGTATTTTCGACGATTATTTAATTGTTATTAATAAAAATAAAATTATCGCAAAATAAAATCACGAGGTTACTCCCTTTCTTTCGTTATATAATATCGACTATATCAAATATATTATATATTCCCTTGAAAAAATTTGATATATCAAATATATCAAAAGTGTACACAAAATATATTTTTGCACGTGTAACGTTGAAAAAATTAGATCTATGGAATATGTATTTTTGTATATGAAATATATTGTCTTAAAAAAATTTCGATATATCAAATATATCGAACGTATACTAAAAATATATCTTTGCACATGTGACATTGGAAAAATTAGATCTATGGAATTTATTTTGAATATATATCAATACTATGTCTTTTTTTCTGCTAGTCTGCAATATTTATGATATATCTTTGCCTCGATGTGCATCGAGATGAGTGAATAATATTATTAAAAAATATCGATGTGACTCGATATCGCCAAAGGCATGAATATAAAAAAGATGGCACTCGATATTAAACCTGCCATAATGTATATAATATATATCAAATATATTTCTTAATAAAATTTAGATATTTCAAGTGTATCAAAAGTATACTAGAAATATAATTTGGCGCACATAACGGTACCAAAATTGAATATATAGAATATATTTTTGCATATGTTATTCTCATATGGACTTTTTTGCAAGTCTGCAATATTTACGATATACCTTTGATATATTCTTTTAACGATATATTCAAGACATCGCTCTGGCTTAATATCGCCAAAGCCATGAAAATTAAAAAAAAACTGCCCTTGATATTAAATCTGCCATAAACTATATATAAAGTATATTAAATGTTTTTCTTAAAGAAATTAGATATTTCAAATATATCGAAATGATACTGGAAATATATTTTAACACACATAACGCTAACAAAATTGGATATATAGAATATATTTTAGCATATATTATTCTCCATGGACTTTTCTGCAAGTCTGCACTATTTACGATATATCTTCGATATATTCTTTTTATGATATATTCAAGAAAATCGCTACGGCTTAATATTGCAAAAACCATGAAAATTTAAAAAAATCCCCTTGATATTAAATCTGCCATAAACTATGTATAAAGTATATTAAATGTTTTTCTTAAAGAAATGAGATATTTCAAATATATCGAAAGTATCCTGGGAATATATTTTAACACAAATAACGCTAACAAAATTGGCTATATAGAATATATTTTAGCATATATTATTCTCCATGGACTTTTCTGCAAGCCTGCACTATTTACGATATATCTTCGATATATTCTTTTTATGATATATTCAAGAATATCGCTACGGCTTAATATTGCAAAAACCATGAAAATTTAAAAAAATTCCCTTGATATTAAATCTGCCATAAACTATGTATAAAGTATATTAAATGTTTTTCTTAAAGAAATGAGATATTTCAAATATATCGAAAGTATTCTGGGAATATATTTTAACACAAATAATGCTAACAAAATTGGCTAAATAGAATATATTTTAGCATATATTATTCTCCATGGACTTTTCTGCAAGCCTGCACTATTTACGATATATCTTCGATATATTCTTTTTATGATATATTCAAGAATATCGCTACGGCTTAATATTGCAAAAACCATGAAAATTTAAAAAAATTCCCTTGATATTAAATCTGCCATAAACTATGTATAAAGTATATTAAATGTTTTTCTTAAAGAAATGAGATATTTCAAATATATCGAAAGTATACTGGGAATATATTTTAACACAAATAACGCTAACAAAATTGGCTATATAGAATATATTTTAGCATATATTATTCTCCATGGACTTTTCTGCAAGCCTGCACTATTTACGATATATCTTCGATATATTCTTTTTATGATATATTCAAGAATATCGCTACGGCTTAATATTGCAAAAACCATGAAAATTTAAAAAAATTCCCTTGATATTAAATCTGCCATAAACTATGTATAAAGTATATTAAATGTTTTTCTTAAAGAAATGAGATATTTCAAATATATCGAAAGTATACAGGGAATATATTTTAACACAAATAACGCTAACAAAATTGGATATATAGAATATATTATAGCATATATTATTCTCCATGGACGTTTCTGCAATTCTGCAATATTGACCATATATCTTCGATATATTCTTTTTACGATATATTCAAGAATATCAAATATATCGAAAGTATACTGGGAATATATTTTTGCGTATATTATTCTCATATGGACTTTTCTGCAAGTCTGCAATATTTACAATATATCTTTGACCTGAAGTGCATCGAGATCAGCGAATAATTAATAAATCAAGAATATATCACTCTGACTTGATACCACCAAAGCCGAGAATATTTAGAAAAAAAAAAATTTGCACTCATTATCGCAACCTGCTATAAAGACTGGAACAAATCGGAAAATTTTTCAATGCTATTGCTGACCTTGCATAAAATTGACGCGTATACGGGAGTACATAATGTATTCTATCTTCTCACAGTTATGTGCGGTTTTGTACATACATGGTATTTTTTTGTGTCGTACGATCGAAAGGAAAATAAACCGGTTTGCGAGATAAATAGACGCGCCATCTCTAAAGGGAAGGGAGCGAGTTGTTTGCAATTTAAATAAGTAGCCGCCGAGGTTACGACAAGAGTGAGTCAGGAAGGAATCGACCAGTTTCAGCATATGTATTTATTTATATACATATGGGGCATTCCAGGTCCAGGTTTATTTTTTCAGATTTTTATCGCGTTTTTTACCCCTAAAACAATTATTTTCCATTATTTTTTGAGCAAAAATGAATTTGGACCAGGTTTCAAATTCTAATTTTTTTTTTCATCAAATCTATAACTAAAAACAAGTATTTTCATCATAGTTTGAGAGTGGGTCGGGAGTAATTTTTTTTTTAATACAAAAAAAAATTTGTTCACAAAATTTAAAAATTAAATATTTTAATGATGGTTCCCCATAGGGAAAAAAACGAAAAAACAATCGCATCTTCCTGAAATTTTTTTTTTCCTATATTTTGATAATTCATTTTTTGTATTTCGATAATAGATTTTATAAGATCGATTAATTATCGCACTGAAAAAATGTATTACTTTTCGGATGGAGCACAACAACAATATAAAAACTTTATCTAACTATTATCAAAATATAAGAAATCTATTATCGAAATACCGAAAATATATCATCAAAATATAGGAGAAAAACTTTTTAACCAAGAAATGATTTATTTTTCTTTTATTCATCCTACAGGGAACCATAATTGAAATATTTAATTGATAAAATTTGTAAACAAATTTCTTTTTTCCAATTCAAAAAAAAAAATCAATTATTCTCGGCCGACTCTCAAGCTACGATAAAAATGCTAGTTTTTAGTGATAGAATTTATGCAAAAAATTTCAGAATTTTAAAACTCGTCCAAGTTCATTTTTGCTCGACACAGTTTTGGAAAAAAAAATTGTTATGGGGTAAAACAAGTGATAAAAATCTGAAAAAAATTATCTCTTTTTTTTTGGACCAAAATATGCCCAAAAAAAATTCGACAACTAAATCCGAGGGAGTCAGGCCGATGACTACGTCATTTGACCTCGAATGCCCCATATATATGTTTGTCTCTGAAAAACGTGTGTACGCCTATACCCAAATTGAATATATTTAAACATTGGTATGCGTGACAAAAACGTGTGAGGCAGAAAAAGAAAAAAAAATGAAAGAACGAAACCAATGCTGATTGACAGATTGTCCATTCAATCTTTTACGAGCTCGCTCGTTCGTTATTCTGATTTGTTTATCATGTTATCTCCCACCCAACCGTTCGCTTTTGCAATTGAACGATCGGCCAAGAGGGTTCCAGAGGAGGGAGGGGGGGGGGAAATAAGGGCATCTCCGTTCCGCGCAACTTCCGTCGTGGAAATATTTGGGTCATTCCACTATAGGCCCCCATCAACATTCAGATGATTTGATGATCGTCAATCACAAGTACGCGCAATGTCGACACTTTCGTTACTATTTTATTTACCACGTATGAGCCAAGTTCTCGAATGTACGAATTCCCCACAGAAATTTATATATTTTTAATATACGCAAAATATATTTGGATATATTTCGAATATATATGTACATATATTTTTAATCCACACATATATGTTGCATATATATTAGCATATATTCTTAATATATGCTGATATATTCGCAACATATATGAGAGATAGGTGTGACTCACATGTATCTCCCATATATTCTACATATATTCTTAATATATGCTACCATATATGCAACATATATGGTAGCATAACTAACTGACTAACATAATATTTATTTAATTATTTAAGTTTATTGTATTCACACTTTTCATTATTATTTACATTATAATGTTTATCCCGCGAGAACAAGCGATCGGGCGCCTGCCACATGTTCGTAACGTATAGGCAGCGTCGCGATAGTTTCCAGACTCGCCGCGAGATGTCGCAGAGCGGCAACCGCTGAACCCCCATACGGAGGATGCGACGAGTATGCTTATAAAGGCGGGCGTGAGAACGGTATATTAACAGAAGTCCGGCGTAAATGAAGCCATATAAGGAGTTCTTGCCGGCTTCTCATGAACTCGTACTTTTGTATTTGATTCTCCTAGAGAATTTCCGATTTTTCGGAAATTTCTAACACGGGTATCGCATATTCAACCCATATTTCAGATGTATGCACATATATATACAATATATATATTGTGTGTATGTGTCGTACATTTTACATATGTATATCTAAAATATATTTGATATATATCTAAAATATATTTCAAATACATTTAAGATATACGTACATATGCGAAAAGCGGCAAAATCTATCCAAATAAATATATTACACATCTATAAAAAATATTTTTTAAATACATTCATTTATATACGGTAATTATATTTTGAATATATTTCGTACGCAATTTTGCATATATTTTAAATATATAAATTTCCGTGTGGGAATGAAGATCTGAGCCATGAATCCGTAGATTTTTCTTTTCTGTAAACAATTCTTTTTTAAAAAAAGATTTGGGTCTTCCTCATTGCCATTAAAGCTGAGGGTGGATTTTCCTTTCTCTTCTTTCGAATTTAATTTTGATTTGGAAAATTTGAGATGCAATGAGGTAAACTATGTTCACAGACTTATATCTATTTTACTATCCCTCTTTACAAATTTTAAACAATTTATTAATAATTTTTGAGCAATATTATTATTGATAATTGTTGTTTATAGCATGCCAAATGTTGCTGCATTTTTTCTGATTTTTGTTGTATCACAAAGTACGGAAATTTCAATCTGATACAATTTTTCGCTGGGACGTCATCATCAGAGTTTCGAGCGAAAATAGTAGAAAAAAAAATTCATAGGAAAATTCTGGAATAATTCCAGACGATTCCGTGTATACCTACGCTACTTTTTTCGTATTTGACATTTTCTCTTAAACTCTATAGTTTTTTAGTTATGTTGCATCTTTCAAAATTTGTCTTTTTTAGCCAAAAGTAAAATAACTTTGCAAGAGAAAGATCGTACGAAAATTTTCATAGAACGAAAATGGAGCGTCTGCTAACGCTTTTAAATGTGCCACAGATAAAAAAGACAAGAACAAATGTCAAAGAAAAATGTGTAATGTATGCATTACCCATTACAAATGAAAATAGTAATATGTAATGGATGCATGTTTTATTACAAATAAAAAAAACTTATGTTCAATTAATTCATGTCCCATTACAAATAAAAAAAGTAATGTGTAATGGATGCATGTGCCATTACAAATAAAAAAAAGTAATGTCTTATGGATGCATGACCCATAACAAATAAAAAAAGAAATGTGTAATGGATGCATGTGGCATTACAAATAAAAAAGTAATGTGTAATGGATGCATGTGCCATTACAAATTTAAATAAGTAATGTGTAATGGATGCGTGTTCCATTACAAATAAAAAAGTAATGTGTAATGTATGCATGTTCTAGAGCTGGGCAGTACTTGAAAGTACTCGGTACTTGCAGGTACTCGAAGTACAGTACTTAAATTTTTTAAGTACTTCCTGTACTTGAAGTACTTTTTTCAAGTACAAGTATCAAGTGATTTTGAATGTGTCTTGCTGATGGTTGCATGTGCAAAGCCTTTGAATATGGGTCATTCCATGTCAAATCCACCAATATTTGGAATCGCCCCCATTCAATTTTGATGAAATTTCGTCAGAAGTTTTCTTTTATCATGAAACAAAGTTCTAACAAAGGAAAAGAATTATGAATTTGGAATCGTGAAAATCCACGAACCACATTAAATTTTTGGTTTTATTTTTTTTATATAACACCTCGTACTGATATTAAAAGATCCTGAAATTTTCAGAAATGTTTTTTTTTGTTTCAAAAATATGAATTTTTGAATTTTGGTAAATTTTTTTTTTACTTCTAAGTTAAGTGAAGTTGATCAATCATGTAATTTTGACTGCTCAAAATTACATGATTGATCAACTTAGAAAAATTCATATTTTCGAAACAATAAAAACACCTTTCTGAAAATTTCGGGATCTTTTCAAATCAGTACAAGGTATTATATTTAAAAAATTGAACAAAAAATTCGATGTTAATTGTGGATCTTCACGATTTTAAAAAATTCAAAATTCATCATTTTTCAAAAATTGTTGTCAGAATATTTTTTTTTTCGCAGCCCCAAGTATACTCTTCAAGACGGAACAAACGATTTTTCATAACTATCATAGTTTTCAAGATATTTAGAAAAAAAAATTGAAAAATGGTTAATTTTGAATCTTGCATAATTTTTGAAAAAAAAAAAATTATTTTTTTTCCTTGGTCGAACCTGGTTTTATGATAAAATAAAACTTTTGACTACATTTCATCGAAATTGAAAGTGGTCGATTTCAACTCTTGGTCGATTTGACATGGAATGACCCAAGAACCAGAATTTACGCGACGTACCCGAAAACTTGAAAAGTACTTGATACTGGTACTTGATTTTTTCAAGTACTTGTACTTCAAGTACCACCGGTACTTGAAACTTCAAAGACCTAAAGTACTTTGTTCTTGATACCTGAAGTACTTTCAAGTACTTTGCCCAACTCTGGCACGTTCCATTATAAATTACAATTTTTTAAGAAAGTAATTTGCCGTGGAGAATATTCCATTACAAATAGAAAAATTGTCATGCTCGTATTAGAAACTTGCACATTGCTATCTCATTATTTTATTTCGCTCACTAAAAAATCATCCACAATTATCACAATGGTCCATAAAGTTAAAAAAAAAGCATATTCACATTATTTAGGGATTTAATAAACCGACAAATTTTGTATCAGTAACTTATAATTTTTATTAAATTGCTTATAATTATGAGTAACAGCGTGTAAAAGCAAGTTCAATATGAAGTTGGATAATTTTTGGGGTTGAGTATATTTTCGTACTTCATATTTAATGATGAACTGTTTGTTTTTTTGGTTCTATTTTTTAACTTTATGGATCATTTGTGATAATTGTGAAGAAACGTCCAGTGAGCGAAATAAAATAATGAGACAGCAATGTGCAAGTTTCTAATACGAGCACGGCAATTTTTCTATTTGTAATGGAATATTCTCCACCGCAAATTACTTTTTTTTTTAATTGTAATTTGTAATGGAACGTACATACATTACACATTACTTTTTTCATTTGTAATGGAACACGCATCCATTACACATTACTTTTTTATTGGTAATGGCACATGCATCCATTACACATTACTTTTTTACTTGTAATGGGACATGCATCCATTACACATTACTTTTTTTTATTTGTAATGGCACATGCATCCATTACACATTACTTTTTTATTTGTAATGGCGCATGCATCCATTACACATTACTTTTTTTATTTGTAATGGCACATGCATCCATTACACATTAGTTTTATTATTTGTAATGGAACAGGCATACATTACACAATGGTCTTAAGAGGATCTTTATTCACTAAACAATAGTTTAATACAATAGTTAACATTAAGATTGGTTAGCCAATGACATTTAATCGTAATCAAAATCGTGCAGCGTCAATTCACGCGTTCAACGCCGAGCGCTATTTCAATTAAAACTTAACTTCAATCATTGCCAATGCTGCTGCGTCTACACATCAGAATCGAGGTTGACGAACGCTCTCTTCAGCTCACCTATAACCATATACATCAGAAATATTCGTACACAAGACGCAGTAGCCAGTGATTGCGTCGCAGACATTTTGATGCGTCATGCTTCCATCCTTGAAGTCTGTGAAAAACATTCAAGTCACTCGGACAATATCATCATCATCATCATATGATCGATTAATTTTTTGGATGGACCATCCAAAAAATTAATCCGCCACAATTGAAATAGAAAACGTGGATAAGGAGACTCCAATTTGAATCAAGACTGGATCTGAGGAGACGGAAGGCCCACGACGTTAATTCTCATTGAAAAAGTTGCAATAATGACCTTAATTTTCATCTATTTATCAATCAATGTAATTCACCGCCTCCGGTCTCTGATGCGGCGATTATTAATCATCCACGATCACACTGGGTCGTTGATGTCCAGAACGAATTTTAACTTGGGGATTTCCCGAAAACGGAAGAAGGACAGGACCTGCCCCCTCGCCCTAAAAAAAACTTAGTATACAGGATGTTCAGCAATTACATAACCTGACTAGGTTCACCGTGTAGAGCGCATCAAGATTAAAAAATTTACTTTTTTAAAAAAATTTCTACGATAAAAATTGGTTGAGTTATCAATGTTTTTAAAGTTGACCAATGACGGCTAGAATCTAGGAAAAATACCGCTGGTGGGGGTTTTCACGCCACGCCCACCGTTACCCCCACCACGCGGCTCACCATCAGTAGCATTGCTCTTAGATTCTAGCCGTTATTGGTCAGCTTAATACATTAATAACTAAGCCAATTTTTGTCGTATAACAATTTTAAAAAAAGCTAATTTCTCGTCTTTGCGCGCTCTATACGGTGAACCTAGTCACGTTACCTTGTTACTTAACACCCTGTAGGTAAGGTCCTACACCCGTAGTTTGGTTGTCCTGTGCCCAGTTATTGTACGAGCTACGAGCGAGTAAGATTTTAGAGCGGACACAAAAGACCCAGTGTGACCGCGGAAGCATCGGAATTACAGTGTGACCGCGGAGGGTTAATTGATTTTCTTGATACATCTTTGAAAAACGTCGATGCGTGCTAATAAGTGTCGCATCACGTGAGGTGACTCTGTGTCCCATAAAATAAGCGTCGTCGGCGCGTCTCGCTAATCATCAGAAAGCGGTTTCAAAAAAACGAGCCTCGTGACAGCGTCGTCGTTGATTTTCATACACAGCGTGATCTAATCTCTCATAATCTCTGATCTCTTCGTTGAATGGAATCGGGGCAAATTGGCAATGTGATAATGTGTGTATGAGGTCAACGCTGGAACCGGACAAGTCGGGGAGGTCGCCGGTATTCGCCGGTCACTTCTGTCCACTTCTGTCTCTCCTCGATCATATCTCCGACACCCTCTCTCGCAGACTCGTGTCCGTCCATATCTGTCGGCACTCCAATCCACGGAGGCAAAAATCAGCGAGGAAGGGATCGGCCAGGTAGGAACGGAGGGGGAACGAGTAAAGAGATCAAGATTGGTACATATAAACGGCATGATACAGCATTCAAGTGTCGAGTCTCTTTTACAATATCGTCGTGAACGTTTCACGTGAATAGAGAAACAGTTGTTTCTTCAACGTCAATTAATCTCGTTATTCTGTTTCAAACCGAGAAGACCGATCATCAATAATGAAGGGAACTATCGCATTGGGTGAGTGTCCAAAAATTCGGCGTAAAATCAATATTTGAGGACCAATCGATCATCGTAATTGCTGATCATTCAAAGTTCCTTTTGGAATCCCATCATCTCCATCATCCCCATCATCCCCATCATCCCCATCATTCACACCATTCCCATCATTCAAATCATTCCCATCGCCCCAATTATCCCCATCATCTCCATCATCCCCATCATTCAGGCCATCTCTATCATTCAAATCATTCCCATCATTCACACCATTCGCATCATTCACACCATCATCACCAACCTTCAAATAATGCCCACCACCCCCATTATCCCCATCATCCCCATCATTCACGCCATTTCCAACATTCAAATCATTCCCATCATTCACACAATTCGCATCATTCGCACCATCATCACCAACCTTCAAATCATTCCCACCATCATCACCAACCTTCAAACCATTTCCACCATTCAAATAATTCCCATCGCACCCATCATCCCCATCATGCCAATCATCTCCATCATTCACGCCATTCCCATCATTCAAATCATTCCCATCATTCACACCATTCGCATCATTCTCACTATCATCACCAACCTTCAAATCATTCCCACCATTCAAATAATTCCCATCGCCCCCATTATCCCCATCATCCCCATCATTCACGTCATTCCCAACATTCGAATCATTCCCATCATTCACACCATTCGCATCATTCACACCACCATCACCAACCTTCAAATCATTCCCACCATCGTCGCCAACCGTCAAATCATTCCCACCATTCAAATAATTCCCATCGCCCACATCATCCCCATCATGCCCATCATCTCCACCATCCCCATCATTCACGACATTCCCATCATTCAAATCATCCTCAACATTCAAATCATTTCCAGCTTCCAAATCATTCCCATCATTCAAATCATCCCCAACATTCAAATCATTTCCAGCTTCCAAATCATTCCCATCATTCAAATCATTCCCAACATTCCAATCATTCCCATCATCCACACCATTCGCATCATTCCCATCAGTCCCGCCATTCCCATCATTCCCCTAAAAAATCAAGTATTAGGATATCGAATCTGAATTTTTGATCAAAGTTCACCATTCCTTTTTTTTTATCCATTTGCCATTGCACTTTCCAATTACATCGTTCGTCTCGTCTCCTTTGGAAAATTTTCCATCGTGTGTAATCAGGATAATATGTGACAACTGTCAGTGGGCGTTGTCAATCAAGAAATACAATAGAGCAAACTTGACGAGTCTTGATCGAGACGATGAAAAATTTCCAGCGAACGATTATCCAATAAGCTTCATTGTTGATATAAACTCGTCAAAGCGCGTTTAAATGTCTCTCAACGAGCGATTCAACGAGTGCAATGATATTTCTTCATTCAGCGCTTGCGTTTGCGTGCATTTTTGCATTGTACGCGGAGATCGAGGCAAAACCATCGGACATGGGAACAAAAGCGAAGGACGTTAAAGAGCCGAAGGAGATAAAGGACTCTGCGACAGCGTCGAAGGAAGTTAAGGACGCCATTAAAAATGCCAAGGACGCGAAGAAGAAGAAGGACTGTGCCAAGGATTGCGGCACTGCTTATAGTCCTGTCTGCGCTCACGATCCAATGATGCCCGAGGAAAAGCCAAGGAACTTTGGCTCTCAATGCGCCATGGACGTTCACAATTGTGAAATGCGCACGAGTGAGGATCGCTATTTTTTATAATTTTATAATTAAGGGGGAACGCCGCTGTGACGGGGCTAAAAATAGCCGATTTTTGGGAATTTTTTTTTTTTGTAAGTAAGGATGATTGTTTGAGGATCAGACAAAAAGCAATTTATTAAGAATATGCGGGGCATTCCATGTCAAATCGACCACTTCAAAACCCGACCCCTTTCGATTTGGCTGAAATTTTGTTTTCCTATTCTACCCAATTCAAAAAAAAATTCAGGAAATTTTCAATTTTTTTTATCCAACCCAAAAAATAAAGCTTTTTTTTAAAATGGCTATAACTTTTTCAAAAAATGGATAGGGACGTTTTTTTTTGAAAATTTTCGTTTTTGAATGTACTTTCCGAAATAAATACCAAAAAATTTTAAGATATTAAAATCTATCAAGTTTTTAACTTTATCGAGAAAAATCATCTTTTTAGCGATTTTGAATTTTTTTTTCACTCAAAAAATACTTTGATTAATTCCGAAAAAAATGATGCCCAACCTGGAGTGGCTCGACTTTTCCTTCTATTTTTTTTCACTTTTTTGAAAAAAAAAATAAACAAAATTTCAGTGATTATCACTTTCAATTTTTTATTTCTTCTCAATTTTTGAAATTCCGAGGTCCTTTATGAATCCTCGAAAAAAAAATAGAAGGAAAAGTCGAGCCACTCCACGTTGGGCGGCATTTTTCCGGAATTGATCAAATTTTTTTTTGAGTGAAAAAAAAATGGCGAACGTTGATAAAAAGATGTTTTTTTCTTGAAAAAGTGAAAAATTTCATAGATATTAATATCGTTAATTTTTTTGTATTTTTTTTCGAAAAGTATCTTCAAAAACGAAAATTTAAAAAAAAAATTCCAATTAGTCAATTTTTGAAGAAGTTATAGTAAAAAAAAAGCTTTTTTTTTTGGGTTGGATGAAAAAATTTGAAAATTTCCTGAAAAATGTTTTTAATTGGGTAGAAAAGGAAAACAAAATTTCAGCCAAATCGAAAGGGGTCGGGTTTAAAAGTGGTGGATTTGACATGGAATGCCCCATATTCAAGTATATTCACACAAATTTTGATTGAAAAATATTAAAAATTGACAAAGTCATTACCATGAACGTATAATGACATAATCAAAAAATGATTCCTTCTGGCGGCTGCGATACAGTAATTAAAAATCATCCGAAATCAAAAACCCAATTTTTTTTTTTAATTTACCCAACAATGACTGTCGTTAAGCGTAGCCATTTTTTTAAATAATTTTTTCACGCAATGGCGCTGATTTGAAATTTTTTAAATTTTTTTAATGGTTTTATTTTTATTTTCAAGAGGTCTTGAAAAATAGTAATTTTCAAAATTTCGAAAATCAGCTACGCACAACCTTAGCCATTGCGATTACAAAAATTTAAAAAAACCAATTAAGATCGGTTCATTGGTCTTCCAGCAATCGATGCCACTGTGTTCAAAAAAATATGAAAAAATTATTCAGGACTATCTTCTATTTTATTTCTTACTTTTTCGAAAAACATTGAATTTTTTTTATGATTACCACTTTCAATTTCATTTATTATTATTATTTTTTTTCAAACTTTGAGGTTCTTTCAATATCCTCAAAAAGCGTCACAGTGGTATTATGAGAAAAGCTGGGTTAAAAAAAAAATTTAATTTAATTTTCGTTTTTTTCCGAAAATTAAAAAAAAAAAACGTTGAAGATCGGTCTAAATGATTTGTTTCTATTTTTTTCTTACAAGTACATTTAAAAACAAAAATTTTGTAAAAAAAACGTCCCGATAAGTCAATTTTTGAAAAAGTTATAGATATTTGAAAAATAAAAAACCAATTTTTTTGAAAAATTCATAACTTTTCATTGGCTGTGTAAAAAAATTTGAAAAAATTTGAAAAAATGTTTTGATAGGATAGAAAAAGATAAAAAAAGTTTCAGCAAAATCGAAAGGGGTCGGGGTTTAAAGTGATCGATTTGACATGGAATGACCCATACCGGCTTACCTGCTCTTTCTTTGGGTATATCTCAGTCAATTTTTGAGATTTTGAGTTAAAAATTTGTTTACATATTTTTGAATATATGTACTTTAAGAAAATGGAAAAAAATTGAATTTTCCAACCCGTCACCGTGGCATTCCCCATTGATGAAAATTTGAAAATTTGAAATTTTTTTTTTTCGTGTTTCTAATTGTTTTTTTTTCTCATTCGAACAATTGCAGAATTGGTGGTGAAGCACAAGGGCGAGTGTCCCGGTGCTGGTGGAGTGAAACTCTAAGTCTAAAAAGCGTCTTTTGCGAGCTTCAAAAAAAAAAAAAAGTCATTCAATATTTACAGGACAGGAAAAAGTAATAATTTAACTATACAAATATAGCAGTGAAATTCCATCTACAATTTACACTTGATTTTAATACCCTCTTAACAATCTTGATTTATTTACCGTGCCAAAAGTAACATAATGTACATTACAAATATATATATATATATATATATATATATATATATATATATATTATATATATGCATACATACATGTGTGTATGTGTGGTAAAGTGAGGAGATAATTAGTTGAAGCATAGATTATTATCGCGTTTTAATACACGATGTATATTGACGAAAGGATCGAGAGAGAAAAATGATGTATAAAGCATGAGCATTAAAGACTAACTGCAAAATTATCTTTTTTTTCTTTGTACAATTGTAAAACCTGACCTCGGACAATTCTCATGTGAGTTACGATGAAAATGCTAATTACGGATTGCAATTATTCAAATTTACTTCGTAGTCGACGTAGCATTGAAATTAACTGTGATTTCTTTTTCGAAGAGGAAGCTTTTTTATCGTAAATAATTTTTCTTCTGAGATTACACTGAAAAAACAATGTACCAGGATTTGTTAACTGTTAACAAATTTAAAGTTGAATATGGTGAAATCAATTATTTTTTAACAGTTGATAAATTATTTTGACACAAAATCCCGTAGTAAAAAACTCCATTGAATCGCGAATGGCAACCAATGGTCCTCACACGATTCCATTGGACAATGAATGGGGACCCATTGAGATTTCCGCATTTTTCAATGGCGTAGAGGAACGACCATTGATCAGTGAATGGATATCCATTGAAAAGTCACCATTGCCCAATGACGTCCATTGGACAGCAAATGCGGATGAACTGAATGATCACCATTACTCAATGATGCCCATTGGAAAGCAAATGCTGATGGACCGAGCCATCAGCATTGCCCAATGGTGTCCATTGGAAGGCAAATGCTGATGAACGAAACGATCAGCTTTACCCAATGGTGTACATTGGGAAGTAAATGCGGATGCACTGAATGATCAGCATTACCCAAAGATGTCTATTGGAAACCGCGTCGCGTTAGTTCCGAGACTTGGCGCGAGATGTCGCAGGACGGCAACCCGCTGAACTCCCATACGGATTTTGCGAAGAGTATGCTTATCTAGACGAGTGTGAGCACGGAATATTAGCAGAAGTCGGTGTCCAAAAAATCCATGCAAGGAGTTCTTGCCGACTGATGCCCATGGGATAATCCCTATTCCGTTTGAAATGGGGAAGTCAATCCTCATGGGAAAATCCCTATTCGATTTCAAATGGGGAATTCAATGGCGAAAATGTCCTTGGGCAATTGGGCATTCATCTCCATTGGTTATTTTGGCAATGGGGAATGAATGGCGATTTTTCAATGGTGACGAATGGAGTTTTTTACTATATGAAAGAATCTCACTTGATTATCACCATTCATTCCCCGTTGCCTACAAAAACCAATGGAGATGAATGCCGAATTGCCTATGGGGATTTTCTTCATTGAATCCCCATTCCGTTTCAAATGGGGAAGTCAATCCTCATTGGAAAATCCTCATTCGATTTCAAATGGGGAATTCAATGGCGAAAATCTCCTTAGGCAATTCGGCATTCATCTCCGTTGGTTATTTTGGCAATGGGGAATGAATGGGGATTTCTCAATGGCGACGAATGGAGTTTTTTACTACGGGTTAGAAGGCCGAAAAGGCAATTTTTTAAGATTTTTTTGCATTTTAAAGTAGACTAGTAACTTAATCTTGCATGTTTGCAATATTCAAAAACTTCGATAAATCACATTTAGAGATAAATTTAAATAAAATTCGATTATCATTTTGCGGGACATTTTAATTTTTCCTACAAAGTCTGACAAAACTGTAACTTGCGCTATTTTGGAGTTATCAAACTCAATTTTTTTATGAAGATGCACTTGATCATAAGAACGATCGAGATCGAATTCTGGAAGAGTCGCTTCGGGAATTCTGTTTAAAAAAAATTTTGTTCTTGAAAAAAAGTTCGTGGAAGTTCTGACTTTAGTAATTTTGGGACTAGCAATCTGAATTTTTGTACGATTGAAGTGAGTGATAAGAATAATTGATACTAAGTGTCGACAGGATTACTTCAGACGCATGATCCAAAAAAATTTTGGAATTTCCAAAAAAAGCGCGTACGCGCTCAAACTTGGGCAATTACGCATTTATCCGAGCAAAATTTTTCACGCAAATGTCCTTAATTTAGAAACTTGTAATTAAAAGTGAAAAAAAACAACTATTCGTTATTAAATTTGAATTAAAAATTCAATCGTCAGTTTGACGAGACATTTAACTTTTTTTTTTATAAAGCCTGAGAGGGTGCTCCAACTTACCTTATTTTTACAACTTTAATTTTCTTTATGCAGATACATTTGATAATGCAGGCGCTCGAAATCTAATTTCAAAAGAATCACTTTAGAAATTCTATTTTTCAAAAAATCCGAAATCTAAAAAAAAAACTCGTTACTAACTTTAATAATTTTAGCACTATCGGTTTGAAGTTCTTGCAAGATTGAAGTGAGTGACAAGAATATTCAGTACTGAATGTCGAAAATATTGGTTGAGGCGTTCGATCCAAAAAAAATTTGGAATTTCCAAAAAAGCGTGTAAAAGCTCAAACTTGGGCTATTGCGTCATTATCCAGCTCAAATGTTTCGCACAAATATCCCAAATGACTCGGATACTTCTTATCAAATTCGAAAAGAAGTAGTCGTGGATTTCATAAAAATGCGAAACTTTTGAAAATCGATGAAAAATTGTGCAAATTAATCAACAATTCTTCCTCATCTTAAAAAAACTAAAGAAATTGCTCATCAAGAAAGCTCGGCAAACGATGGAAAAAATGAGAGAATTATCCTTAAATTTTGACGTTGGGAGTGACTTGTTTAAGGATGTTGAGTCCCTATGAAATATTTTTATGTTAATTGTTCAATAAATAGCTTCTTAATCGTTGTGAAATTTTTACACGACCTCCTGAATACTTCATGTAAAAACATATTAAATTTTCAGAATTCTATCATCATTACTTCAACCTCCTTAAGGGTTAAAATGAAAAATGATTAGAAAATTTTGAAAATTTGGTGTTTTTGTACGAAGTATTTAAGAGGTCGTGTAAAAATTTCACGACGATTAGGAAGCTCGTTATTAAAATATTAACATTTTGTTAAGAACAATTTTTTAAACAAATAAAAAAAATATTTATCAATGAACTTCGTTTTGTTTCCGTTGCTTTCGATATAGTGTAGATATTAAAAAATTGAGAGGTAAAAAAAAAAACTTATCGCAAAGTTACATTAGTTTCCATAAGACTACATTCGATTAAGTTTAATTTGTTCATGTTAATTGTTCGATAACGAGCTTCCTAATCGTCGTGAAATTTTAACACGACCTCTTAAATAATTCATCCAAAAACATACCAAATTTTCAGAATTTTCTCATCATTTGCGATTTGGGACTCAATATCCTTAATTCCTACTTTATCGACCGAGGTAACTCGATAAATGCAGACTCTTGATGAACTCGAGCCAAATGCATTGTTGCTCGATTACATCGTGCAAATACGGTCGTGCATGTAACGCGTTGGCACGATGCTCACCGCGATTAAAGTATTTACTCGTTTAATTAATAAATATGGGTGAAGAGGATGCAACTTGTATTTAAAGGCTGTTACAAAATGCGATCCAGTAGTGAGGCTTCTCTCGATTGTTTCGTATGCAAAATGTCGTCGTGGGATGCTTCAGCTTCTCGTCTCTCTCTCAACGAGACGATAATAAAGGTCTATCTTCTCTCGTTACTCGTCTCTTGCTCCGGCGACGTTTGTCCGGAAATTTGGAAATCCTGCTTTGATCCGAAATCACGACGGTCCGATGATTGGTCGAATCCACTCGACGATATCGAAGGTAGACTCTCGAGGGTCGAGACAAGATTACGAGCTGTCGAACAACCAGGTGGGAATTTCAAAACAATTTACATCAATTTAGAGTTGTAAATAATGTATTATTTTTATAATGCATTATTTACAACTCAACTAATGCATTATTTTAATAATGCATTACTGTATTCATTATCCATTACACTGCATAATGTGAAATGGATAAGTGTACCATTACAAAATACAAAAGTAATGTGTAATGGATGCATGTGCCATTACAAATAACAAAAAATAACGTCCAATGGATGAGACCAGTGAACACGGTAATGTTGCAGCAATGCAACGGCAATGTTACCCATTGTAACATGTAATATTACATAGATGTTACATGTAAGTTACATGGAAATTACAATTTCCTACTCAGCAATATTACAGCAATGTGTAGTGTGTAATGTAAAAAATTTGCATTACCCATTAAAATGTAGTATGCAATGGAAAAAATTTGCATTACCCATTACAATGTAGTGTGTAATGGAAAAAATTTACATTACCCATTACAATGCAGTGTGTAATGGAAAAAAATTCCATTACCCATTACAATGTAGTGTGCAATGAAAAACATTTTCATTACCCATTACAATGTTGTATGTAATGACAAAAATTGTCATTATTCATTATAATGTAGTGTGTAATGGAAGAAAATTTCATGACCCATTACAATGTAGTGTGTAATAAAAAAAAAATTCCATTACCCGTTGCAGTGTAATGTGTAATGGACAAAACTTTGATTGCAATTTTGGGAATGGAAAAATATAGATGAATAAATTATTGCAATTTTGCACTACATTTTAATGACTCAGGTACCTTGAATTCTAAAAAGCATCTAAGTCATTAAAATGTAATGCAAAATTGCAATAATTGTTGCAACAATGCAACGGCAATGTTACCCATTGTAACATGTAATATTACATAGATGTTACATGTAAGTTACAATTTCCTACTCAGCATAATAACATGTTATATACTCGGTATGTAACAGTTCTGTAACTGTTATATAACAGTTATGTAACTGTAATATTGGAATGTAATGTTACATTAATGTTTCTGTTATATTGCATTTATATAACATCAATATTGCAGTAATATCATTGTAATATTTCAGTTACATTACTGCAATATTATTATTATTATTATTATTATTATTATTATTATTGTTATTATTATTATTATCATTATTATATTACCGCAATACTGCGGCTATTAATTTACTGCGGGCCCTTAATTTAAGGGCAAATAACGACGAATCACTTCGTTACACTCCATTAATCTTACATTAATATAACCAAAGTTACACTCACATCGTTACAAGCATTTTACGTAACGTCTACCATTTTTTTTTACATGACTGTAACGTAAAAACGTTGTATACCTGCTGTTATGTTATGTAACCTGCATATAACAAATGATACATATGTAACATGTTACTTCCACGTTATATACCAGTCATGTATCACAAGAATAACATTGTAACATTACATGTGTAACTTCCATGTTGTATTGCCACAATATAACATATGTTACATTACTCTAATGTCACTTGTTTACAAGCATGTTACGGAATGGCTACAAAACTTTTTTACGTTACTGTAATGTAACAAAGTAACATACCCGTTATGTAACCTGCACATAACAAATGTTACATAACACAATCTTGCACATTTTATAACAGATGTGTTACACAGGAATAACATTGTAACATTACATGTTACTTCTATGTTATATTGCTGCAATGTAACGTGTTCATTGGGAGTGCTCGATTACAAATTACAATTGAAAGAGCAGTAATTTGTAGTGGAGAATATTCCATTACAAATAGAAAAATTCAATTATAATTTGTAATGGAGCACTCATTCATTACACGTTTTTTTTTTTTTATTTGTAATGGCACATGCATCCATTACACATTACTTTTATTATTTGTAATGGAACATGCAAACATTACACATTACTTTTATATTTGTAATGTAACACGCGTCCATTACACATTACTATTTTCATTTGTAATGGAACATTCATTCATTACATGTTACTTTTGTAAATTGTAATGGAAAACTTATCGAATACTCATTGTTTAAAGTAATGGGTAATGCATTACTTTTACATTGTTATTTTTACAACTCTGGTGTGCATGAAGTTTTTTTTAAACGGATTTTGGAAAATGAAGTTTGGCAAATTCGCGGCTGGCCTGGTGATTGGGAAATTTGTGCCGAGGGGCCTTGCAAATGCAGACCGGAAACTAAATCGATTTCCTGCTGGCGATACAGTCTTCTCGACGTGCCACCATCGCAATTGGTTCCCGATGATATCCTCAAACTGTGAGTCATCGTATTTATTCTCTAGAATGACTGTAAAAATTTTCAGAAATTTTTTGATTATTCTATAATGGAAAAATCGTGTAAATTAGGGATTGGCAGATGAATTCACGTATAACCTCAAAAATAGACAAAAAATACAAGTTATCAATATCACAAGCTGTGAATTTTTGAGTACTTGCAAAAATGTCTCTTGAAAAGTGGAGCATTTTTTCAAAAAAATCGAAATGGTGCAAGTTTGAAAAAAAAAAATTTTGGGTTTAAAACTGAAAAAAACATATGAAAATGAATTTCGATATTTTTTTTATAAAACTACGACTCGAGACAAAAAAAAATGATTTTTTATCTTATTTTGATATCTCCGTTATGTAAAAATTTATGAGCATTTAATAAAAATGATGTGAAATTTTGAATTTTTTTTTGTAGTTAGAAGGGTTGAGACATAAATCTTAAAGAAATTCTGAAAGACTGCCTTCAGTACGTACAAAAAAATAAAAAATTTTCAACAAAATCAAAAATGGTCAAGGTTACTGATTGAAATGCCCCATATATGATAACTCATGTTTTTTTGTCTATTTTTGAAGTTATTATATACAGGGTGTCCCATTTTAATCTTACAGCTGATTTATCTCGAAAAATACTGCCCCGATCAAAAATTGAGTAGAATGAAACTTTTGGGGTTCAAAGGGGGACGTTGAAAAAAAAAATGTGTTTCGGTCCAAAATTCAAAATGGCGGCGTTGGGATGGCTGACATGTTTTTTTAAAATGGAAACCTGATTTTTAAATCTATTTATCCAGTGATCTTGGAAGCAATCAGCTGACTGCACTCCATCGAGATACCTTTCGTGATTTGACGGACTTGCGAGATTTGTAAGTAACCGGTAAACCTTGAAAAAAAAATCGAGTACCTTCCCGCGTAGAAAAAAAGAATCTTTGAAGAATCTTTGAAGAATCTTTGAAGAATCTTTGAAGAATCTTTGAAGAATCTTTGAAGAATCTTTGAAGAATCTTTGAAGAATCTTTGAAGAATCTTTGAAGAATCTTTGAAGAATCTTCAAAGAATCTTTGAAGAATTTTTGAAAGAATCCCGGATAGGATCCAGAGCGGGATTCTTTGAAAGATTGTTTCCAAGATTCTAAGATTCTTTCCAAGATTCTCAGATTTTTTTAGATTCTTCCAAAGATTCTTTCAAAGATTCTTTCAAATATTCTTTCAAAGATTCATACAAAGATTCATTCAAAGATTTTTTCAAAGATTCTTTTCTCGGATCGGACGAAGAATCTTCAAAAGAATCTTCGACAAAATCTTTGAAAGAATCTTTAAAGGAATCTTAGAATCCTCGAAAGAATGTTCAGAAGAATCAGGGATAGGCTGCCGAGCAAGATTCTTTAAAAGAATCTTCGAAATAATCTTTGAAAGAATGTTAGAATGTTGGAAAGAATCTTTCAAAAAATCTTGCTCCGGATCTTATCCGTGATTCTATTAAAGATTCTTTCAAAGATTTTTTCGAAGATTCTTTTAAAGATTCTTCGTAAGATTCTCGTCCGATCCGATAAAAGAATCTTTGAAAGAATCTTTAAAAGAATCTTTGAAAGAATCTTTGAATGAATCTTTGGAAGGATCTAAAAAAATCTGAGGATCCTGGAAAGAATCTTAGAATCTTGGAAATAATCTTTCAAAGAATCTTGCTCCGGATCTTATCCGTGATTCTTTTAAAGAATCTTGAAAACAATCATCTAAAGAATCTTGAAAAGAATCTTTAGAAGAATCAGGAATAGGCTGCCGAGCAAAATTCTTTAAAAGAATCTGTGAAATAACCTTTGAAAGAATGTTGGAATGTTGGAAAGAATCTTTCAAAAAATCTTGCTTCAGATCTTATCCGTGATTCTATTAAAGATTCTTTCAAAGATTTTTTCGAAGATTCTTTTAAAGAATCTTCGTAAGATTCTCGTCCGATCCGATAAAAGAATCTTCGAAAGAATCTTTAAAAGAATCTTTGTAAGAATCTTTGAATGAATCTTTGAAAGAATCTTTGGAAGGATCTAAAAAAATCTGAGAATCTTGGAAAGAATCTTAGAATCTTGGAAATAATCTTTCAAAGAATCCCGCTCTGGATTCTATCCGGGATTCTTTCAAAGATTCTTTAAAGATTCTTTAAAGATTTTTCAAAGCTTCTTCAAAGATTCTTTAAAGATTTTTCAAAGCTTCTTCAAAGATTCTTTAAAGATTTTTCAAAGATTCTTCAAAGATTCTTTAAAAAAATTTCAAAGATTCTTCAAAGATTCTTCAAAGCTTCTTTTTTTCTACGCGGATTCGATGCAATTACATCGACCGAACGAATAAATATTACAGGGATCTCAGCAATAATCTGATCGAAGATTTCTCGTTGAATTCGTTCTTCTCGCTGCACAGCGTCACGCATCTGAGACTGAGCAAAAATTTGCTGAGGGACTTGCATCCGACCCAATTGCTCAGAATGCGAAATCTTCATGTTTTGTGAGTTTTGCAAAATTATAGAAATGAAAAATATCGTCAACGTTACGAGAAAATAATCAATTGCTAATGTTTTTCTTATCGTTGCTCTCAATTTGTCAAAATCTCAGCGATATCTCGTCCAACAGACTTCAATCTCTGCCCGATGGTCTCTTCTTGACGAACAACTTTCTCCTTCTGCTCGACATATCCGACAATCGTTTGGTCAGTCTACCTCGTGCTCTTTTCCACGGACTCAAGAGTCTCGAGGAGCTTTCACTCGCTAAGAATCATTTGTCGTCATTGCCGACTGAATTGTTTCGGGACTTGATCAACGTCAAGTGTCTTCGTCTCGAGGAGAACAAACTTCGTGAATTACCGATCGGAATATTCGAAGCTCAGACGAATCTCGTGCAGCTCGATCTGCGTGACAATCGTCTGACGAGAATATCCAATGGATTATTTTCGTCGATGAAGAATCTCAGTGATCTCGATCTATCGAACAACATGATACTGCACGTAAAAATGATCAGCAATTTTAGTCCCAATCATTGTCATCGATTTTTGACACTGCACGGAGAGAAATAGTTTTGCTACGACAGCACACAGAATGCTAACATATTGATAGCAAAAGTCATTTGCTACAGTTACAAAAATTATTTGTTATGGCAGCAAACCAATATGCACACCAGGGTTGCGAAATTTTTAAAGAAAAAGTAATGCATTAACCATTACTTTTTTAATGGCTAACGAAATTAATCATTATCATTTAATGGTTAATGGAATTTATTTTCACTAACCATTAAAAATTAATGGTTAATAAAGATTATTTTCATTAACCATTAACCATTAAAATTTAATGGTTATTGGAAATAGTTTTCATTAACCATTAAAATTTAATGGTTATTGGAAATAGTTTTCATTAACCATTAAAATTTAATGGTTAATGGATATTATTTTCCAACCAACCATTAAATGTTAATGGTTAATGAAAATGCAATTGCATTAAAAAAAGTAATGCATTATTTGCAACCCTGCCCATTACAATGTAGTGTGTAATAGAGAAAATTTCCGTTACCCATAGCAATGTAATGTGTAATGGACAAAACTTTCATTGCAATTCTGGGAATGGGAAAATATAAATGAATAAATTATTGCAATTTTGCATTACATTTTATTGACTTAGGACTTGGATTTTTAGGTACCTCTAATTCTAAAAAGCATCTATATTATTATTACAATGTAATGTGTAATGGACAAAACTTTGATTGCAATTTTGGGAATGGAAAAATTAGATGAATGAATTATTGCAATTTTGCATTAGACTTTATTGACTTAGGACTTGGATTTTCACCTTAAATTCTAAAAAGCATCTATATTATAATTCTAACAATCTAAGTCCTAAGTCCATAAAATGTAATACAAAACTGCAATAATTTATTCATCTATATTTTTCCATTCCCAAAATTGCAATCAAAGTTTGCCCATTACACATTACATTGCAATAAAACAATGGAAATTTTACACAATACATTATTACACAATACATTGTAATGGGCAGGATTGCAAATAATGCATTACATTTTTTTATGCAATTGCATTTTCATTAACCATTAAATTTTAATGGTTAAAGAAAATAATTTCCATTAACCATTAACCATTAAATTTTAATGGTTAATGAAAATAACTTCCATTAACCATAAAATTGTAATGTTTAATGAAAATTATTTTCATTAACCATTAAATTTTAACGGTTAATAAAAATAATTCCCATTAAACATTAAATTTTAATGGTTAATGAAAATAATTTAATGGATAAAGAAAATAATTTCTATTAACCATTAAATTTTAATGGTCAATAAAAATTTTAATGGTTAATGAAAATAATTTCCATTAACCATTAAATTTTAATGGTCAATAAAAATTTTAATGGTTAATGAAAATAATTTCCATTAACCATTGAAATTTAATGGTTAAAGAAAATAATTTCCATTAACCATTAAATTTTAATGGTCAATAAAAATTTTAATGGTTAGTGAAAATAATTTCCATTAACCATTGAAATTTAATGGACAAAGAAAATAATTTCCATTAACCATTAAATTTTAATGGTTAATGAAAATTATTTCCATTAACCATTGAAATTTAATGGTTAAAGAAAATAATTTCCATTAACCATTAAATTTTAATGGTTAATGAAAATAATTTCCATTAACCATCAAATTTAATGGTTAAAGAAAATAGTTTCCATTAACCATTAAATTTTAATGGTTAATGAAAATTATTTCCAATAACCATTAAATGTTAATGGTTAATGAAAATGCAAATGCATTAAAAAAAGTAATGCATTATTTGCAACCCTGATGCATACAGAGAATATCATTTGCCGGAAGAGCAAATAAATTTGCTGACATAACAAATAATTTTTGTAATCGCAACAAATTACTTTTGCTGTCACTATTTTAGCATGCCGTGTACTATCTTAGCAAAACTATTTCTCTCCGTGTGTTTGATTCTATCGATTTAATTGTCAACAGATTGATTCCAACGCTCTCAAGGGATTGTCATCGTTGAAGGAACTGCGACTAGGACGAAACAATCTCAAGTCCATACCCAAAAGACTATTCGTCGAAGCATCGTCGCTGGAACAATTGATTCTTTATGCCAATGCCATCGAGACTCTCGCTAAAGAGGATTTTTTGGGATTGCAAAATTTGACGACCCTTTTTCTTCATTCCAATCGATTGAGAATTTTGCATCCAGATGTCTTCAACAATCTGACGAATTTACGAAAATTGTGAGAATCATTTTTGACACTTTATTGTGCCTCAAGGTATGAGTCTACTTTGGAAGGCCAAAAATTTAGAAAGCAAATTTTTAAGATTTTTTTCTCGGTTCCTTTATTAAATATGATTATAAAACTGGTTTTAGAACGTTATTTCATCCTTCGAAAGTACAAAACAAAATTTTTTTTTACTTCGATTCTTTGAATAATTTATAGAAGGCGCCAAAGTCGAAAATCTCAGAATTGGCAAGTTTGAAACAAAAAAATTGAAAAGCATTCTGAAGAGGAAAGTTTCTTCCGCAACAATTTGCCACCGTTAATGAAAAATCGATTTTAAAAAAATGGCGGATGTTTGAAACAAGGTTGCGAAATTTGTAATGTAAAAGTAATGCATTATTCATTACTTTTAGAATGTGTCATGGAAAACAATTTCATTACCCATTACAACGTAGTCCGTAATGGAAAAAAATTCCATTACCCAGTACAATATAGTGTGTAATGAAAAAAAATTTCACTACTCATTATAATGTAGGGTGTAATAGAAAAAATTTCCAGTACCCATTAGAATGTTATATGTAATGGAAAAAATTTAATGACCCATTACAATGTAGTGTGTAATAGAAAAAATTTGCATTACCCATTAAAATGTAGTGTGTAATGGAAAAAATTTTCATTACCCATTACAATGTAGTGCGTAATGGAAAAAATTCACATTACCAATTACAATGTAGTTTGCAATGAAAAAAAATCCATTACCCATTACAATGTAGTGTGTAATGGAAAAAATTTGCATTACCCATTAAAATGTAGCGTGTAATGGAACAAATTTTCATTACCCATTACAATGTAGTGCGTAATGGAAAAAATTTTCATCACCCATTGCAATGTAATGTGTAATGGACAAAGCTTTGATTGCAATTTTGGGAATGGAAAAATATAGATGAATAAAGTATTGCAATTTTGCACTACATTTTAATTATTTAGGTACCTTAAATTCTAAAAAGCATCTATGTGCATAAAAAAAGTTGAACGATGAGATAATACGTCATTGCCATCGTCTGCCCCGGTGGAACGGCTTTTCAGCTTCAATAGGCTCACAGAAAATCACTTTCACAAAGGATATTGGCCAAAGCAAACGCTGAAAAAAAGTATATTTAGAAGTGCCCCGTAGTAAAAAACTCCATTCGTCGCCATTGAAAAATCCCCATTCATTCCCCATTGCCAAAATAACCAACGGAGATGAATGCCGAATTGCCTAAGGGGATTTTTGCCATTGAATTCCTCATTTGAAATCGAATGAGAATTTTCCAATGAGGATTGACTTCCTCATTCAAAACGGAATGGGGATTATCCTATGGGGATTCAATGAAGAAAATCCCCATAGACAAGTCGGCATTCATCTCCATTGGTTTTTGTAGGCAATGGGGAATGGATGGCGATAATCAATGGAGATTCTTTCATATAGTAAAAAAACTCCATTCATCACCATTGAAAAATCGCCATTCATTCCCCATTGCCAAAATAACCAATGGAGATGAATGCCCAATTGCCCAAGGACATTTTTGCCATTGAATTCCCCATTTGAAATCGAATAGGGATTTTCCAATGAGGATTGACTTCCCCATTTCAAACGAAATAGGGATTATCCCATGGGCATCAGTCGGCAAGAACTCCTTGCATGGATATTTTGGACACCGACTTCTGCTAATATTCCGTGCTCACACTCGTCTAGATAAGCATACTCTTCGCATAATTCGTATGGGGGTTCAGCGGGTTGCCGTCCTGCGACATCTCGCGCCAAGTCTCGGAACTAACGCGACGTGGTTTCCAATGGACATCTTTGGGTAATGCTGATCATTCAGTGCATCCGCATTTACTTCCCAATGTACACCATTGGGTAAAGCTGATCGTTTCGTTCATCAGCATTTGCCTTCCAATGGACACCATTGGGCAATGCTGATGGCTCGGTCCATCAGCATTTGCTTTCCAATGGGCATCATTGAGTAATGGTGATCATTCGGTTCATCCGCATTTGCTGTCCAATGGACGTCATTGGGCAATGGTGACTTTTCAATGGATATCCATTCACTGATCAATGGTCGTTCCTCTACGCCATTGAAAAATGCGGAAATCTCAATGGGTCCCCATTCATTGTCCAATGGAATCGTGTGAGGACCATTGGTTGCCATTCGTGATTCAGTGGAGTTTTTTACTACGGGGCAGTTCAACGTCCAACTTTTTGGATGCATGTAGATGCTTTTTACAATTGAAGGTACCTAAGTCATTAAAATGTAATGCAAAATTACAATAATTTATTCATCTATATTTTTCCATTCCCAAAATTGCAATCAAAGTTTTGTCCATTACACATTACATTGCAATGGGCAATGGAAATTTTTTCTATTACACACTACATTATAATGGGTCATGCAATTTTTTTCCATTGCATACTACATTCTAATGTGTAATGCATTTTTTTTCATTACACACTACATTGTAATGGGTAACGAAATTTTTTTCCATTACACACTACATTGTAATGAGTAAAGGAGATTTGTTCCATTACACACTACATTGTAATGGCGGGTAATGGAATTTTTTTCCACTACACACTACATTGTAATGGGTAATGAAAATGGCAATGCATTACAAAAAGTAATGCATTACTTGCAACCCTGGTTTGAAATGAAAATGAAAAACTGAATTTGTCACAATTCACTTCAAACATCCGCTATTTTTTTTTTTGTTTTTTCAAATCCGTTTTTCATTAACGGTTGTAAATTGTTGTGTAAGAAACCTTCCTCTTAAAAATGCTTTTTTTTTTGTTTCACTTCACTTGCCAATTCCAAGATTAACTGTCAGCTAAAGAATCGAAGTAAAAAATAAATGTTTGTTTCGTACTTCCGAATGATGAAACAATGTTGTAATAACAGTTTTATAGTCATATCTGATAAATGAGCTGAGAAAAAAAATCTAAAAAATTTGCTGATTTTGGCCTTTGAAAGTAGACCAGTACCTTAAAAAATAGTTGCATGGTCTCAGATGATTTATCATTCATTTATCTTCGTTTTTGCTTCCTCATAAAGGAAGCTTTGTTTTCGTGAAAAAAATTTTTTTCGCGATTTTTATGCCAATTCAAAATGTCCTAAAACATCGAGAAATCATATTTAGAAAAAATGTCCGGATGGATGTGTGTGTGTGTGTGTGTGTATGTATGTATCCTGAGTTTCAGATGTAAATGATTAATAACTCGAAAACGCTTCGAGATATCAAGCTAAAATTTGGCACACTTGTCGAGCACGAATTGCTCTTCGTTATGAAATTTTTTTTTTTTAATTATAACGGGTGTTCAGATTTTATCGACTTTTTTCGTTTTTGCCAGAATGGCGTAAACGCTCTAGCCTCTGCAATTTTCAAGATATTGCACTCAAACTTTGTACAGAATTAGTATAGCTATTAAGGTTGTTTGGTATTGAATTTGGCGAAAATCCATCGAGGGATTAAAATTTTATGAAATTTTGAATTTTTTGAAAAATCGCCTAAACGCTCTAACTTGCGCAATTTTTAAGATATTGTACTGAAACTTTGCACAGAGGTAATATAGCTGTGAAAGGTTGGTCGCTATTAAATTTGGCAAAAATCTATCGAGGGATTAAACTTTTATGAAATTTTGATTTTTTTGAAAAATAGCGCAAGCGCTCTAACTTGCACAATTTTCAATATATTTCACTGAAACTTTGTACAGAACTTGTATAGCTATCAAGGTTGTTCGCTATTAAATTTGGAAAAAATCCATCGAGGGATTAAAATTTTATGAAATTTTGAATTTTTTGAAAAATAGCGCAAGCACTCTAACTTACACAATTTTCAATATATTTCACAGAAACTTTGTACAATACTTGTATAGCTATCAAGGTTTGTTCGCGATCAAATTTGGCGAAAATTGATCGAATTTGCACATTAATTACTAATATTTTTCAATAGTTAACAAAGCTTCCTTTATGAGGAAGCCAAATTTGATCGCCATATTTATTTTTAATTCTGACAGGCAACTCGAGGACAATCATCTGTCTTATCTTCCAGCGAGAATATTGGATGGATTGAAGTCGATTCGTCAATTGCGTCTCTCTCGCAATCCATGGCACTGCGATTGCGGTGCAGCTTATCTCGCTCTTTGGTTGCAAAAAAAGTCTCTCGTGCAATCAAACGCGACAGGGGAATCCGCCACATCCGGCGGAGGATCGACGAATTTTTGGGAATTCGGCGGTGGCGCAATTTGTCGCGGTCCTTCGACTCTTGGCGGCAAATTACTCGTTCAATTGACCTTTCACGAACTCTGCGAGGGTCAATGGGCCTCGATGAAGGGTCTATCACCGAGGATTTCCGTTGACAATCTCGGTGTCGTAACGCCGTACAATTTGTAGGATGTAAAACGATAAAGTTTGGAAATGTTATTGATGTCATTCAGATTAATAAAATTGAGCAAAAAACCCTGCAAATTGAAATTTGCACATTGCTTCCTCATCTTGATCCATAGTTCACATATAGCTTCCTTTGAGGGGAGGCTAAATACCGACATTAGCACCTCGAAAATGGATTCCAAACTTGCTCTGGCACGAATCGATGAAAATCAATAAAATTTTGACACTATCACCAGAATTATGGCACAAATGGAACCCCGCTTAAATTTTTTCGGCAAACGAAAGAAAAAATTACAGATCTGATTATCATCAAAAATCTGTAATTGAAAATATTAAATTATAATGTTCTTACGACATTTCGGCTAAAACCAAGAGTGGGCCTCCATAACCAACACCAAAGTACGAATATCGATACGTCTTTGACATTATTTTATGAAAAAACCGCGACCTAAGTTTGGAATCCAAATCACGAGATAAATGTTGATAAATTTCGTGTTTTATCGAAAAAAAATGGCGAAATTAAGTTCACAAAAATCCGAAAGAGGGCAGCACTATGTTGAATTCCTATGAAATAAACATTACTTTCATCAGACTTCTATCCAAACTGTTTGACAAGTCAGTGGCAATTAACGAAAACGTTGATTTATGTCTCGCATTTGCATTTTGCAATTCATTCATCATTAATTCATAAATTCAATTGATATTCATCCACCGGTATTGGAGAAAGTTTGGACAGTGATTATGAGTCGATAATGTAGGGCTTCAGTAATAACGTCGGTATTTAGCCTCGCCTTAACACACAGTATGGCGATCAAATTTGGCTTCCTTCATAAAGGAAGCTTTGTTAACTATTGAAAAATATTAGTATAATCAATGTGCAAATTCGATCGATTTTTGCCAAATTTGATAGCGAACAAACCTTCATAGCTATACAAGTCCTGTACAAAGTTTCAGTGAAATATATTGAAAATTGTGCAAGTTAGAGCGCATGCGCTATTTTTCAAAAAATTCAAAATTTCATAAAATTTTAATCCCTCGATGATTTTTTGCCAAATTTAATAGCTAACAACCTTGTTAGCTATACAAGTTCTGTACAAAGTTTCAGTGAAATATATTGAAAATTGTGTAAGTTGGAGCGCTTGCACGATTTTTCAAAAAATCCAAAATTTCTTAAAATTTTAATCCCTCGATGGATTTTTGCCAAATTTAATAGCGAACAACCTCAATAGCTATATTAGCCCTGTGCAAACTTTCAATACAATATCTTAAAAATTGCACAAGTTAGAGCGTTTACGCTATTTTTGAAAAAATTCAAAATTTCATAAAATTTTAATTCCTCGAGGAATTTTCGTCAAATTCAATATCAAACAATCTTAATAGTTATACTAATTCTCTACAAAGTTTGAGTCCAATATCTTGAAAATTGCAGAAGTTAGAGCGTTTACGCCATTCTTGAAAAAACGAAAAAAGTCGATGAAATCTGAACACCCGTTATAATTAAAACAAATTTTTTCTCATAATGAAGAGCAATTCGTGCTCGACAAGTATGCCAAATTTTAGCTCGATAACTCAAAGCGTTTTCGAGTTATTAATTATTTACATCTGAAACTCAGGACACACACACAAACACACACACACACATCCGGACATTTGTTCTGAATATGATTTCTCGATGTTTTAGAACATTTTGAACATATTGGCATAAAAATCTCAAAAAAAAAAAAATGTCACGAAAACAAAGCTTACTTTATGAGGAAGCAAAATAAGACAATGTCTGCTTTATTGGAAATTTCACCTCTTTATGCAAAAATTAGATTTTCATGCTCAAAACTTAAGCAATGCTTTTTTTCATACAGAATCTCAATATTTTTTTTCCTTAAAGTACCATTCCCAAGCTTTGATTTCACGTTTTGAAATTGAAAAAAATATTAATTATTTCAAAAATTATGATTTTTTGAACAAAATGGTGCATTTTTCACGTTTTCCTTTGTTTATATGATGATATTGTTTAAACAAATGATCGAATCAGCTATATAGTGATTGGCGCTTATTCTAGGTTAGTCGATGAGATATCATGATTTTTTCGGAATTTTTTAGAGCACTTCAGAGCACTTTTTAAAGCGTCAGGCGCGAATGACCCCCGTTACCATTTTAAAGTGCCGAAAAACACGTTATCATTTAAGGGTTAATAAATTGTTTAAACAAATAATTATTCAACAATTTTTGGGTACTTCCTTTTTTTTCTTGAACAAATCGAATGCGTTAACTTTTTTGAAGGCATGTGAATTTTTTCTCTATTTTGAAATATTATAAAGAACATTCTGAAATACAAAAAAAAATTGCCAATTTTGTATATGTTTTTGCACACATAAATAAATAATAAGTAGGATAAATAAATAAAAATTTTAACATAATGCCGCGTACTTTGTGTTTTCTTTTTGATTTTTACAGTGAGGAAAAAAGAAGTATGAAACACGATTACCGTTGGTTATTCCGGCGCAATTGTAAGATTCTTAGTGACCTGTATAATTCCATTTTGCAAGTGGTAAATATTTACACATTCGTCGCAGTAACTTGGTTTTCTCCCCAACGCGATCGTTTGATGTTTTGTGCTTATAAAATGCGTTATCGGTAAAATCCCCTCCACGCTGCATTTTACAAACGACTTGGTACTTAAAGGAAGAATAAACCTCTTCTGTTGCCGTCTGTTTGTAATTTTGAGTGGAGTGATAGAGTTAAAATTTCCAACCCATTGTTCTCTTAATCAATTTGATGGATTTAATTTGTCATTCTCAATTCTGTTCTGTTTTATTCTATTCTGCTTCAATTCCATTCTTTCATTCTTCCAAGCTTCAATTCTGTTCTGTTTTATTCCATCAACGTGTAAAAAATTTTTTTACATTATGGTGATCTTTATTCTTTACTTCATTAGATAAGAGCACCCTTCATAGTCAACTTCGTGCTAAATTTGGGAAATCGTTTCTAGAAATATTTATCAACCACTTGACAATAACTAATTATATTTCCGACCACGTCATGCATTCTCGATAGCAAAAAATGTAAATTGTGCTGTAATGTTAAATGTAAATTTAACATGACGCCTGAAAGAAGTCTGTATATGATCAAAAACACGGAAGTTATGGCTGTTCAAAAATTTGTTCTCTGCGTACCCCCTTAAGAATTTTGAAAAAAATAAAACTAAAAAAAAACACCTAAAGAATTTGTAAACAAAGAAAATGACGCCTGAAAGAAGTCTGTATGATTAAAAACACGGAAGTTATGGCTGTTCCCAAATTTATTCTGTACGAACCCTCTTAAGAATTTCGAAAAAAAAACTTGAAAAAAGTTACTTGAGAATTTGAAAACGAAGAAAATGACACCTGAAAGAAGTCTGTATGATCAAAAACACGGAAGTTATGGCTGTTCCAAAATTTATTCTCTGCTCACCCCCTTAAGAATTTTGAAAAAAATAAAACTCAAAAAAAATAACTTGAGAATTTGAAAACGAAGAAAATGACGCCTGAATGGAGTTTGTATGATCAAAAGCACGGAAGTTATGGCGGTTCCAAAATTTATTCTGTGCGAACCCCCTTAAGAATTTCGAAAAAAATAAAACTAAAAAAAGTAACTGGAGAATTTGAAAACGAAGAAAATGACATCTGAAAGAAGTCTGTATGATCAAAAACATGGAAGTTATGGCTGTTCAAAAATTTATTCTCTGCTCACCCCCTTAAGAATTTCGAAAAAAATAAAACTAAAAAAAGTAACTTGAGAATTTGAAAACGAAGAAAATGACGCCTGAAAGAAGTTTGTATGACCAAAAATACGGGAGTTATGGCTGCTCCAAAATTTATTCTGTGCGAACCCCCTTAAGAATTTCGAAAAAATAAAACTAAAAAAAGTAGCTTGAGAATTTGAAAACGCAGAAAATGACGCCTGAAAGAAGTCTGTATGATCAAAAACTCGGAAGTTATGGCCGTTTCAAAATTTATTCTGTGCGAACCCCCTTAAGAATTTCGAAAAAAATAAAACTAAAAAAAGTAACTTGAGAATTTGAAAACGAAAAAAATGACGCCTGAAAGAAGTCTGTATGAATCAAAAGCACGGAAGTTATGGCGGTTCCAAAATTTATTCTGTGCGAACCCCCTTAAGAATTTCGAAAAAAATAAAACTAAAAAAAGTAACTGGAGAATTTGAAGACAAAGAAAATGACGCCTGAAAGACGTCTGTATGATCAATAACATGGAAGTTATGGCTGTGCCAAAAATTCCCAGATAGAAAATCGTGCCGTCAAATCGGAGCGTAACGTTACGGTAGCGACACGGTTGCGGTACGCAACTGCGCGCCGTGTCACCACCTCGGCGTTATGTGCGTCCGTTTGTGACACCTCTGTGGCGGTACGCCGTGCCGAAGAACGCTGTGGCGACACGGTAGCGCCACGGAGACGGTACGCCGTGCTCCTTGTCGCGGCTTCGGGACGCCACCGTGGCGGTACAAACACGGCACGGCGTGCACCCGAAGTAGTTCACTAGCTGCCGCAAGATGTCGCAGACCCTCTCGCTATCCTTCTCAAATGCGATTAAATGCCACGAACAGCATATAGGAAAGTTTCTCGAGAAGCGGATGCGTATAATGATGACGTTAATATATTGATTTTTGAAACTGTGCAGTGAAGTGCACGGCGTGTCGCCTTCGTGCCGCCACTGTGGCGTCCCGGACAATCGAAGGTGCACGGCCCGTCGCCTCTGTACCGCTACGGTCGCGCTACGCGTTGACGTGAACAGCACGGCGTGTCGTCTCTGAACCCCTACGGTGGCGTTACGCCTTGATGCGAACAGCACGGCGTGTCGCCTCTGTACCGCTACGGTGGCGTTACACGTTGACGCGAACAGCACGGCGTGCAGTCCCTGTGTCGCTACAGTGGCACCACGGCAGGAATAACCGACTGCACGCCGTGCCGCTACTGGGCAGTTCCAGTATCGCCACGACGTACCAGTACGCCGTACCGCCACGGTGGCGTCACATTCGGACGCACATAACGCCACGGTGGCGCCACGGCGTGCCGCCACGTAACGCCACCGTGCCGCTACCGTGGCGTTTCATTTCTATCTGGGTTTATTCTTTGCCTACCCCCTTAAGAATTTTGGAAAAAAAAAAATTAAAAAAATCACTCGAAAATTTGAAACCGAAGAAAATGACACCTGAAAGAAGTCTGTATGATCAGAAACACGGAAGTTATGGCTGTTCCAAAATTTATTCTCTGCGTACCCCCTTAAGAATTTTGAAAAAAATGAAACTTAAACAAAATAACTTGAGTATTTGAAAACGAAGAAAATGACACCTAAAAGAAGTCTGTATGATCAAAAACACGGAAGTTATGGCTGTTCCAAAATTTATGCTCTGTGAACCCCCTTAAGAATTTCGAAAAAAATAAAACTCAAATAAAGTTACTTGAGAATTTGAAAACGAAGAAAATGACGCGTGAAAGAAGTCTGTATGATAAAAAACACGGGAGTTATGGCTCCTCAATATCTCATTCTTTTTTACCGCAATTGTCGCTCTCGTATGCGGGAACTCCCTCGTGACGTCGTCAGTACATTTCTTGGAAGCTGAAGGAATTTTTTCCGAGAATAATCGTGACCTCGTCTCGAGCACGGTCTGTCTCGAGTGTCGGGGATTGACCTATGTAAGTTCGGTCTCAGTCCGACAGAGCGCGCTGCAATGCAGTTTTTTGCTCCGTCCATCGACTTGATCGTGCGCACTCGACTGCGCAGGCGCTGCGCGCTGCTCTCACTGAACAGCTGACGCCGGCCGCGTTATGACGTCAGTTCACGGGCCCATGTCCTATTTTCGACAAGTTTTACCCGTGTTTTTTTACTGATGTTTTCCGATATCACGTTTTTTTCGGTGCTCTAATTAACTATGCGTCATTGAGCAACCCGTTATCGAATATCGCGACAATAAGAATCGCATCTTTCCGAAAATTTTGCCTACAAAGTGGGAACAACAGAGTGACGCTTCTCGCGCCTTTTCTTCATGAATTTTTTTTCTCACCAACAAAATATTGTAACAATTAACAAAGTGCAGCTGCAATGTTTATCCAGGTACGCAATTAATCCCGTGAATATGGTAAAAGGTAAGAAAAAAAGTGATAGCTGTCAGTATTTTTCTACTCATTGTCAATGTTGAGGAAAAACATAACCTCGAAACGTGGTCCAATACCAATTTTTGACTTATTCATAGCAAAACTCACCGAGGTGGTAATAATTTAGTTTTGTCTAAAAATAACCTCAATTTTTGTCCGAATTCGATGATTCAGCACTCATCATATTCTTTGAAAGATTTTCTATTAAAATATCGCTTCAATCAGTGACTGCCAATTAAAGATTGTAACGATTCGTTTATCCGAAAAAAAAAATTGAAATATCATAATTTTTTAACGACAATTGTGAAGAATAATTTTAATGGTCAGTCTATAGAGAATTTCTCTGGAAGTGAACAGAAAATGGTATTTGTTATCGGATAAAACTGAACCAAAATGCAACGGCATCAACAATTGGCATGAAACAGCTGATAATATTGCAGGTTAATCGCTATCACTGACCTTCATTAAAAACATATTACAGAACAAAGTATTTGTCGTTAATGATGATTTATAAACAAATATTCGTAGAAACGATTTTTTTAATTAAATCGAGGTAATTTCCACTCGTGTAACGTTTTGCGTGACTTCTGCTTTTTCTCAGCTGTTTCTGTTGTAAATACACCAACCGTATTCTCTTTTTGTTGTAGAGAATGTAAGAAAAAGAGAGGAAGATCATTGACCTTTAGGTGGAGACACACATGGAAGAATTCCGCACGAGTACGAGAAAGTTGCAAAATCGCAGCGGAAACGGGATAAATCTACAGAAAAGTAACATTATTAATCTAACAAATTCTTTTGCAAATTTAAAGCAGCATCTCTCAAGTATCGTGTATATTTTTTGTATATATATATGATTATTTTTCTAGAAGTATATAAATAATTTAACATAAATGAAAATGATACGAATAACAAATTTGAAAGCATTTAGTTCTTGCACAAAATTATCTCGTCTTGGAACAATGAAATCTCTAGAAATGTAATTTGAGAAAAAAAATGTGCAGCTTGAAGCGAAAGTATCAATTTTGGGGTTCAAAATCTCGTTAAACGAATATTCAAATACTTAAAAGAAGTTTGCACCATTGATCTGCAGTATCGATTTTTTCGGCAACGATATTGATTTTATTAATCATTTTTTCGAAAAATTAATAATTAGTAAAAAAATATTACTAATTTTTTATAAAAATTCGTAATTAGCAAAAAAATGTTAGTCATTTTTCTAAAAAATTATTAGTTAGTAAGAAAATACTTCCAATTTTTCCAGAAAAATTAGTAATTAGTGACAAAACGTTTCTAATTATTCGAAAAAATTTGTAATTAGTGACAAAATATTTCTAATTTTTCTACAAAATTAGTGTTTAGCGAAAAAATATTTCTAATTTTTCCAAAAAAAATTAGTAATTAGCGAAAAAATATTACTAATTAGTTTTTAAAAAACAATAATTTGTAGAAAAGTCATGGTTATAAGCTCAAGCGGCTCTATTCAAAAAGTTTCTTTGTTTTTTATAATTACCATATCTTTTGAACATTTCACACATTAGTATTTATTATATCGAATGTCATACGATATCACACAAGTTATTATTGATACGAATATTCAATCAGTACCTATTAAAAAATACATTATTAATTTTTATTTTATTTATTACTTTTTTCAAAATTAATACAACATTTCTTCACTAATTATTGATTTTTTTGGTTATTTAGCAATATTTTTCTCGCTAATTACTAATTCTTGGAAAAAATTGGTAATATTTTATCGTTAATTACTCATTTTTTGGAAAAATTTGAAATGTTATGTCACTAATTACTTATTTATTAGGAAAATTAGTAATACTTTGTTACTAATTACAAATTTTTTATAAAAATAGTAATATTTTTTTGCTAATTACTAATTTTTTAATAAAAAGTCTAAATATATTGTCACTAATTACTAATTTTTAGAAAAATTAATAAAATGTTCCCGCTAATTACTAATGTTTAAAAAAAATTAGTAATATTTCTTTGCTAATTATTAATTTTTCGAAAAAATCGGACAATAAAAATAGATAGATTATTTTTGCCGATCACTGGTTTGCACAACCTCGAGAAGCGGAAGATTTTTGCTTGCAAAATTTATCAACATTTACAATTGTATCGGGTTAAAAAGTATTTTGAAAAATGAACTTGACCTTTAATCAAATAATTAATTACATATTTGACACGATGTCTGAATAAACAAATTTTTTCTTTAAACATAAATAATCATCTCGTCAAGTTCATTCATGAATTCTTCGTTACAATCCGTTAGATTCGATTCTCAAATTTTCTTCCCAGAATAATCTGCGATTTTCAATTTTGCAGATCGCCTGGAAAAATCAAATCAAGGAGAGCGCAATGAGTTTGATTTCCACGGATCGTTATACAGTCAACGACCTATAATCGATACCCTCGCCGTTTATCGGAGAGATTCGCCTGCGAAACTCACACGACGACGGTGAACTCGGTCCCTGGATAAATGTGTTTCGCACAAGTGGGGGAAACACGCAACTTACATGTACTGACTTTACGAGAAATCAGTGCGTGCTCGACGATGGCCGAAGAAACTACCGGTTCCGAGACCGTCCGGATTCTCGAGAATCTCGTGAGAATACTCAAGGAGGAAAATGTCTTTGATTCCTCGGGCGAAAGGCCAATCGTCAATTTTATACATCCAAAGGAATTGCAGGCGAGTCGTTGTTCCAGTCAGAGTTGTGAATAATGCATTATTTTATTAATGCACAACTGTATTCATTGACCGTTACACTGCACAACGTAAAATGGACAAGTGTACCATTACAAAATTCAAAAGTAATGTGTAATTGATGCATGTGGGATTACAAATGAAAATAGTAATGTGTAATGGATGCATATGCCATTACAAATAAAAAAAATAACGTGTAATGAATGAGTGCTCCATTACAAATTACAATTGAAAAAAAAAGTAATTCGCAGTGGAGAATGTTCCATTACAAATGGAAAAATTGCTGTGCTCGCATTGGACACTTGCACATTTGCTGTTTCATCATTTTATTTCGCTCGAAACAATTTGAGATGGAAGAAAAGCAAGTGGGATCTCACTGTAATATTGTTTGAGCACGTCACCGGTATTTGGAACCAATCGTGAACATTCGGACAGGTTCGACTTACGTTGGGACTATTCCCACTGTTTTTCCGGAGACGCTACGCAAAAATAATTCTGTGTGTGCGATTGTCCGTGTGCGTTAGTGTGTTTCTACGACAATTTGGAGCAGGTACTATTTTGGTCAGAGGTAAGTCTATTGATTTTTCAATGAAAATAATTTGTGTGTATCAAATTTTTGTTAACTTTACTATCGTAGTTGTAAATGTATGAACAGTGTATATTAAGTTAATATACACTGACACCTATAATTTTTTTTTAATTATAATTTTTACAACAATCGAGTAAAAATTACTCCAAAAAATCACTGTTCGCACATTTATCACTACGATAGTAAAGTTAACAAAAACTTGATACACACAGATTATTTTCATCAAAAAATAAATAGACTTAACCGGAGTTGCCGAAATTATAATGTAAAAATAATGCATTACTTTGAGTAATGCATTACATTGAGCAATGCATTACTTTGAGCAATGCATTACATTGAGCAATGCATTACTTTAAGTAATGCATTACATCGAGCAATTCATTACTTTGAGTAACACATTACATGGCGCAGAATAACGGATTACATCTATAAATAATGTATTACTTTGAGTAATGGTTTAAAGGAATAAAAATAATCTTGTATGTAGAGAGCAATGTCAATGAAATCTTCCTTTTCGTATGATTTTTTATAATCGTAATGCGTAATAATGATACATCTCAGACGTGTCTTATTCCCTTAAATTTTTTACAGGGTAATTCGTTTGTTTAGATTTCCCTCTATGGAAATTCGTTTGTTTCGGTTCCTAATTTTTTACTTCAAAAACATAATTCGGTACTTTGTTTTATTTTTTTTTAAATTTGTTAGATCAGATTTGAACCTACAGCATCTTTTTCTTTTTTATCTTTGACCGAAAATTGTCAAGAAAATAATAATTCCTGTTCATATACAATTGTTTACTTTTTTTTACTCTCGAATAATTTCATGTATTTTTTTTTATTTGTGAATTAATGAAAAGAAAAAATCATCTTCCACTTGTGCATTTTTTTATTTGTTAGATAAAAGGGCAATGCGCAGCATATTTGTATTTTATTCTCTTTCGACTCAAATTTTCAATTCTAATTTCAAATTTCAAAACGGGGATTATTAGTTCTGTTGACGTTCCGATGTTTACATTTTTGGGTTTTTTTACTTACAAAAATTTCATAAACCCAAACCATCGAGTCCCTGAAACGTTTTCATCAATCTATATTTTCCACTTTCGTAAACAAAAGGAAGATTTTATCGCATTGTCCTATTGGACTACGAATGCATAAAATATTTTTGTTCCGAATAATGCATTATTCAAAATATTCGGTATTATTGTAATGAAAAATTAACGCTACGTTGCAATATCTATTACTTTAATAATGGATAATGGAACATTTTTGCATTACTCATTATTTCAGTAATGAGCAATGTAACGCTTTCCACATTATCCATTACTTCAGCAACGGACAATGTAATGCTTTTCCAAGTACTCATTAATAACGTATTGTATGATGTTTCATTTTTTCATTTTCCAGTACTAATGTAATGCTTAATGGTCTGACATTTGCATTATTAACTAAAAATATAATGCAATTTTTTTTTATCACTTTATTCATTGAATGAATAATGTATAATGGAAGTTGAGTCCCATTATTAAGTGCAAAAATAATCATTAATGAAATCGATAATGCATTATTAAAATAATGCATTTTTTACAACTCTGGACTTACCTTTGAGCAAAATAGTACCTTCTCCAAATTGTCGTAGAAACACTCTAATTTGTAATGGAATATTCCCCACTACAAATTACTTTTATTTCGATTGTAATTTGTAATGAAGCACTCATTCATTACATGTTATTTTTTTAATTTGTAATGGCACATGCATCCATTACACGTTACTTTCATTATTTGTAATGGAACATGCATACATTACACATTACTTTTTTTATTTGTAATGGAACACACATCCATTACACATTACTACCCCTACAGCACACAATATTCCTGCAATGTTGCTGAAATGTTGCACGACAACATTGTAATATTCCAAAAAACATTGCTGCAATCTTGCTGCAATGTTGCTATGTCCGCCGATTGAAATATTGCTGCAATGTTCCGCAATATTCCAGAAATATTGCATCCAATCAATAAGCAATATTCCAGCAATATAACTCGTATTATTGCATATTCAATATTTCAGGAATATTACCTGCAATGGAAACTTTATCATTTGAATCATTGCATAAAATAAAAATATGTAGTTTCAAGTCCATAGGACTGCGCGACCACAGAGCGCGGGTAAATATTCCAACAATTGATTGTTAATTGAGGATGAGGACCCCGATGCTGGTAATACACCGGACCTTTATTGGTGCTCTGTGGCTCTCTCGCCAGCGCGAGAGCGCCCACGGACCACCGCCACCTAGCGGATGTCAGGCGAAGTGCCGAGATCGTAGCAGGCCCCAGGTCGTCCCGTTTCAATATATAGTCATATTTTACGAATAAGAATCATTCAGAAACAAAATATATTTTGGTTTTATAGCTTTTCTGATATTAAACATTTTTCCAATACGAATATCACAATGTCTTAATATCATTAATATCACATGTCCTATTAATGTCAAAAGCACAACAAAATTTTGAAAATAAATATGAAAAAAGAAAAAGAAAATGACTCGAAATCAATCGTTATTGATATTTTATGAGGAATAAATGAATAGATCTTTTTCAATTGATCTTTTCCATATTTATTATGCTCGTGTAGTTGTAAAATTTGAAGTTCGATCTCACCAATATTGCTGAAATTTACTCGCAACGTTTCAATAAAATATTGCAGGTATGTTGCTTAGAAACATTCCCGAAACATTGCTGAGCGGTTTCAGTGCAATGTTGCGTAGTAATGTTGCCACAACATATCTGCAATATATCATTGTACGTGCAATATGACAACATTGCTGCAACATTGCAGCAATGTTATGTGCTGTAGGGGTATTTTCATTTGTAATGGAACATTAATTCATTACGCGTTACTTTTGTAATTTGTAATGAAGCACTCATTCATTACATGTTATTTTTTTTATTTGTAATGGCACATGCATCCATTACACATTACTTTCATTATTTGTAATGGAACATGCATACATTACACATTACTTTTTTTAATTTGTAATGGAACACGCATCCATTAAACATTACTATTTTCATTTGTAATGGAATATTCATTCATTACACGTTACTTTTGTGATTTGTAATGGAAAACTTATCCAATACACATTGTTTAGAGTAATGGGTAATGTATTACTTTTACATTACTATTTTCACAATTCAGGTTCCAGTTTATTCATCTCTATTTTTTCACAATAATTTTTGTTTCGTACAATAATTCTTACATCTCGGACAATCGATAATTATCATTTTCATCCTGTGCACTCAAAATTAATTTCTGCATTTTCTCACGATAATCTGGTTGCTCTGCTTTCTCACATGAGGAATTTTTGTGAAATTTTGTTCAATACCAAAATGCCCCAAATGTCGAAAAATTATATTGAAAACAAATCCCAGGATACAATTGTGCGCGTGTTTGTTAGCGTAGAAAAATTCAAATGGTTCTGTTTGGAGAACGTCTTAAACGATCAACTCAAAATTCAGAAAAAAGTAGATTAATCATCTCCTTTCTCACAGTGCAAATGTTATCAAAATTGCAAGATAACTGCCAATATCTCAGGATTCATTATTTTTTGCAACAAGTCCGTGCGTGGTTAAACTTTCGTAATTTTGTAATTATCAAGCTGAATTTTTTTATTTTTGTCATTTTAGATAAATATTATTCACTGGAAATTTCGTTTTGTTGGATATAACAAGTATAAAAGTTGTATTAATTCCAACTGTGTAACGCTGCAATCATCTTGGTTGTGATATCATTTCTTCGTGAAACACGTCGACAAATCGATTATACAAGAATGTATACGTCAATTTATATATATGGGTCATTCCATGTCAAATCGACCACTTTTGAACCCGACCCCTTTCGATTTGGCTGAATTTTTTTTTCCTTTTCTACCCCATTGAAAATGTTTCTCAGGAAATTTTCAAATTTTTTTACCCAACCCAAAAAAAGGCTTTTTTTCCCCAATCCAAAAAAAGGTTTTTTTTTTCAAATAGCTATAACTTCTTCAAAGATTGATTAATTGGGACTTTTTTTTCAAAATTTTCGTCTTTAAATGTACTTAACGGGAAAAAATACAAACAAATTTTCAGACATTAAAATCTATGAAATGTTTCACTTTTTCGAGAAAAATTATCTTTTTCTCGTAGTTATTTTTAATTTTTTTTTTCACAAAAAAAACTGATTAATTCCGGAAAAGATGCGGCTCAACATGGAGTGGGCCGACTTTTCCTTCTGTTTTTTTCTCACTTTTTTGAAAAAAAAAAAAAAATTCGAGGATTACCACTTTCAATTTTTTTTTCTTCTCAATTTTTCAAACTCTGAGGTCCTTTAAAAATCCTCAAGAATTTCCAGAGTGGTGTTTTGTGGAATAAACCCAGCTGAGAATTTTTTTTTTCAATCGATAAAAAAAAAAATAAAAGGAAATATTGGTCCACTCCATGTTGGGCGGCATTTTTTACAGAATTGGTCAAAGTATTTTTTGAGTAAAAAAAAAATGGCGAACTTCGAGAAAAAGATAATTTTTCTCGAAAGAGTGAAAAATGTCATTCATTTTGATAGTTTAGAATATTTTTGTATTTTTTTTTCGGAAAGTACATTCAAAGACGAAAATTTTGAAAAAAACGTCTCAATTGGTCAATTTTTGAAGAAGTTAGAGCTATTTAAAAAAGCCTTTTTTGGTTGGGTAAACAAATTTGAGAATTTCCTGAAAAATGTTTTTAATGGGGTAAAAACAGAAAAAAAATCGGCCAAATCGAAAGGGGTCCAGTTTAAAAGTGGTTGATTTGACTTGGAATGCCCCATATATAGTACAACCGTGTTATCATTATCCCCCTCTTTTGCTCATTCCTCATAGCCAAAAATTGGCGCAAAGAACTTTCGACACATTATCGCATAAATATACGTTTAATCACATTTCAAGAAATCGAATCGTCTAAAAAATGCAATGATCCGGTTTTTGTCTTAGAATTAGATCCTTAGGAATCTCGGAAGCCGACGATTCTTACAATTGCGAGAAATGCAAAATACAAATCCACTCGTATGAATTGATTTCAATTTTAATATATCCATATAAATACTAGACTGTCTGGAAAAAAATTCGAATAATATTCCTCAAATATATGAAATCCATAACATTCAGTTTAATTTAACCAAACTTGTAATTTTTTTTCGTGATATGCAGACTATCATGTCTCAGACTATCTCTTTTTGGTTAAATTATAGTTTAACATAAGGAAAATCGATGACTATAGTTTAGACAGGGAAAACAATCATTTTGTGGAATAAATTGAAGTGTAAGTCTCGTATGGAAGTGCTCACACTTTTTCTTTGGTTCAAAGCAACATACATTTCTGATAGGATAAAAACTCTTCATGGCAATATTTTGGACACATATCCTTGAAAAATTATAGAAAAAATTTTTCTCTATGACTTAGCTGAGCAAAGTGGGAGATTGATTTACAAATCCCCTTTTTTGAGAGACACAAAAGTACACTAAATTAATTAACCCCACGATTGGATGACTTAAAATGTTCTAGGATGCTTTGATTTAACGAAAAATAAATAAGCTATGAAACTCTAGGATATAAAGTTTTGATCCTTTGAGATTAATATTATTTTTCCCATCCCAATGTCAGTAAAGGCAAAAAAATCGCTACAAAAAGCTTTTATTGAAACATGTGATCAGAGTTGCAAAAAATGCATTATTTTAATAATGCATTATCGATTTCATTAATGATTATTTTTTTCACTTAATAATGGGACTTAACTTCCATTATACATTATTCATTCAATGAATAATGTGATAAAAAAAAATATTGTATCATATTTTTAGTTAATAATGCAAATGTCAGACCATTAAGCATTACATTAGTACTGGAAAATGAAAAAATGAAACATTATACATTACGTCATTAATAAGTACTTGGAAAAGCATTAAATTATCCGTTGCTGAAGTAATGGATAATGTGGAAAGAGTTACATCACTCATTACTGAAATAATGAGTAATACAAAAATGTTCCATTATCCATTATTAAAGTAATAGATATTGCAAAGTAGCGTTAATTTTTCATTACTCTAATACTGAATACTTTGAATAATGCATTATTCGGAATAAAAATATTTTATGCATTCGTAGTTCAATAGGACAATGTGATAAAATCTTCCTTTTATTTACGAAAGTGGAAAATATGGTTCGATGAAACCGTTTCAGGGACTCGATGGTCTGGGTTTATGAAATTTTTTTAAGTAAAAAACCCAAAAATGTAAACATCGGAATGTCAACAGAACCAATAATACCCGTTTTGAAATTTGAAATTACAATTGAAAATTTGAGTCGAAAGAGAATAAAATACATATATGCTGCGCATTTCCCTTTGATCTTGCGAATAAAAAAATACACAAGTGAAAGATGATTTTTTCTTTTGGTTGATTCACAAATAGAAAAAAAATACATGAAATTATTCGAGAGTAAAAAAAAGTAAACAATCGTATATGAACAGGAATTATTATTCCTTTGACAATTTCCGGTCAAAGATAAAAAAGAAAAAGATGCTGTAGGTTCAAATCTGATCTAACAAATAAAAAAAATAAAACAAAGTACCGAATTATATTTTCGAAGTAAAAAATTAGAAATCTAAAGAAACGAATTTCCATAGAGGGAAATCATAACAAACGAATTACCCTGTACAAATTTGAGGGAATAACACATACAGTATCAGATGTATCACTCTTACGCATTATGATCATAAAAAATCATACGAAAAGGAAGATTTCATTGACATTGCTCTCTACATACAGAAATTATTTTTATTCCTTTAAACCATTACTCAAAGTAATACATTATTTATAGATGTAATGCGTTATACGAAGTAATGTACTACTCGATGTAATGTGTTACTCAAAGTAATGAATTGCTCAATGTAATGCATTACTAAAAGTCATGCATCGCTCAATGTAATGCATTACTCAAAGCAATGCATTGCTCAATGTAATGCATTACTAAAAGTAATGCATTATTCTTCGGTTTTGTACCATTCATTACTACAGTAATGAAAATTTGTTTCTACTTTGAATTACCCATAACTGTAATAATGGACAATGGCAGCATTTAGCATTATCCATTACTGCTGTAATTAATAATATTACGTTTTTTGCATTATTCATTATTAACTTAATGCATAATCGTTAGGTTTCACATTTTTCATTTCGAAAATAATGCTTAATGTTTCTATCATAGAATTTTCATTATTTCTAAAATAAATAATGCATTATTTTACTTAATATTCCACTTATTATGGAACTTTATTATGGAACTTTACAATGGAACTTTATTATGGAACTTTACTTAATATTCCACTTATTATGGAATTATTATGGAACTCTAGTTAATGGAGGTGCTTCGATCAGCTTTTGCTGATAGAAGCAAATCTAAATCTTCGTCCATGTAAAGATATTACGTAATTTCAACCGGTCGTAACATACCGAAGGCGCTGGAATTTGAAATTAAATGAGCTCATCACATTTTTTCCCAATCTTTATCTCTGATGAATGTCTGATCATTTCCATTGAATCTGACCATTTCCATTGAAAAAATCCCTGACCTCTCACAAAAAAATTATCTATCGCTTGGGTGATTCTGATGGGGAATTTTGACCATTTGATTCATGAAAGTACCGAAGGGGGCATGAAGAGAGGGGAAGAATGACGATTGACTTTTTTTTTTGTGTTATCTCACACTGAAATAACGCGTTCTCTCGTCTGTCACTCGGAATTCGTGATGTAATTTTAATTTCTACGTCCAAATGTGAGCAGTGCAAGGTTTTGTAAAAATAAGCTTACCCAGATCTTTCGACCATTTCCTTATTAAGACCGTCATTGTCCCACATTTCCAATCAAAGAGCAAAGAAGAATCTTTTTCGCTGTCTCACGCGTGTCTCAAGAAGAGAAACAATATTTATCTGACAGTAAATTTTGCACTGAATGATTTGTGATTATATGTATTTTCACAAGAAAAGAGAAAACTTAAAAGGAACAAAATGAAATGATCAAAAAGAAAGAAATGAAAAATGAAATGAATAAAATAAATGAAGAAAATGAAAATACCGATCTGAAATCAATCAATAAATCAAGAATAAATTACCAAGACGATGAAAATAGGTCGAAAATGGGATAAAACTGAAATGAAGTTTGTGAAGCACTGAAACAACATACATGCATTTTTTCCAACGTTTTTATCGGACTTTTGGCCATAAAATTTATTGATCGAGGTTGCAGAAAAAACAAAAAAAGATTTGGGGGATATATTCCTCGGTTTTCAGTGACCGGTTTGGGTTTTCTAGAATTTCCAAATTCCATTCTCTTCAAGGGATATTGTTTTACAAATTAAACCAAAATTTTTTGGAAGAACGTAAAAATTGAAAAAGCAGCGGCTAAAATTCGAAAAACGAGTGACATTTGTTGTAACAATAATAATAATAATAAATTCGTCTTTTAATATAGAAGTTGTTTTATTCTACAGACAAAGTTGATAACTTTGTTCGGAAGAAAAAATTAAATCGATATTTCCAATTGTTCTTCAGTTACAGGCAAAACTACCACAAAATAGTGTTTCCAGAAAAACGTGTTTAAAGTTCCACTGACCTGAATTTTTCCAATAATTCAGTTTTCTTTGCGTCAAAATGTTTGTAAGAGATTCTACAAACAGAATACAAAAAAAAAACCGAAAAATTTCGAAACTTTCCCCTTTTCGGTCCCCTGATGAGAGTCATTTCACGAAATATCCGAATAGGGAGATAAATTTATCGCACATTGACGCAACTGCATTCAGCAGTTGCGACATCAAGACAGCTTTCCAATGTCACTGAGATGTCAATTCCTCATTGGACTACTATCGGTGAAGATCAATTTTCAAAATTTGCACGATAGTGTAATCATTTCCGTTTCTTTGCAATTATAAAAAAATAAATATTGACCTAAAACTTGATTTTTATTATATTTTTATTATAGAAGATATTATTTTTATCTATTATAGGATTTTTTTATTATAGGAGATATTATTTATTATAGATTTTTTATTATAGAAGAATCTTCAAGTTACGCTCAGCGATGATTCCGCGACGTTGGAAGAAATCGAGACTGCTGTCCGTCAAATAGCTCGTTATTCCGTCAAAACATTCAGTCCCCATTTTCACAATCAACTCTACGGCGGCATTGACAATTATGGATTGGCTGGAGCTTGGCTCACCGAAGCCTTCAACACGAGCCAGTAAGAATTAACGATGATCTGAACCAGACTGACCTGCATAAAAAAAAAAAAGATCAAGACTATCCGTGAATCAGAGTTGTAAAAATAGTAATGTAAAAGTAATGCATTACCGGTTACTTTAAACAATGTGTATTGGATAAGTTTTCCATTACAAATTACAAAAGTAACGTCCAATGAATGAATGTTCCATTACAAATAAATAAAGTAATGTGTAATGTATGCATGTTCCATTACAAATAAGAAAAGTAATGTGTAATGGATGCAAGTGCCATTAAAAATAAAAAAATAACGTGTAATGAATAAGTGCTTCGTTACAAATTACAAATGAAAAAACGTAATTTGTAGTGGAGAATATTCCATCACAAATTAGTGAGTTTCTACAATTTGGAACAGGTACAGTTTTTCAATTGTAATTTGTAATGGAGCACTCATTCATTACACGTTACTTTTTTTCATTTGTAATGGCACATGCATCCGTTACGCATTACTTTTTTTTATTTGTAATGGCACACGCATCCATTACACATTACTTTTTTTCATAGTTGCAAAAAATACATTATTTTAATAATGCATTATCGATTTCATTAATGATTATTTTTTCACTTAATAATGGAATTTAACTTCCATTATACATTATTCATTCAATGAATAATGTGATAAAAAAATATTGCATTATATTTTCAGTTAATAATGCAAATTTCAGACCATTGAGTATTACATTAGTACTGGAAAATGAAAAAATATACATTACGTAATTAATGAGTACTTGGAAAAACATTACATTATCCGTTGCTGAAGTAATGGATAATGTGGAAAGAGTTACATTACTCATTACTGAAGTAATGAGTAATGCAAAAATGTTCCATTATCCATGATTAAAGTAATAGATATTGCAACGTAGCGTTAATTTTTCATTACTATAATACTGAATATTTTGAATAATGCATTTTTCGGAACAAAAATATTTTATGCATTCGTAGTCCAATAGGACAATGCGATAAAATCTGCCTTTTATTTACGAAAGTGGAAAATATGGATCGATGAAACCGTTTCAGGGACTCCATGGTACGGGTTTATGTAATTTTTTTAAGTAAAAAAACCCAAAAATGTAAACATCGGAACTCCAACGGAACTAATAATCCCCGTTTTGAAATTTGAAATTAGAATTGAAAATTTGAGTCGAAAGAGAATAAAATACATATATGCTGCGCATTTCCCTTTGATCTGACAAATAAAAAAATGCACAAGTGGAAGATGATTTTTTCTTTTGGTTGATTCACAAATAACAAAAAATTACATAAAATGATTCGACAGTAAAAAAAAGTAAACAATCGTATATGAACAGGAATTATTATTCTCTTGACAATTTCGGGTCAAAGATAAAAAAGAAAAAGATGCTGCAGGTTCAAATCTGATCTAACAAATGAAAATAAAAAAAACAAAGTACCGAATTACATTTTCGAAGTAAAAAATTAGGGTTCTAAACAAGTGAATTTCCATGGAGGGAAATCTAAACGAACGAATTACCCTGTAAAAAATTTGAGGGAATAACACATACAGTCTGAGATGTATCATTCTTACGCATTATGATTATAAAAAATCATACGAAAAGGAAGATTTCATTGACATTGCTCTCTACATACAGGATTATTTTTATTCCTTTAAACCATTACTCAAAGTAATACATTATTTGTAGATGTAATGCGTTATTCGAAGTAATGCAGTTATGTAGTAATTAGTAATGCTCAATGTAATGCATTACTCAAAGTAATGCATTATTCTTCGGTTTTGTACCATTCATTACTATAGTAATGAAAATTTGTTTCTACTTTGAATTACCCATTACTGTAATAATGGACAATGGCAGCGTTTAGCATTATACATTACTGTTGTAATGAATAATGTTACGTTTTTTCATTATTCATTATTAATTTAATGCATAATCGTTAGGTTTCACATTTTTCATTACAAAAATAATGCTTAATGTTTCTATCATAGAATTTTCATTATTTCTAAAATAAAAAATGCATTATTTTTACATTATAATTTCGGCAACTCTGTTTTTTTTTATTTGTAACGGAACGCGCATTCATTACACATTACTTTTGTATTTTGTAATGGTACAACTGTCTATTTCACATTATGCAGTGTAATGGGGAATGAATACAGTAATGCATTATGAAAATAATGCATTATGTACAACTCTGCCGTGAATGTGTGTTTTAGTTAAAAGACAATTTTCATCAGATACACGTTCGAGGTCGCTCCGGTATTCACACTTCTCGAACGTGAAATCTTGGATAAAACTCTGGCCCTCGTTGGATATCCAAGATTGCCCGATAGCGATGGAATTTTGTGTCCCGGTGGTAGCATGTCAAACATGTACGGTATGGTACTTGCGAGATACAAAATAATGCCGGACATTAAAACCAAAGGTCTCAGTGGACAGCCTCGTTTGGCTTGTTTCACAAGCGAGTGCGGACATTATTCGATAATGAAGGGTGCACATTGGCTGGGCTTGGGAACAGAAAGTGTGTTTGATGTAAGATTTATTTTATTTATTTATTATTTTATTTATTTATTTTTTTATTAATTAATTAATTATTTCATTTATTTATTATTTAATTAATTAATTAATTATTTTATTTATTTATTATTTTATTTACTTTTATTTTGTTGCTTTAACGTTTGTCAATCAGTACATTCTTCTACAAACTGATCTGAGTTGTTAATTAAAATGCATTTTTTTTCTAATTTCGATTTGCATAACGCGAAGTAGATTGAAATGTAAGCGAAACAGATTCTTCCCAATTATACAGAAATTCTCAATTTTCCTGGTCAATTAAGATTTTAATGCCTGCCGAAAGAAAAATCTAATTTGCTTTTCAACGAAGAAGGCCCTAATAGTGAAAAAAAAGAAATTTCGTATTTTTTAGAAGATATTTGAAAATATGGGCATTTTTTGTACAACTTGGAATGAATCTGAAATCAAAAGTTCAATCAGTTTAAGGGGGGAAACCCATATAAATGGTCGAAGATGACGAGGAATTTCGGGATTTTTTTCCAAAGCAACTACTGGATCAATCGTTTCCAACTTTGGAGGCTATTTTATTGTACATTCGAGGACTTGAAAAACATTTTTTTAAGTTACCAGAGATTTTGATTAACTTTTAAACGCGATTTACTCGAAACTACATTTTCGCAATTTGCGGCAGCGATAAAAAAAAACTATTCATTCGATTCATTTCAACCAAATATTTTTAGACACATAATTGCAAACCCTCATCGATAAACCTCCATTTTCGAAAAAAAATTAATTCAACAATCATTTTTTGCATAAAAATTGTTCGGTGAAAATTCGATCTTTTTTCTCTGAGTGCCGCCATTATTACAATATTCATCTTTTGAAACCTTTTCTTGGTTTATCGACAGCGTACTTTCATATAGAATGTTATGGTTTCTGATTTTTTGTTTCGGATGAAAAACAAAAAAAACTACAGCTGTCGCAATTCGACGTCGCGGAAAAAATTCGTTCAGCAACGATTGGTTGCAGGCTGCTGATGAATACTTGTTTTCGATAAAAAAAAATGTTTTTCAAGTCTTCGAATGTACAATAAAATAGCCTCCAAAGTTGAGAACGATTGGTCCGGTAGTTGCGTTGGAAAAAAATCCCGAAATTCCTCGTCATCTTCGACCATTTATATGGGTTTCCCCCCTTAAGGTTTCATGGAAAAAATTTCAGTTTTCGAGGGAAGATTTTTTTTTTTTAAATCCCAGGTGCAGTCCGAAATCGTGATTTTCAGTAAAAAAAAATCCATTTTAATCGATCGAAAATAACGATGCATCGATGAGAATCCTCTGCTTGGGAATTGCTTTTATATTTTAAGAAGGTTGCAGTAGAAAGTAAATTGAGATTTTCAAGATATCGAGACCTCAAATTTTGATTTAATCGGATCAACTAGTAATTTAGACCGGATATTCTCTGAATGTTATATTCTGAGAAAATAGTCCTCATACCAGAATCTGAATTTTCTAAAAATTTAACCAAGCCTCTCTAATGACTTAAAAAAAAAAAGACTTGCTTATTCCACCGAGCCATTTGCCAATGTATTTATAAAAAACACTGATTATACATTTTTTTTTGTCACCAGGTGAAAACTGATTCTCTCGGTAGAATGGATCCCGATGACCTGAAGAGAGCAATCGCGGAATCACGATCAAAGGGTTTTGTGCCATTTTTCGTAAACGCTACTTCCGGTACCACTGTCTTGGCCGCGTTCGACCCTCTCGATAAAATCGCCACAATATGCCAGAAGGAGAATCTCTGGCTGCACGTCGACGTTCGTATAACAACCAGTGTTGGGCGAATTTGTAATTAATTAATTACAAATTACAAATTACAAGTTGTAATTTGTAATTAAACCGAAATTCATTAACCATTGCAATTGTAATTTGTAATTAAACCGAAATCCATTAACCATTACAATTGTAATTTGTAATTAAACCGAAATCCATTAACCATTGCAATTGTAATTTGTAATAAAACCGGAATTCGTTAATCATTACAATTGTAATTTGTAATAAAACCGGAATTCATTAATCATTATAATTGTAATTTGTAATTAAACCGCAATCCATTAACCATTACATTTTTAAATTGTAATTAACATCGGGTTAATTACAGTTTAAAAATGTAATTAAACCGAGATCCATCAACCATTACAATTTTTAATTGCAATTAAACTGAAGTCCATTAATCATTACAATTTTAAAGTATAATTGAAGAATTCGACTGAAATTCATCAGCCATTACAATTTGAAAATATAATTCAACGGAAATCCATCAACTATTACAATTTTTAATTGTTTTTAAACCACCCAGAAACAAAATAATTCTATGCATCGGTAACTTTTAATTATTTTTTTTCTGGACGGTTTAATTACAATTAAAAATTGTAATGGTTGATGGACTTCGGTTTCATTACATTTTAAAACTGTTATGGCTGATGAATTTCAGTTTAATTACCGTTTAAAATTGCAATGGTTAATGGATTTCAGTTTAATTACAATTAAAAATTCTACTGGTTGATAGAACTCGGTTTAGTTACATTTTTAAATTGTAATGGTTGATCGATATCTGGTTAATTCCAGTTTAAAAATGTAATGCTTAATGGATTTCCGTTTAATTACAAATTACAATCGTAATGGTTAATGGATTTCGATTTAATTACAAATTACAATTGTAATGGGTAATGGATTTCGGTTTAATTACAAATTGAAATTGTAATGGTTAATGGATTTCGGTTTAATTACAAATTACAATTGTAATGGGTAATGGATTCCGGTGAAACTACGAATTATAGTTGTAATGGTTAATGGATTTCGGTTTAATTACGAATTGCAATTGTACTGGGCAATGGATTCCGTTTTAATTACAAATTACAATTGTAATGGTTAATGGATTTTGGTTTAATTACAAATCACAACTGTAATGGGTAATGGACGTCGGTTCAATTGCAATTTACAATTTTAATGGTTAATGGATTTCGGTTTAATTACAAATTACAATTGTAATGGGTAATGGATTTCGGTTCAATTACAAATTACAATTGTAATGGTTAATGAATTTCGGTTCAGTTACAAATTAGAATTGGATTGGTTAATGGATGCTGCTTAAATGTTTAATTACGAATTATAATTGTAATTAGTAATTTTTTTAAATCACAAACTACAGCTGTAATTTGTAATGGAAATGTAATTACTTGTACCATATAATTTGCCGCTGCCCAACACTGATAACAACATAGCAAAAAAAAACATGGAAGTTAGCCAAAAAGTTAAATCACTGAAAATTATCATTGCAGGCTTGTCTCGGTGGTACGCTGCTTCTTTCGTCAAAATATCGTCATCTCATGAAGGGAATCGAGCTGTTTGTATTTTTTTTCGACAGACCAAATCTGCCAAATCCTGAATATTATCGGAAAATAGTGAAATACTTTAATGAAGTCATATCGTTCTCAATTTAATTGCGTTTTTATTCCATCATAGATCCAACTCGGTTGCTTGGAATCCTCACAAGATGCTCGGGGCGCCATTGCAGTGCTCATTATTTCTCGTCAGAGCCAAGAATCTTATGCACGAGGCGAATTCAGCGAATGCAACGTATCTCTTTCAACAGGACAAATTTTACGATGTATCTTGGGACACAGGTGACAAGAGCGTTCAATGCGGAAGAAAGGTAGAGGCCAGAGAAACAAATCTTTTTTTTTCAACATTTTTTATTCATGACCATTCATTTCCCATAATTTGACAGAATGTCGCATTAATTGTCATTCATAAAATCTCGTCGCATATTAACAGTCTGTCAGAGGAAAATCAATGTTTGCCAATAGTCTCATTCGGTCTTGAATTGGCATTAGATATCCCATTTATTTTTGCATTCATTGAGGATTTTTTTTTCCTGCTGACTATTTACTATTACCAATTACTAATTATTACTTAATTAATTAATACTTAATTCATCCTGCTAACTATTTAGTATTGCTATTACTAATTACTAGTGGAATAGAATCAATTTCCATTCACTTGTAGTCATTTATTTTGACATTTCTTGAATATTATTCCTGTTTCAACTATTTTTTACATTCGTTGGGTGCAGAGTTGTGAAAATAGTAATGTAAAAGTAATGCATTACCCATTACTTTAGACAATGTGTATTAGATACATTTTCCATTACAAATTACAAAAGTAACGTGTGATGAATGAATGTTCCATTGTAAATAAAAATAGTAATGTGTAATGGATGCGTATTTCATTACAAATAAAAAAAGTCATGTGTAATGTATGCATGTTCCATTACAAATAATAAAAGTAATGTGTAATCGACGCATGTGCCATTACAAATTAAAAAAAATAACGTGTAATGAATGCGTGCTCCATTACAAATTACAATTGAAAAAAAATAATTTGTAGTGGAGAATATACCATTATAAATTAGTGTGTTTCTATGACAATTAAGCATTATTTTTGTAAGGAAAAACGTGAAACCTCACGATTATGCATTAAATTAATACTGAATAATGCAAAAAACTTAACATTATTCATTACAACAGTAATGTATAATGCTAATTGTCCATTATTACAGTAATGGGTAATTCAAAGTAGAAACAAATTTTCATTACTATAGTAATGAATGGTACAAAATCGAAGAATGATGCATTACTTTGAGTAATGCATTACATTGAGCAATGTATTACTTTGAGTAATGCATTACATTGAGCAATGCATTACATTGAGTAATACATTACATTGAGCAATGCATTACTTTTAGTAATGCATTACATTAAGCAATTCATTACTGTGAGTAACACATTACATCAGGCAGTGCATTACTTCAAGTAACGCATTAAATCTATAAATAATGTATTACTTTGAGTAATGGTTTAAAGGAATTCCTTTTCATGTGATTTTTGATAATCTTAATGCGTAAGAATGATACATCTCAGACTGTATGTGTTATTCCCTCAATTTTTTTACAGGGTAATTCGTTTGTTTAGATTTCCCTTTATGGAAATTCGTTTGTTTCGATTCCTAATTTTTTACTTCGAAAATATAATTCGCTACTTTGTTTTGTTTTTTTTATTTGTCAGATCGGATTTGAACCTACAGCATCTTTTTCTTTTTTATCTTTGACCGGAAATTGTCAAGATAATAATAATTCCTGTTCGTATACGATTGTTTACTTTTTTTTACTCTCCAATAATTTCATGTAATTTTTTTTTATTTATGAAACAACCAAAAGAAAATATTATCTTCCACTTGTGCATTTTTTTAATTTGTTAGATGAAAGGGAAATGCGCAGCATATATGTATTTTATTCTCTTTCGACTAAAATTTTCAATTCTGATTTAAAATTTCAAAACGGGGAATATTAGTTCTGTTGACGTTCCGATGTTTATATTTTTGGGTTTTTTTTACTTAAAAAAATTTCATAAACCCATACCATCGAGTCCCTGAAACGATTTCATCAATCCATATTTTCCACTTTCGTAAATAAAAGGAAGATTTTATCGCATTGTCCTATTGGACTACGAATGCATAAAATATTTTTGTTCCGAATAATGCATTATTCAAAACATTCAGTATTATAGTAATGAAAAAATAATGCTACTTTGCAATATCTATTACTTTAATAATGGATAATGGAACATTTTTGCATTACTCATTATTTCAGTAATGAGTAATGTAACTCTTTCCACAATATTCATTACTTCAGCAACGGATAATGTAATGCTTTTCCAAGTACTCATTAATAACGTAATGTATAATGTTTCATTTTTTCATTTTCCAGTACTAATGTAATACTCAATGGTCTGACATTTGCATTATTAACTAAAAATGTAATGCAATATTTTTTTTTATCACATTATTCATTGAATGAATAATGTATAATGAAAGTCAAGTCCCATTATTAAGTGAACAAATAATCATTAATGAAATCGATAATGCATTATTAAAATAATGCATTTTTGCAACTCTGATGCACAAATTATTTTCATAGAAAAATTAATAGAATCACCTTTGAGCAAAATAGTACCTGCTCTAAATTATCGTAGAAACACTCTAATGCACTTTTTTATATTTAATGGAACATGCGTTCATTACCGATTACTTTTATTTTTTGTAATGGTACACTTATCCATTTCACATCATGCAGTGTAATGTGTAATGAATACAGTAATGCCTTATTAAAATAATGCATTATTTACAACTCTGATTACAAGTAATTGCATTACTTCCAGCATCAATTACAAGTAATTGTATGATATGCTTCTGAATTACATGTAATTAAAATGCATTCGGTGATCGATGACCGAAATGATCAGCAATCGAATCCAATTCAATTACACGAATCAAAATAATATGTAATTAAATATGTAATTTCATTGAAACTGAAATTTATGCTGCCGAACTCCGCTAACAGGTGGATTCCATCAAACTCTGGCTAATGTGGAAAGCACGTGGAACAAAAGGACTCGGAAAATCGGTCGATGTCGCGATGGATTGCGCCAATTATTTCTACGAGAGAATACAAAATCGCGATAATTTTCGTCTCGTTTTGCCAACATTCGAGGGTCCCAATATTTGTTTCTGGTAAGTAGCGATATTTTCAAAGAAATTCTAGTTTTTTTCTCACATTTTTTGTGACGTCGTTCTAAATTGGTCCTTATCTCCTTAAAGGTATGTAACGCCTAGTTTGCGCAATCGGGAAACGAACGACGAGTGGTGGCAAAAATTGTACTCGATAACATCGAAGATAAAGGAACGCCTCGTTATGGACGGATTCTTGATGATCGGTTACACGCCGATGGCGCAAAAGAATCTTGGCAATTTCTTTCGCATGGTTGTTACATGTCAACCACCGCCCTCCCACGAAAGTATGGACTTTGTCATACGTCAGATTGAGAAATTCGGTAACGATCTCTGAGATTTTCTTTTCCATCCGGAGATGCGAATTACTTTTGACTTCGAAAATTTAGATCAGACAATTTTTCGAATTTTATGATCAAATATATGTCTGATGAACAAGGAATTATTTCGTGACAGCTTTTTAAGCGGTCACTAAGAAAAAAGAACATGAAGAATATCGAAAATCATTTTTTGTAAAGAATTAAAATGAGAATGAGATAAATTGCAATGAGTGAAGAGGAAATACAATCTTATCAAAATTCGAGTCTTTCAATTGTGAAAATTAGCAATTTCGAAATTGTTTCATGAAAAAAAAAGGTTGAAAAACATGATAACAAAGTATAGTGAACGCTCAATCGATGGGGCCAGAAAAATGAAAATAATTAAGGGATAGAATAAAATATCAAGCAGCTAAAATAGCCAAAAATAAGGGAGAAAAGGATATCAGAAAATAAAATAAAAATTTAAAAGCTTGAAAAGCACGAATAAAAAGTTTAGGGAAAGTCATCGATGGGGTAAAATAAATTATAGAAATGTAATCATTTAATGTAACTTTTCTTGATTCCCTGTTCTGATCTTTGTTTTCTTCATTGATTGCTTATTTCCGTACTTGAATTAAACTTTTTTCAAATATGGGTCAAAACGCCAATTATGGACGTCGGATCCGGCCTCACCCCCTCAGATCTTTTCGCATTTTTTTTTACCTGAAAGTCCTTATTGAAAAACACATTCCCAATTTTTTTCAGATTTTTTTCCCCCTTTAACTTTCATAGTTATTACATGGGGTATTCCATCTAGTTTTACCATTTTCGTTTGCCATCTTCCACCAAAATAATTTTTTTTTCAAAAAATAGGTTTTTTGCGTGAAAAAATCTAAGCTTTTCAAAAAAAATATTGTTTTTTTTGTTTATGTACTTGGAAAGCTCTTAAAATTGAGCTTAATGTTGAGCAAAAGCAATTTTTTGGCCGTTGCTTAAATTTTGAAAATTTTTTCAATATTTTTTTCGAAAAGCTGAGACAATTTTACATGGATTATGAATTTTCCGAGATTTAAAACTCGATTTTGAGAGCTTTTCACAGGCATTATCGGAAAAGCAATATTTTTTTTTGGAAAGCTGAGACCTTTTTACACAACAAATTTATTTTTTCAAAAAAAAAATTATCATAACGGAAGATGGCGAACAAAACAATAAAATTAATTTTTGTTCATTTATTCATTTCTCGCATGTTTATGGAGAACCCATCTCGGAAAATACATATTCCATGTAAAATTGTCTCAGCTTTTCGAAAAAAACATTGAAAATTTTTTCAAAATTTGGCCAACGGCCAAAAAACAGCTTTTTAGACTTTAAGCTCAATTTTAAGAGCTTTCCAAGTGCATAAGCAAAAAAACAATATTTTTTTTGAAAAGCTGAGACTTTCACGCAAAAAACCTATTTTTTGAAATTTTTTTATTGCGGTGGAATATGGCAGGTCATAATGAATAAAACGGAAATTGTAAAACTAGGCGGAATAATCCATGTAATAACTGCGAAAGTTAAAGGGGAAAAAATCTGAAAAAATTTGGGAATGTGTTTTTCAATGAGGACTTTCAGCTAACAAAAATGCGAAAAGATCTGAGGGGGCGAGGCCGGATCCGACGTCCATAATTGGCGTTTTGACCCATATATATTATTTCAGCATGTCTCTTTTTAGTTCACTTGATATCATAAATATTACATGCTAGTCAATTTTTAAAACGATAAATATCAACTTCCCGTATCGTTCAAATCGATATTTCGCTCATATCTCTAAAAAGATGTAATTTTTTTTTCAAATTAAACATTACTCGAAAAAAATTATCTTTTGGTGGAACATTTATTAGATTTCAATCTATCTAAAACCTAAAAATTTCGAAAATCTTCATTTTCCTTAAATTGCCATTTTAACACTTTAAAAAAATTAAATATCGTTCCGATTAAAAAAATTATCTTTCGGAATTATAATCTTCCCCATTGTAATTATCTCGCTGGGTCGTTTGTGTCAATTCAATCAATCATTAATGGATTTTGATGGTGAAAATAATTTTTCTCATAACGAACGTCGTGTTATTTTGACAATATAATCGTCTTTATTAACAAGTAAAGGATTTTCGAAGGGTGTTCTGACAATTAAGTTTAAATGCAGCAAGTATATACTCGACCATTGCTCGATTGTATAAAAAAAATATATATATAATATATACACATATGTATCTTAACTCTGACTTAACATCGTGGATGAGCGAATAATTCGCTGGACATAAAACATCTAATCTTAAAGCAGTAAAAAAAATCATTACTACGATCAAGCTATTCGAAAAATTCGTTTCAGAGAAGAAAAAAAACTTTGTTCGCTACATTAGCTGTAAAGTTTTTTTTTAATCACGATTCATCGTGGACGACGTGTCTAATAGTAGAATTATGTTATTATTGCGACTCAATGTGAGTCATTGTAAAATTGCGACGAGTCATTCGGGTACATTTGCATCTCTACCAGAATTTTTTTTAAATTTCTATATTTATATTTCTCTACTAGAAATTTTTTATATATTTTTATTGCTTAATCAAGACTTTCTCTGGAAGACTAAAATTCCGGTAGAGTTTAATTATTCAAGCGGAATTAATTCTGGTAGAGATGTCTTGGATCAGAGAAATTTTCGGTACAGTTGAATTTGTAGAAAAACATCTTTTAGAGGTCGATTTTTGTAGACAAATTTCTGGTATAGATAAATTTCTGCAGTAAATCTTCCGATAAAGATGATTTTCTGTACAAAAATGTCCGTTACAAATGTAATGCCGTCATTTACATAAAATCGAAGCTCTTTCTCTTTGCGTCGATCTGTCGCAATAAAACTATATTAAGAAAAAAAAAACGTCCATTTTCTTCCTATATACACACGCACAGTTTTACATCATGGCACTATGTCATTTAATGTAAATTAACAAAACTATGTATAGTTTCTCTAAAAAATACTTTTTCTTCCTATCGCTATATTTACACGTTTCTTTTCTATTCTATTCGATCAATAAAAAAATTGCATGATACGTCTTGGCTATCATTCGAAGGCACATCAGACATCAACAAATTCATATATGATATATATGGGGCATTCCATGCCAAATCAACCACTTTTATAATCGATCCCTTTCGATTTGGCTGAAATTTTGTTTTCCTTTTCTGCATAATTAAACATATTTTTCAGGAAATTTTCAAATTTTTTTACTCAACCCAAAAAGAAGGCTTTTTTTTTCAAATAGCTATAACTTCTTAAAAAGTTAACTAATTGGGACGCTTTTTTCGAAATTTTCGTCTTTAAATGTACTTTCCGAAAAAAAATACAAAAAAATTTTAAGATAATAAAATCGAAGACATTTTTCACTTTTTTGAGAAAAATCATTGTTTCCTCAAAGCTCGCCATTTTCAATTTTTTTTCATTCAAAAATACTTTGATCAATTCCGGAAAAAATACCGCCCAACATGGAGTGGACCGACATTTCCTTCTATTTTATTTATCGATTCAAAGAAAAAAAAAATCAGAACTGCGCTTATTTCACAAAACTCCACTTTGGAAATTTTTCAAGATTTATAAAGCATCTCAGTTTGATAAATTAAAAAGAAAAAAATTGAAATTGGTAATCCTAGAAAAAATTTTGATTTTTTTCAAAAAAGTGAAAAAAAATTGAAGGAAAAGTCGGCCCACTCCATGTTGAGCGGTATTTTTTCCTGAATGGTTCCAAGTATTTTTTCAGTAAAAAAAAAAATTAAAAATGGCGAACTTCGAGAAAAGATGATTTTTCTCAAAAAAGTGAAAAATTTCATAGATTGTAATATCTTAAAATTTTGTTTGTATTTTTTTCGGAAAGTACATTAAAAGACGAAAATTTTGAAGAAAACGTCCCAATTAGTCAATTTTTGAAGAAGTTATAACTTGAAAAAAGCCTTTTTTAGGTTGGGTAAAAAATTTGAAAAATTCCTGAAAAATGTTTTTAATGGGGTAGAAAAGGATAAAAAAATGCAGTCAAATCGAAAAGGGTCGGGTTCAAAAGTGGTCATTTTGACATGGAAATACCCATATATATATATCTATATCTATATCTCTAGTAAATGTGTAAAATGTAATGAAATTTGTGTGAGGCTTTGTACAAATGCGTAGTCGAAATATGCCGATGCAAATTGCTCGGTAAATCACCTCCTCGATCGTCCTTACAAACTCCATCGAGTTCTATGTACAAAAAAAAAACAAAACATAAACTCTTAACTCGTAAACAAACAAAAAAAAAGTGATATTCTACGGCGAACATTCGTAAATTTCGCATTCGGTGCAACGAGCAGTCACGTGCATTCTCAATATTTTTTTCATTACGAAATCTCTTGATTCACAGTATTGAGCAACTATGTCCTTAAATTTGGATACTTGATCACTGGTAATTTCTGATTAAATCGGAAATAGAAAAATGTCGATGATTTCTTCTTCGCTTTTTTTTTTTTTTTTTTTTTTTTTTTTTTTTTTTTTTTTTTTTTTTTTTTTTTTTTTTTTTGGATGATCCGTAAAATTGGCGTCTTGTTGATCAATTCGCTTGTCAATAGTATTTGTCCTGATCGAGGTCAGCGCGAATATGTTGCTGCCCATGACTATTGCGCTTCAGTGTCGCAGTCTCGTATTCGAGACTCTTCGGATAGAGCTTCGGACTGCCCAAACCATTCACATTTGGATTTGCCTTTGGACGTAACGTTCCATTGCTGCTGCCCGAAAAACTTGGTTGTCTCTTTGCTGAATTCACCTGATAACAGAATCATATGTCTTATTAGCGCGATTTTTTTTCGACTTTTTTTTATTTCTTTCATTCCCCACCCAATATTTTGTTGCATGTGTCTAAAAGAAAATGTGTCTAAAAGAAAAGTACCTTCCCTTTGCGTGATAAGTTTTTTCATCTAAAATAACACGTAAATCAAAAACTTTTTTCTTCAAAATTTTACCACTCCGCGATTTTTTATGCTATCGCATTGATTTTGGTCGCAATTTACGCAGAATCGAATGATCTTTGAAAGTGTCCTCAACAGCGTAAGTGTAATTTACATTGGTGAGACGGTACGTGTCACTAAAGTTGATTTTTACCTACAATTCTCGTTTTTTCGCTGTTATCTCCGAAATGATTAACTTTACCGAAAAAATGTAAAGAAAAATTCTTCTGGAAATTTAATTTCCTAGAAAAAAGGTCCTTTAGACCTAATCGCTAAAATCAATGTTTCTTGAGATATTGAACCTTAATTTATTTGTGATGTGAAAATTTTTATGGATTATCGAACCAAAAGTTTCGAATTGTCGATATCCCATGTCATATCACCACTCGTGATATGATATGTGATATGGTGATATGATATGGAATATCAACAATTCAAAACTTTTAGTTCGAAAAACTATACAAATTTTATACCATAAATAAGTTAAGGTTCAATATGTCAAGAAATATTAATTTTAGCAGTTAGGTCTAAAGGACCTTCTTTACAGGAAATTAAATTTCCAATAAAATTTCCCTTTACAATTTTTCAGTTAAGTTAATCATTTCGGAGATAACAGCAAAAAATTGAGAATTTTGGGTAAAAATCAACTTTAGGGACCCGTACCATCTCACTAGTGTAAGTTACACTTACGCTGTTCGGGACACTTTTAAAGATCGTTCGATTCTACGTGAATTGCGACCAAAATCAATGTGATGGCATAAAAAACCGCCGAGTGGTAAAATTTGGACGAAAAAAGTTTTTCATTTACGTGTATTTTAGATGGAAAAACTTATCACGCGAAGGGAAAGTACTTAATATTAATATTAAGGGCTGTAACTTTCAGGGAATTTTCCTACAGACATGGACAACAAAATTTCGGATGGGGAGTGAAAGAAAAAAAAATAAGTCGAAAAAAAATCGCCCTAATGTCTTATATTTAGTTTTTTTAAATTTATGGCTAAAATGAGAATAAAAAAGAAATGGCTCAACTAAAATCTATTGACAGTCTTGATGACGGATATTTAAAAATAATTGAAGATGCGCAATTCAAACTTGCCAGTGATTATTTAATGATAATAAGGATACTAAAATGGTACCTCAATGGAAATTCAGGGGGAAAATTGAAGTTAAACTTTTTGACAATGGTTTTTAAACGGTAATTAATGGGAAATTCTTTCAAGGGTGGTAAAAAATTTGTTGTTGCACGGAATTAAAATGTACCAATTAACAATATCCTTTTTTTCAAGTGCTGAATAGTTTCGTACCAATAAATAAATCCATTGCCACAATGAAAAGAATCAGACTCAGGTTTTTGGGGGATTTTCCTTTTGGACGATTTTCAAAATTAATATCACAATTTTTTTAGTACAGAAAATTTGAAAAAAAAAAACCATTACCTCTTTTAGTGGTACCGAGACGTATGAATTCTGCTTAGTAATGTAGTGAGGACTGCCAGGTATCAGTGGTTTTCGTCGTTTGAGATACAAAAAGCAAAGCATCGCGGTCAGGGCGAGTCCAATGAAAAAACCAGCGATGCAACCACCGACAACAGCGCCAACGGAGATGCCTGCCATTTCGACGCTACGTGGCAACGCGTTAGAGGATATATCTGTAACATTTTTGGTTAAATTCACATTATACGTTAGATGAATAAAAGAGATACAAGAGAGAACATGCAAAATTATAATTCAAGAAATTTTTCGATTTTGGCATTTACATTAGACAAATAAAAGAGACATAAGACAAAACATGCAAAATTATAATTCACGAAATTTTTCGATTTTGTCAGCAGCAAAAATCATTCGAAACAAATTCGCAAATTGCAATTTGTCTAACTTTTTCTTTCCTTGCCACTGAATATTTAGTCTGAACAAGCTTGGTCCCACTTTTTCAAATTTTAGATGGATATTTGCCAGATTGCCAAAATTAGAGTGCTTGGGGGAAAGATGTCCAAAATGATTCCTATAGGAAAAATGGTGATGGTAAAATGATATGGAAAAAATCATATGTTGATCCTTCATATTGAAAAAGCATTTTTCCTTCAATGGGATTATTTTGGACACATTTTTTCTACAAGTATTTAAAAAACAAAAATAAATAGAAATTTGAACTATTCTGATTACATGGTCTATTTGTGTAGAAAAATGTATTTACCTAGCTACAAAATTGGGAATGTCATTGACAAGCATTTTTCGAAAATTTTACAAAACATGAATCTAAACCGATAAAAAATGTATAGTAGTAAAAAGATGTAAACAATTTTTTTTACATCATACGTGGTACAGAAAACAATATTTTATAGCGTAAATGATAATCATAAAATTAAAGTTAATCATCTTACACCAATCCCATTAAAAAAATCATAAATTCAATTAATAAAAGCTGAGACTTTTATGCCAATAAAAAAATATTTAGAAAATTCTAAAAAAGACTGAATGGCCTATTAAATGGTCAATATTTAACAATATTTAACAGCAAAAATGACAATAGTAAAATTAATGTTCATCATCTTAGAGTAATTCCATTAAAAAATCATAAATTTAATTAATACAAGATAAGACTTTTCACTCCAATAAAAAAATATTTTGAAAATTCTAAAAAAGACCGAATGGTCTATTAAATGGTCAATATTTAACAATATTTAATAGCAAAACTGACAATTGAAAAATTAAGGTTTATCATCTTACAATAATCCCATGGAAAAATTGTAAATTTAATTAATAGAAGCTGAGACTTTTCACGCCAATAAAAAAATATTTTTTGAATTCTAAAAAAGGTTAAATGGTTTATAAAATGGTCAATATTTAACAATATTTTATAGCAAAAATGACAATCGTAAAATTAAAGTTTATCTTACAGTAATTCCATTAAAAAATCATAAATTTAATTAATAAAAGCTCAGACTTTTCACGCCAATAAAAAAATATTTTGAAAATTCTAAAAAAGATTGAATGGTCTATTAAATGGTCAATACTTAACAATATTTAATAGCAAAGACGACAATCGTAAAATTAAAGTTTATCATTTTACAGTAATCCCATAAAAAATTATAAATTCAATTAATAAAATCCAAGACTTTTCACGTCAATAAAAAAGGATTTTGAAAATTCGACAAAAGGCTAACTCTTATTAAATGGTCCATGCGACTATATAAATAAATACTTTAACTAAAAATTATTCAACCGGAAAATGTAAAAAAAAATTAAATAATTTTTCTTCGGGTGTTAAAATCCACGCATTGTTTAATTGGAATCCCATATAAAAAATATAAAATAAAAAAATACATTTCTTTTTTTATTGTAATTTTTACGTACCATTTTTTATCCATTCGGGAAGACAATTTCTCACTTCTCGACCGAGACCCTGACAGGCTTCGGCCACACCGGGCTGCAGACACTGACGCTTTCGGTGCTGCTGCTGCATGCTATCGCACGCTGACCATTGTGTCCACTCGTCCCAACCGAGGAGGGACTCGCAACTCGGCATTTCGCAAGTTTCGCGAACAATTCCAGGACCCTCGCAATCATCCGGGCCGAGACACTCTCGGGTTCGCGTACGTATTCCGATTCCGCAGGAAACTGAACATTCCGACCAATCGGTCCAGCATGACCATTCATTGCCCGAATTCCCACCGCGGCAAGAATGACTATTGCAGATTCTCATTTGTTTTGATGAACCCTCGCAAGGCGGAGAATCACATTGTCGCACCTAAAAAAGTTCCACAAAATTCAATTATCAATTATCAATTATCAATTATCAATTATCAATTATCAATTATCAATTATCAATTAACAATTATCAATTAACAATTATCAATTATCAATTGTCAATTGTCAATTGTCAATTGTCAATTATCGATTATCGATTATCAATTATCGATTATCAATTATCAATTATCAATTATCTATTACCTATTATCTATTATATATGATTTATTTATCACGCAATTGTAAAATTCTCATAATTTTTTCTCTGCATATTGTAAATTAAGTTATTCTATTTTATCTTTTCAAAAAGTAATATTTTGAAATTAGTGCCAAATTTTTGAAACCTCTACAAAACGTTTCTACATTGATCGCTAATAACGAAACGAAGTTTTTACCATAATTTGAAACCGTAATTTACAAAAACCGTCGTAGAAATGGATTTTCCGTAGCATCAGCTGTTTTACGTCATTTTTTGACGTGGTGCATTTTCTTTCAATTTATTCCAAGAATAATTCACAATTTTTAATTCATAATTCATAATTCAATTAATAATTCAGAATTGTTAAGAAATTATAGATTTTTTTGACTCTTTGTCTGAAAATAAGCAAATAATTGTAATTGTGTATTTATAAAAACTGATTAAAAAAAACTATGCGGTGATTCGACAGAAAATTATACAAAAACTAAAACGTGCTGTGAATCAATGAAATCGGACGAAATTGCGAATTATTTTCGGAAAAAAATAAACAAAAAATACACTTTATTGTAATTATTTGTAAAGCAATAGATATTTTAAACCAAAATCGCGATTTAATATTTTCTGTGATAAAGGATGCATGTGCAAAGTACTATTTGTTATTGGCAATTAATATATAAATATTTGCTTAAACGGTTAAAAAACTTGAGCCTTGATTCAACTGGGATAAAGCTTTTCAACCTCCGTGAAAATAATTCTTAGCAAAACTGTCACATTGAAGGGTTAAACCTGAGTCATTACATGTAAAATCGACCAATAGTTGGAATCGATCCCTCTCAATTTGGATGAAATATTGGTAAAAAAAATTTTGGTTTACCTCCAAGTTAAAAAAAGTTGAGCAATCATGTAATTTGTACAGCTCGAAATTACAAAATTATATGATTGCTCAACTTTACTTAACTCAGAAGTAAAAAAAAAAAAAATTTTTTACAAAAATTCCAAACATTCATATTTTTGAAGAAAAAAAACGCAATTCTGTGAATTTCAGAATCTCTCAAGATCAGTACAAGGTAATATATAAAAAAATTGAATAAAAAATTTCACGACGAACCGTAACTATAATAGTTTTCGAGATATTAAAAAAATTAACATTAAAAATTGGAAAAATGGTGAAATTTTCAATTTGGCATAACTGTCGAATTTTTTTTTTCCTTTGGTAGAACTTCGTTTCATGATAAAAGAAAACTTCTGACCAAATTTCATCGAAATTGAAAGGGGTCAATTCCAAAAATTGACATGGAGTGACCCACCTATATCAGTCTAATATTTTACTCTATTCACATTTTCGCTGATTATTTAGTCCAAAACTGAACAATAACTATAAAAAACTGCGAAAAACGCCTTTAGCCTCTTAACCACTTCATTACCAACGTAAATGAAAGCATGATCTATGATCTATAATCTATAATCTATAATCCATAATCTATAATCTATCATCTATTATCTATCATCTATTATCTATCATCTATTATCTATCATCTATCATCTATTATCTATCATCTATTATCTATCATCTATCATTTATCATCTATTCATCTATCATCTATCATCTATCATCTATTATCTATCATCTATTATCTATCATCTATCATCTATCATCTATTATCTATAATCTATGATCTATGATTTATCTGTCAATAAAAATGATAACTAACCCTGTTCTGTGAACCACCACCGCAAGCTTGATTGCACGGTAACCACGATGACCACTCGCTCCATCCACCATCGATGCTGGTTTCCGTGTTCATGCTGTTGCCATTTTGATTGCCACGAAGACAAGAACCATCGTTACGACAATAACGTTCTTCCTCCTTGGCCAATTGAACTCTCACGGTCGATGGATCGTCGGTTTGAGCGCGACACGTGAAGCGAAATCGTTTCTCCGTGTAACCGGCATTCGATGACTGAAGGGTCGCGTTCACCGTTAACCAAGGTGTCCAACTGGAGAAGCGTTTTGTTTCCGTGCACGAATGAACGTTGCAGTCTTCGATCTGAAAACAATAGATTTTTCCGTAATCTCATTTGGGTTCATTTGGGTTCATTTTTCGATGCATTATGACATTGATCACAGTATCTTATTTTTGTAAGGACAAAAATAAAGATTTTGCAAGGTCATTCTCACCTGAAAACCGCAACCTGGACATTCAGCGCCTCCTTCTCTTGGCGATGGTTTGTCACAATTCCTCTTACGCATTCGCACACCTGTCATGTCATAAAAAACACATTTATCAGTCCAACAATTTTTGTAATCGCCCAAAATTGCTCTTGCATTTTTTAAAAGATTTTTTTAAATGCAAAAAGAATTTTTTTCTGAATTTTTACTAAATTTTCCCACTAAATGGTAATTCTGACTGAAAGGGTAGTTACCCCAATTCAAAATATAATTCCAGCGATTTTAATTCGCTATTTTTATGGAAAGAGTGACATTTTTTATTATCAAGTGCAAAAATCCTACATGTACTTGGGTCATTCCATGTTAAATCGACCAGAAGTTTTCGTTTTTAATAAAACAAAGTTCTACCAAAGGAAAAAAATTGAAAAAAAAAATTTCGCAACTTATGCAAAATTCAAAATTTCACAATTTTTCAAATCTTTCAAGTTTATTTTTTAAATATCTCGAAAACTATCATAGTTACGAAAAATCTTTCTGAATTCGTCTGAAAGAGTATACTTAAGACTACGAAAAAATAAATATTCCGAAACATTTTTTTGAAAAATGATGAGTTTGGAGAATTTTAACTTTTCAAAAATCGCGAAAATCCAAGTTCAGTATTAAATTTTTGTTTCAATTTTTGTTATATAATACCTTGTACTGATCCTAAAAGATCCTGAAATTTTCAGGATGGTGTTTTTTTGTTTCAAAAATATAAATTTTTGAATTTTGGTAAAAAAAAATTTGTTTCACCTCTCAGTTAAGTAAAGTTTAGCAATCATGTAGTTTTGTAATTTTGAGCGATAAAAAACAGTAAAAGTAACAATATTTCCAAAATTCAAAAATGTATATTTTTGAAAAAAAAACACCATCCTGAAAATTTCAGAATCTTTTAAGATCAGTACAAGGTATTATATAATAAAAAATGTAACAAAAAATTCAATGTTGATCGTGGATTTACATGATTTTTAAAAATTCAAAAATTCATATTTTTGAAAAAACAAAAAAACACTCTCTGAAAATTCCAGGATCTTTTGAGATCAGTACAAGGTAGTATATAAAAAAAATTAAACCAAAAATTTAATACTGAACTTGGATTTTCACGATTTTTGAAAACTCAAAATTCTAGAAATTCATCATTTTTCAAAATTTTATTTCGGAATATATATTTTTTTTCACAACCCCAAGTATATTCGTTAAGACTAATTCAGAACGATTTTTCGTAACTATAATAGTTTCCGAGATATTAAAAGAAATAAACTTGAAAGATTTGAAAAATTGTGAAAATTTGAATCTTGCATAACTTTCGAAAAATTTTTCATTTTTTTTCCTTTGGTAGAACTTCGTTTTATTAAAAACGAAATCTTCTGACCAAATTTCATCGAAATTGAAAGGGGTCGATTCCAACTCTTGGCCGATTTGACATGGAATGACCCATTTATGTTACATCATGCATGAGTTTACCTCCGTTGCAGGGTCTCGAGCAAGAATTCCACGGTCCCCAGGAGGACCATTGTCCATTTTGGGGTGGCGGTGATGCTTTTGCGGGTGTCGAGCATGGCGGCAAATCGATGCAAACGATCTCGTCGTGATCGTGACCAACGCAAACACGACCGCCAAAAGCCGGTGCTGGATTAGTGCAAGAGCGTCGTCTCGTTTTCATCGCAAGACCGCACGTTTGCGAACAAGCTGACCACGCTGACCACGCTGTCCAGCCACCGTGTACCGTGCAATTGGCGACCTTGACTCTGGAGCCCGAACATCCTGGGCCACCATTTTGTGGTGGCGGATTATTGCATTCCCGCATTTGGCACTGACATGAATCTGGATTCTGTGGATCAAGATAAACAGAAATTACAATTCATGAACGTAGAATTGAGGACATTGGAAGTTGTGAAGTTTTTCATTCCATTGGGTCATCTCCGGATTAGTTGACCAAAATCGTTGAGGGAAAGGCGTCGATATGTAATATATGATATATAATATATAATATATAATATATAATATATAATATATAATATATAATATATATTACATAATGAATTTAATATAAATGAAATAATAATAAATAATACAAAACTCTGCAAATTGGACATTTGCACATAACTTCCTTCATTACAAAGTATGCTGATCGAATTTGGCTTCCTCATGAAGAAAGCTTTGTTAACTATCGAAAAACATGATTAATCAATGTGCAATTTTGCAACTTCTATTCGGTAGAATTCTATTCAGTACAATATCTCGGAAATAGCCGAAGTTAAAGAATTTACGCTATTTTTCAAAAAATTCTAAATTTCATTAAATTCTAATCCCTGAATAGATTTTCACCAAATTAAATAGTGAAAAACCTCGATAGCTCTAGTAGCTCTGCACAAAGTTTCAGTGCAATATTCCAAAAATTCCAAAAATTAGAGCGTTTACGCCATTTTTCCAAAAACGAAAAAAGTCGATAAAATCTGAACACCCGTTAGAATTAAAACAAAAAAATTCATAATAAATAGCAATTCGTGCTCAACAAGTAAGTTAAATTTCAGCTCGATATCTCGAAACGTTCTCGACTTATTAATTATTTACATAGACACATACATCCGGACATTTTTCCGAAATATGACTTCTCAATGTTATGGCACAGTTTTAACACATTGGCATAAAAACATCGAAAAATAAAACTTTCATGAAAACAAAGCTTCCTTTATGAGGAAGCAACCAAGGAACGTAACCTGGCAGACTTTGTGGAAAGAAAAGGTATGTCAATGAAGAAAACCGGACATTGGAATGTTTTGGGACAGTTTTGACGCATTGGCACGAAAACCTCGAAAAAAATTCTTTCACGAAAACAAAGCTTTCCTTTATGAGGAAGCAACCAAGGAACGAAACCTGGCAGACTTTGCTGAAAGAAAAGGTATGTCAATGAGGAAAACCGGACATTGGAATGTTTTGGGACATTTTTGACACATTGGCACAAAAACCTCGAAAAAAATTCTTTCACGAAAACAAAGCTTTCCTTCATCAGGAAGCAAAAAAGGAACGAAACCTGTCAGACTTTGCTGAAAGAAAAGGTATGTCAATGGAGAAAACCGGTCATTGGAATGTTTTGCGACAGTTTTGACACATTGGCACGAAAACCTCGAAAAAAATTCTTTCACGAAAACAAAGCTTCCTTTATGAGGAAGCAAAAAAGGAACGAAACCTGTCAGACTTTGCTGAAAGAAAAGGTATGTCAATGAAGAAAACCGGACATTGAAATGTTTTGGGACATTTTTGACACGTTGGCGTGAAAACCTCGAAAAAAATTCTTTCACGAAAACAAAGCTTTCCTTTATCAGGAAGCAACCAAGGAACGAAACCTGGCAGACTTTGCTGAAAGAAAAGGTATGTCAATGAAGAAAACCGGACATTGGAATGTTTTGGGACAGTTTTGACACATTGGCATAAAAACCTCGAAAAAAATTATTTCACGAAAACAAAGCTTTCCTTTATCAGGAAGCAAAAAAGGAACGAAACCTGTCAGACTTTGCTGAAAGAAAAGGTATGTCAATGAAGAAAACCGGATATTGGAATGTTTTGGGACATTTTTGACACATTGGCACAAAAACCTCGAAAAAAATTCTTTCACGAAAACAAAGCTTTCCTTTATCAGGAAGCAAAAAAGGAACGAAACCTGTCAGACTTTGCTGAAAGAAAAGGTATGTCAATGAAGAAAACCGGATATTGGAATGTTTTGGGACATTTTTGACACATTGGCACAAAAACCTCGAACAAAATTCTTTCACGAAAACAAAGCTTTCCTTTATCAGGAAGCAAAAAAGGAACGAAACCTGTCAGACTTTGCTGAAAGAAAAGGTATGTCAATGAAGAAAATCGGACATTGGAATGTTTTGGGACATTTTTGACACATTGGCACGAAAACCTCGAAAAAATGCATTCACGAAAACAAAGCTTTCCTTCATCAGGAAGCAAAAAAGGAACGAAACCTGTCAGACTTTGCTGAAAGCAAAGGTATGTCAATGAAGAAAACCGGATATTGGAATGTTTTGGGACATTTTTGACACATTGGCACAAAAACCTCGAAAAAAATTCTTTCACGAAAACAAAGCTTTCCTTTATCAGGAAGCAAAAAAGGAACGAAACCTGTCAGACTTTGCTGAAAGAAAAGGTATGTCAATGAAGAAAACCGGACATTGGAATGTTTTGGGACATTTTTGACACATTGGCACAAAAACCTCGAAAAAAATTCTTTCACGAAAACAAAGCTTTCCTTTATCAGGAAGCAAAAAAGGAACGAAACCTGTCAGACTTTGCTGAAAGAAAAGGTATGTCAATGAAGAAAATCGGACATTGGAATGTTTTGGGACATTTTTGACACATTGGCACGAAAACCTCGAAAAAAATTCTTTCACGAAAACAAAGCTTTCCTTTATCAGGAAGCAAAAAAGGAACGAAACCTGTCAGACTTTGCTGGAAGAAAAGGTATGTCAATGAAGAAAACCGGACATTGAAATGTTGTGGGACATTTTTGACACATTGGCGTGAAAACCTCGAAAAAAATTCTTTCACGAAAACAAAGCTTTCCTTTATCAGGAAGCAACCAAGGAACGAAACCTGGCAGACTTTGCTGAAAGAAAAGGTATGTCAATGAAGAAAACAGGACATTGGAATGTTTTGGGACAGTTTTGACACATTAGCATAAAAACCTCGAAAAAAATTATTTCACGAAAACAAAGCTTTCCTTTATCAGGAAGCAAAAAAGGAATGAAACCTGTCAGACTTTGCTAAAAGAAAGGATGAGAAGGAAGAAAGATCAGACATTGAAACCAATTGAAAAATATACATTATAGATGCAGCGGAATTGTCTCTATGATAAAATTGACGTTTTCTGACGGATTTTTCTTACTTCTGGCGGATTATCGATATGCGCTCTTCCGTGATATCTCGTTCGTCCGGCGGTTTGTTCGGCCGTGTCATGCTGACATGAGGCCCAAGGACTCCAAGCGCTCCATCCTCCTTCAACAGGATCCGTGAGAACGGGACACTTGGTCACTTCCTGAAGCCAATGATTGGCAAGATGATTTTGACCCGGTGCCGTGTCGCACTTCATGAGATGCTCGTTCCATCCGCAATAAGGTTCCTGGGCGTTCAAACAAGCCTGTCGATTTCTGTGTCGATGACATTGGGCCGCTGGTATCCTCAACAGACCCGTTTCCATTCCAACGTAGAGACTCATCGCGTCTTTGAGAAATTGCAGTGTCATTGGAGGCGATGGTAATGGACCCCAAACTTCGACGACACACGTCTCTTGAGTTCTTGGCAAAACACTGATTTTCTTAACGAGACCGGCGGTCGTGGCGACGTAGAGAACGGTGACGCCACGATGAAGCTTCGTTGGTGTAACGTCAACTGCGATGTGGGTGAATCTGAGGCAGAGTTGTGAAAATAGTAATGTGAAAGTAATGCAATTACCCATTACTTTAAACAATGTGTATTGGACAAGTTTTTCATTACATATTACAAAAGTAATGTGTATTGGACAAGTTTTCCATTAAAAATTACGAAAGTAATGTGTAATGGATGGGTCTTCCATTACAAATAACAAAATAATGTGTAATGTATGCATGTTCAATTACAAATGGAAATAGTAATGTGTAATGAATGTGTGTTCCATTACTATTAAAAAAAGTAATGTGTAATGGATGTAATAACTTGTAATTTTTATTAGATTGCTTATAATTATGGGTAACAGTGGGTAACAGCAAGTTCAATATAAAGTTGGATAATTTTTGGGGTTGAGTACATTTTCGTACTTCATATTTAACGATGAACTGTCTGTTTTTTTTTGTTTCTATTTTTTAACTTTATGAATCATTTGTGATAATTGACGATGAACTTTTAGTGAGCGAAATAAAATAATGAGACAGCAATTTGCAAGTTTCTAATACGAGCACGGCAATTTTTCTATTTCTAATGGAATATTCTCCACTGCAAATTACTTTTTTTTTATTTGTAATGAGACATGCATCCGTTACACATTACTTTTTTTAATTGTAATGGAACACGCATCCATTACACATTACTTTTTTTATTTGTAATGGGACACGCATCCATTACACATTACTTTTTTTTATTTGTAATGGGACATGCATCCATTACACATTACTTTTGTATTTTGTAATGGTACACTTATTCATTTCACATTATGCAGTATAATGGGTAATAAATACAGTAATGCATTATCAAAGTAATGCATTATTTACAACTCTGATCTGAAGATAGAAGGAAGAAGAGTTTAAACAACAGTTTTTGGGCATTTGACTTATTCACAAAAGAAGGGTTTTCCTCAATTTGTTTTTTGTTTTTGTTTTTTTAGAATTTTGTTGAATTTTGTTGTTTGGCAAAAGAATCGTCATTTCGGCGCGATTTTTAATTTTTTACCCAACGCTTTTGGGCGCTCAAGCTTTTGTCATTTGAAGTTACAAAATTCAATTTTTTTATGGTAGAACTCGATGATAAGGACGATTGGGATTTAATTTAATAAGAGACACTTCTAGAATTAGATGTTAGGAATTTTATCAAATTTTCAATTAATAATAAATTTTCAAGTAATGGCGACTGTCTGATCAAAAAGGCGTTTTTCGACTCTTTTTTTGATAGTTTTCGATTTTTTTGCAATAGTACGCCCAGAAAAAAGATCTAGTCGTAGATACTATAATCGTTTATTTCATCATTTTTTAGTTACTTCAAAGAAAATTTTCTTTCCATCCAAGTTTGGGTGATATTTACTTCCACTATATTTATTTATTTGAATTCCCTGTCATCGAGAAACAGGCGTTGAAAAAAAATTCTATTCGTCGTTACAAAATACCTATTCACCCGTAATCTCATCCGATCATATCTGCAGATTTGTCAGTACCCCAAAAATCCGCCAGGTGGCTACCTCTCGCACAAGCGAACCTGCCTCTCGACGCCTATATCCTTTCCAAGCTCGTCTAAGTTTGATATCCTTATTTTTCAATATGGATATTTAATACATTGAACACTGCGGCAAAACGCAAGATGGTCGAATCCCCGAAAAGGATTCCCATAAAAAAGGTTTTTTTTCATTTCCCTTCTGTTAAAGAAAAGTCGAAGCTCAACGAAATTGTAGACTTCATATGTGTAGCATACATTCAAAGATTGAAATGTTTAAAAAAATATATTATGTAAATATTACAAAAAAAATATTTCATTTAAGTAGATATTTCGACGGCAGTATGGAAGAACGTGCTATCTCAAATTGTGCTAGAAGAACGTGCTATCTCAAATTGTGCTAGAAAAACGTGCTATCTCAAATGGTGCTAGAAGAACGTGCTATCTCAAATTGTGCTAGAAGAACGTGAGATAGCACGTTCTTTTAGCAAAATTTGAGATAGCACGTTCTTCTAGCACAATTTGAGATCGCACGTTCTTCCATACTGCCGTCGATTTGTTCAGTTTGAAATAATATTTATTAATATTAAATAAAAATTTATTAGATCGCAATATATTTTCCTAGTAGGTCATTAAAAAAAAAAAATTCGTTGACATGAATAGAGTTGTATTAGGCCGGCCTACAACTAAAAAAATTTATTTGGCTTGACTAGGATTTAGTTAAATGTACTAGATCTTTTTTCTGGGTCTGCATGATTGACCAACTCATCTTAGAGCTCAAGAAACTCTTTGTAAAGAAAGCTTAGCCAATTATGCTAACAAATGGGGAAGCCATGAACAAATTTCTAATTCAGCACAATTTTCTTTACATGAAAATGAAAAATTCGTACCTCTCCAATGTAGCTGTGTGCAGAGGCATAAGACTGGTGCTCTGCACAGCATCGTCCATCAGCTGGTACCTCTGATTGTCCATTATCTGATGAGGTGCGCTGTTTGCCGTGCTGCCGCAATGCTGATGATTGTGATTCGTGACGCGTTTTTTCTCCCATGCGGCTCCCGAGTGTTCCTGATGCTTGAATGGGCCATTAAAGGCCGCGGCGACCGCGGACATGTTGAAGGCACATATAGCCGAGCCTGCTATGCCATTGCTGCAGTAGCAACCCAAAAAATATTTCCAGCATTAAAAAAACCTTATTTTTAATTCCAAGAAATTTTAATGAGCTATCACGACTATCGATAATCAATGAAGTTACCCTTATTCCCGTCACTTGGCACGGAGTAGCAGACATGATAAAAAGGGGAAACGAAATGTCATGTAAAATGTCTTTGACTGTCATGAACATCAGCAGGGACATTTTGACAAAACAATTATGCTTGACGAGGTTAGACATTTTTTTTTTCAAAATTTCGAAATACTTGCCTGGGGGTGGTAAAAGTCGCATAGATAATGCCCTCGTCAGGCTGATATGCGGCTCCTTGGATCTCGTCGTAGTAAAATGGAAATTCACCCGGAAGTGAGCAATTGAGACGGGCTTTACTGAAGGTCGTCCAAGTGTCCCTCATCATCGGTTGACCACCAGGATCCTTCTTGCAGACGCGAGCTATCCTAGAGTATATTTTCTGCAAGATTCCCCCCAAAAAATGATCGTTTATTCGATGAAATTGGAAAATCAAAATCGTATTGAATCCAGAGTTGTGAAAATGGTAATGTTAAAGTAATGCATTACCCATTACTTTAAACAATTTGTATTGGATAAGTTTTTCATTACAAGTTACAAAAGTAACGCGTAATGAATTAATGTTCCATTACAAATGGAAATAGTAATGTGTAATGGATGCGTGTTCCATTGCAAATAAAAAAAAGTAATGCGTAATGTATGCATGTTCCATTACAAGTAATAAAAGTAATGTGTAATGTGCCTTAATGTAACGTAATGTGTAATGTGCATTAATTATTAACATTTAATCGTTAATGGAAATTATTTTCATTATCCATTAAAATTTAATGGCTAATGGAAATGATTTCCATTAACCATTAACCATTTCGTGTTGATGGTTCATGAAAATAATTTCCATTAATCGTTTAATGTTAGTAGCTAATGGAAATTATTTCCATTGGCTGTTGAAATTTGGCTAATGGAAATGATTTCCATTAACCATTTAATGTTAATGGTTAATGACAATAATTTCCACTAACCAATAACATTAAATGATTAACGGAAATGATTTCCATTAATAAATAAATGTTAATGGTTAAAGGAAGTTATTTTCAATTATCAATAAGAGTTGATGGTTAATGAAAATTATCTCCATTAACCATTACGTGTTGATGGTTAATGAAAATAATTTCCATTAATCGTTTAATGTTAGTGGCTAATGGAAATTATTTCCATTGACTGTTGACATTTGGCTAATGGAAAATTTAATGGCTAATGGAAATGATTTCCATTAACCATTTAATGTTAATGGTTAATGACAATAATTTCCACTAACCAATAACATTAAATTATTAATGGAAATGATTTCCATTAATCAATAAATGTTAATGGTTTAAGGAAGTTATTTTCAATTATCAATAAGAGTTAATGGTTAATGGAAATTATCTTCATTAACCATTACGTGTTGATGGTTCCTGAAAATAATTTCCATTAATCCTTTAATGTTGGTGGCTAATGGAAATTATTGCCATTGACTGTTGACATTTGGCTAATGGAAAATTAAATGACAAATGGAAATGATTTCCATTAACCATTTAATGTTAATGGTTAATGACAATAATTTCCACTAACCAATAACATTAAATGATTAATGGAAATGATTTCCATTAATCAATAAATGTTAATGGTTAATGGAAGTTATTTTCAATTATGAATAAGAGTTAATGGTTAATGGAAATTATCTTCATTAACCATTACGTGTTGATGGTAAATGAAAATAATTTCCATTAATCATTTAATGTTGGTGGCTAATGGAAATTATTTCCATTGACTGTTAACGTTTAAAGTAATTAAAATGGTCGTAATCGATTATTCACCTATTCTTAGCAGTTTTGGTCCCAACGCGCTTGAAGTAGTATAACGAAGAAACGTTACTACCATTTTAATTAAACTAACTAATCGATTACTACCATTTTAATTAAATTCAATGTCAATGGTTAATGGCAATAATTTCCGTTAACCATTAGCATTATGGTTAATTGTATTAATTTTCATTAACCAATGACATTGAGTGGTTAATGGAAATAATTTCCATTAGCCATTAAACATTTAATGGTTAATCGAAATAACTCTCATTAACCATTAACATTCGATGGTTAATGGAAATTATTTCAATTAATCAATAAGAGTTAATGGTTATTGAAAATGTAAATGCATTCAAAAAATTAATGCATTATTTGCAACCCTGCATCTATTACACATTACATTTTTATTTGTTATGGCACTCGCCTTAATTACACATTTCTTTCTTTTATTTGTAATGGAACACGCATTCATTGCACATTACTTTTGTATTTTGTAACATGGTACACTTATACGTTTCACATTATGCAGTGTAATGCAGTGTAAACTAACTAATCGATTACTAATCGATTACTACCATTTTAATTAAATTCAACGTCAATGGTTAATGGCAATAATTTCCGTTAACCATTAGCATTATGGTTAATTGTATTAATTTTCATTAACCAATGACATTGAGTGGTTAATGGAAATAATTTCCATTAGCCATTAAACATTTAATGGTTAATCGAAATAACTCCCATTAACAATTAACATGTAATGGTTAATGGAAATTATTTACATTAACCATTAACATTCAATGGTTAATGGAAATTATTTCAATTAATCAATAAGAGTTAATGGTTATTGAAAATGTAAATGCATTAAAAAAATTAATGCATTATTTGCGACCCTGCATCTATTACACATTACTTTTTTTTTTATTTGTAATGGCACATGCATCAATTACACATTACTTTTGTATTTTGTAACATGGTACACTTATACGTTTCACATTATGCAGTGTAATGGGTAATGTTTACAGCAATGCATTATTTACAATTCTGCTTGATTCACACGAATGTAACGCTAATTACCTTTCCACAATTGATGTATTCCACGGCGGATTCGCGAAACAGGAAGTACACGTGATCCTCGGTCTCGAAGCTTCCAACGAATTGAGGATCGTTGAGCCATCTGATAAAAATTCGATTGATAAACAATTTAACGCCATTTTGTAGTTTTCTTGATCCCTCGTTGATCGTTCCGAATGAGAAACTTACCGGGAATCGTATTGATGGGTCCGAAGGATCGGCAAAGCTAGCGTTCGGTAAATCGCAGGATCAGCGCCCGAAAAATCGGTCGACGATCCGGCAAAAAGTCCGGTATTTCCACGTGCGAGTAAAGCGGTCACGTTAGCGTGAGGCGAATAAGGACACATTGCCACACCGGATACTCGACTTGTTACCGTATTTATATTCTCGATCTGTTTTTTCATGAGAGAAAGAAAGAAACAAAATTAGGGAAATCGTGAAAAATAAGGTGAAATGAAAAATTGAAAGCAATCTTTCTTTTTCTGACAAATTTTCATTGAGCTTATCGATGGCGAGCCATTTAAAGCTACATTACAATTTTAACTTACTCCTTACATGGAAATCATTATCTTTTATTTGAATGTGGGTGACCAATCAAAAGATTGAAGTTTCTGGTTCCAAAATTTGTATTCGTAGGTAAAAAAATTTTTTTTTTACCTTCAAGTTAAGTAAAGTCGAGCAATCATGTAATTTTGTAATTTTTAGCAGTAAAAATTACCCGTTTGCTCAATTGTACTTGGAGGTAAAAAATTTTTTTTTTTACCAAAATTAAAAAATTCATATTTTTCAAAAAACAAATAACGCAATTCTGAAAATTTCAGGATCTTTTGAGATCAGTACAAGGTATTATATAAAAAAAATGGAACCAAAAATTTAATGTTGATCGTGGATTTTCACGATTTTTAAAAATTCAAAATTCTCCAAATTCATCATTTTTCAAAATTTTTTTTCGAAATATTTTTTTTTGCAGCCCCAAGTGTACTCTTCGAGGCGAATACAGAACAATTTTGTCGTAACTATAATAGTCTTCGAGATATTTAAAAAAGAAACTTGAAAGATTGAAAAAAAATGGTGAAATTTTAAATTTTGCATGACATCCGAAAAAAAAATTCCTTTAGTAGAACTTCGTTCTATGATCAAAGAAAACTTCTGACCAAATTTCAACGAAATTGGAAGGGGTCAATTCCAACTATTGGTCGATTTGGCATGGAACGACTCATTTATATTATATATTAATGTTATATTTATTATATTATCTATACAGAATTTTTTACCAAATGTATGAGAAGTATCCTGTCCCAAAAACTTCATATTGTAATTATTGTTAATTTATTTTCATAAAAAATCCTTTATAGATTATAATAAATCTTGTAAAGGTTATCCTAACCACTCTCAAAACGTTAAAATAAGAACTAAACTGACTCATCGCTCTTTGGCACAATTGCAGTCAATTTTCCAAACATTTACTTAACCAAAACTTCAAGCATTAATTTTTTTATTTCGTCTTTCCTATTCTCAAAAAAAAAAAAAATCGAATATTTCGCCGAGTGTCCAAAGAGTGGGACGTGTCCCACTATTGCTACGTTTGCTTTATCTTTATGGAGGAAATCCCATGAGATTTCACAGAGTCTCTTCATTACGTGGGAATTTAGAAATTTTCGAAATTGCGGGTTCATTTTAAGCATTCAAGTATAAACAAACACACCCATCATTCTCGTTTCAATCGCGATTCACTTATCGCACGAGGTCATAATCGAGGCCCTCGTCGACATAAATTTTATTAATTCCTACCTACATATGTATGCGTAGGGGAGGGTGGGGCAAAATGGCCCCCCTCAATAATTCGATCAAAAAATTTTTTTGGTTTCTTGTCAAATCATCATAAATTCACTGTATTTACTAATTTTTAGGCCGATCCGTGATACTTGGGGCATAATGGATCACCCTAAAAAATACGTCAACAAATTTTGTTTTTCTTCAAATTATGATGAATTTGATGTATTCATCCACTTTAAGGCCGATGCACTACATCAGGAGTAAAATGGACCATCAAAAATAAAAACATTTTGAACGTTGAACAAAATTTTTTAATATAAAAAAAATTGTCTTTTTTTAGAGGGGGGATGTCGAACCCGAGAATTTTTTTTTTTTTTTGAATTTTGGCAAAATGTCGGTGAATTCGTTCAAGGTAGAACAAAAATAAATTGATCTGATCGAAAGCCACAAAAAGTATTAATCGGCTTATGGGGGCCGTTTTGCCCCACCCTCCCCTACGTGTTTGCGTATATACACGAGCGTTAAAAGACGCGACTATAATACCTGTCGATTCCCAAAAAGGAGACGAGAGATTAAATTCGAATGAAGGAGACACGCGCGTGCTCGACGGTTCCAAGCAAAATAGATTATTTCGCGGGTTCTGACTGATGTTTATCAGTGTCTCACGGACAGTATATACTCGTGTCGTCGTTATTATGGAAATTTCGTTACGAGCGGACGCGAAAGAGCTGAATTCATTACGCGAGGCGAGCGATTCCCAACGAGACAATAAAACTTTATGGGATAAAAGAAAATTGTCCGACGATCATACGCATGACATACGGCATAATATTACTCTGACAGTTTGCGCAATTTCGAATACAACTTAAAAAAAAAATATATATACAGGCTGTCCCAGGGGTGAAAATCAATACCGGGAGGGTAGATTCGTGACGTAATATCGAGTAGAAAAGTCCTTTGCCATTTTTTCGTATTTTGAACCCCTGAATTGTTATCTATTTTTTTTTAGCAGCCAATGAGAGCGCGAGGGTAGGCATGGTGGGGACACGGGTCATCTCAATGGGCGCGTTACATTGGCTGATTGAAAAATAATAATAACAATTCAGGGGTTCAACATACGAAAAAATGGAAAAGGACTTTTCTACTCGATATTACGTCACGAATCTACTCTCACGGTATTGACCTTCACCCCTGGGAACTCCTGTAGATACGGTAGTGTGTGCTCATGTAGGATAAATTGGACAATACTTCATAAGAGCAATATCATGGAAATAAAATCTTGAATGGATAGAAAAAGTTTTTGGAGATGAATCGATTTGTTCGTGACCTTTTTACATATTTTTGCAGCTTTAAAATAAGTCCTGGAGTGATTCCTGTTCCCAAAATTCAAATTGACTGCCATTTTGAAATATTGGGGTTTAGGAGATTCACAATGTTTGTGGGGATAAATTTTTCTTCCCAGTTTCTTTAAACAAGCTTATCTGGCGGATAAAGTTATCCAGAGGTGAAGAAACTGGTTGTTACCAGACAAAATGGAAGCATTGTACGAGATAAAAGTATATTTACCTCTCGCCAAGTGCACTGAGGACTGAAAGCGTTGGTTCCACAGGTGAAGAGGCTTTTCCCGTTGCTCAGCAACACCTTGATGTAATTGTGACAGTCCTGCGAGGTCTGACCCTTGTCCTGGCATATCGATGCTTTCTCCGGTGGAGCGGGCCAAGTAGCGTGTTCCAGAAGGGACAACGAATCGAGGGTCAAACGATAAAGATTGTCTCTGCAACATAAAGTGAGAGGAGACATATTTAATGCGAGAAAACAACTGATTAATGATTTAAGGCGGCAATCATTAATTTTAAATTTACCAACTAGTGAAATTTTTAAGTTTCTAAATTTTTAAAATTTTAAATTTTTTGAAACCTCGATAATGATTATAAAATCATTGAAATTAAGAATTTGCTTGTATGTTCTTGATTTTTTTTTCTGTCGTTCATTTAAGGCGCTATTCTGGTCTAGTGGCATACATTTTGAGCATTTTCTCGAGAACGATAAAAACAAACAAAAAGTATTTTGACCATTATTTTTTTACAACATATTTATTAATATTTTGACAATAAACAAAAAAAAATTCAAGAAAAAAATGAAAATTAAAAAGTTATAAGCTGTTAAAGTTGGGGTAAAAAAGGGATGTGATGGCTGACACGATTGCAACCCTTCTAGTCATCCGATACAATGTTTGGAAAAATATTCTTAAATTAGTGACAACGTCATAGGCCCTACCTCAGAGAATACGGGGGAAAAAAATCGTAAAATGGCGGCTGTCTGAATAAAAAAGGCGATTTGCGTAGTCGTTGTGTCACTAAAATATAACTCCGTAAATTATTGGAATTGAAAAATTTTCTTTCCAGGATTTATTCTTAAAGATCTGAATTATGAGAAAATGAAAAAAATGGATTTTTTCAAAATTCTATACCAGTTGCTGTGTCACTAAAATAGCTATAACTCCGTAAATTATTGGAATTAAAAAATTTCTTTTCGAGGATATATTCTTAAAGATCTAATCTTGAAGAATATGAAAAAAAATAGATTTTTTCAAAATTCTAGACTAGAATATCCCCTTAAAGTTGCTGTGTCACTAAAATAGCTATAACTCCGAAAATTATTGAAATTAGAACATTTCCTTTCGAGGATATATTCTTAAAGATCTAAACTTTAAGAATATGAAAAAAATGATTTTTTTTATTCTATACCAGAATAGCGCCTTAAAGTTGCTGTGTCACTAAAATAGCTATAAACTCCGTAAATGATTGAAATTAAAAAAATTTCCTTTTGAGGATATATTCTTAAGGATCTAAACTTTAAGAATATATAAAAAATGGATTTTTTCCAAATTCTAGACCAGAATACCCCCTTAAAGTTGCTGTGTCACTAAAATAGCTACAACTCCGTAAATTATTGAAATTAAAAAATTTCCTTTCGAGGATATATTCTTAAAGATCTAAACTTTAACAATATATAAAAAATGGATTTATTCAAAATTTTATACCAGAATATTGTCTTAAAGTTGTTGTGTCACTAAAATAGCTACAACTCCGTAAATTATTGAAATTAAAAGATTTTCTTTCGAGGATATATTCTCAAAGATCTAAACTTTAAGAACATACAAAAAATTGATTTTTTCAAAATTCTAGACCAGAATAGCCCCTTAAAGTTGCTGTGTCACTAAAATAGCTACAACTCCGTAAATGATAGAAACTAAAAAATTTACTTTCGAGGATATATTTTTAATGATCTAAACTTTAAGAATAAGAAAGAAAAATGCTTTTTTCAGAATTCCAGAATAGCATCTTAAGGTTTTATAAAATTCTTAACTTTTCGATATAGCACGCTCTGTAACTCAATCAACGTTCAATATATATCCAGTATAGCTCTAGTATAGCTCTAGAGTTGTCGCTGGAAGATATTTTTTCTCGATGCCAACGGAATCCCTGCGGATATTGGTGAGTCGGATAGAGATCGTACAGCAAAATTCTCATGGGCATTGAAGTCGCGTGGGTCTGTATATACATTTATCACAATTCTCACAAGTAAAAACGACACACAGAGCGCAAAGTGTTTGGCACCTAATGTCAGCGCGATACTTCTATCGAGAAGTGACATTCCGTATGCCCACTTGACTTGTCTCTGTCGGTGCACATACGCGATATTTCGATCGCACGACTTCGCGCATACCTATAGAAAATCGCGAGTAGGCGAAAGTCGATATTCGCGCTCTCGGAGCCTCCCAATATTTTTCCAAACCAAACCTATATATTTATACATCTAAATTTATACATATATATAGATATACCGTATAAAGTGGGAAAACAAAGTGCAAAGAGAGAGAGAAAGGGAGAGAAAAATTAGAGCCACTGTCCCGAGATCGGGCTGGAGGAATCGCGCTGTTTGCATATACATATGGGGCGTTCCATCCCAAATCAGACAGTTTGAATTTTTTTTTGTTTTATTTCCTCCAATTTTTTATACTTTTTAGTACCCATCAGAAGATTCTTCCTGGTAAATCTTGAGATTTTTTTGATTACCCGATCACAAGATATGAAATTTAAAAAAAAACCGCTCTTTTTCGGTTTTTATGATCATAACTTCTTTAATAATGGTCAAAATTGGAAGTTTTTTTTTATCAAAATTTTTGTTTTTTTATCGCCTTTTCAGAAAAAAAATTCAAAATAAATATTCGACGTATTTTTGAATAAGTGTTTTGATTTTTAAATTTTGAATCGTGTTTTTAAATGTAAATGCATATTTTGATTTTTTTGAATTTTTTTTTATTTTAAACTTCTATGTATTTATCCTCCATAATTACGATCTTTTTTTCGATTTTATAAAGTAATTTTTTTTTCTCTATAAATTTATAAAAATACTATTTTTTTGTTACTGTATAGTATTTTTTAAATCGTTTTGAATTAACCTTGACACTTTTTTATTGTTAACAGATTACCGAATATTGCTATCAAATTTTGACCTGCGAAACAATATTTAGATGCAAAAGAAATATTAAATTTGCGATACAATACTGCTAAATCAATCACAGGAACACAAAAATTTCATTGTTTTATTCCGATGAGCAAAGGAAACTTATTGGCAAAGGAATATTCTAATTCAGGAAATAATCGTATATGGAAGATTTTTTAAAGAACACGTGAATAAATAAAAACTGTTGTTATTATTGTTCATAAACAGACTTAACGATTAATTATTAATTTTAAGAATCTGTTAACAATAAAAAGTGTCAAAATAAAATCTAAATAATGAAAAAAAGACCATAACAAAAATTGATATTCATAATGATTTATAAAAAAAAAAGAAATTCCAAATTTTAAATGATAAAAAAAAAAAATAGTAACTATATGAAGGGTCCACGACCGGACTTCAAAGTTGTTAAATAGATGGAAGTTTAAACCAAAAAAAAATTCAAAAAAATCAAAATATGCACTCACTTTTGAAAACACGATTTAAAGTTTAAAACTTTAATTTTTTTCTGAAAAGACCATGAAAAATAAAATGTTTGAAAAAAAACACTCAATTTGGACCATTATTAAAGAAGTTATGATCAAAAAACCGAAAAAGAACATTTTTTCAAAAAATTTAATATCTTGCGAACGGGTAATAAAAAAAAACTCATAATTCATCAGCACGGGTCTTTTGATGGGTACTCAAAAATATAAAAAATTTGAAGAATAAAAAAAAAAAAAATTTCAAACCCTCCGATTCGGAATGGAACGCCCCATATATATTTGTACTCTGGTTGAAGATATCTTGTGGATATTTCTCAGTGGCGTGTGGCCCACGTGGGATTTTCGTAGCGGCTGGCAAAGCCGCCCCAGGACCGGCGCGTCCAGGTAACGATAAATAAATTATTATCGACTTATAAATAACCTGGCGTTGGCGCTCTCGAGAGATATGCTTATACGTCATCCTGCGTATATGTAACACGTATGCACTGTAAAATGCATCGAGAGTCTCAGTGTGTCCTCGACTTGTCGCCAAACCCGGAGAATCCAGCTTTTTCTCCTCGTCTCTCGTTTTATTGCTCCTTTTTTTTTCTTCATCCCTTTTTCATGCCTTTCGATATCTCTCTCCTTTGCGATTCGCCTCTCTCTCTCTCTCTCTCTCTCTCTCTCTCTCTCTCTCTCTCCCTCTCTCTCTCTCATTCGATTGAACCGGAGCAAGACACCTCGCTGATAAGCGCTATCGAACGGACACGGTGTTCGACGCAAGTATCAAAGTTATTATAAGGGCCCCATGAGGCCCCTCGTAGAGATATATACTAGGGTGGTCGTTGTTTGAGGTCAAAATTAATTTTACCCTTTCCGCTCCCCAAATCGGTTCGAAATACGTAAAAAGTAACGCTGTAAAAAAAAAATGTTAACCCTCGACCACGGGGGTTCAAGTTTTCCTTTTAAAATACATGGGGTTTTCCTGCATTTTTGCAGTCACTTACTGTGGGCCTGAATATGTTTGTAAAATCTTGAAATTTTCAGAAATTAGTTTACAAGCATGTTGCTACATGGAAAAAATTTCCAAAACCCCTACCCTCAAAATGTTATATAACATCACCATTATAATTATAATTATTTTTTTTAAATATTTTGCTTCCTCGTTTTTTTATAAATGTTTTAAAAATAGAATAATTTTCTAAACGAGTTACAAATTCTTAAGTATTGTCTCCTTTTTTGCTTCTGGATGATTTTTTCGTCATTATCTTACAATTTGTAAAATGAACTGTTTTTGTTGTTCGTTGTAGGCGATTAAGTTCAACTGCAACGCCTAAAACTAGTTTCGCGTAGATAAATGAATGTAAGGATCCACTTTAACAATAAAAATGAAAAATATTTAAAAACTTAACAATTAAATCTATTTTACAAGTGTTTCGTATGTGTGTTCACCGATTACAATGAAATAGTCATACGGAACGAACAAAAAAAAACAGTTCATTTTACAAATTGTAAGAGAATATCGAAAAAAACATCCAGACGCAAAAAAGGAGACAATACTTGAGAATTCGTAATTCGTTTAGAAAATTATTCTATTTTAAATACATTTATAAAAAAACGAGGAAGCAAAATAAATAAATAAATTATTTGAAAAAAAAAATTATAATTGTTATGGTGATGTTATAAAACATTTTGAGGGTAAGGGTTTTGGAAATGTTTTCCATGTAGCAACATGCTTGTAAGCTAATTTCTGAAAATTTCAAGATTTTACAAACATATTTAGGTCTAAAGTAAAATAGTGACTGCAAACGCAGGAAAACCCCATGTATTTCAAATGGAAAACTTCAACCCCCGTGGTCAAGGGTTAACCATTTTTTTTTTAATCCGAAAAAATTACAGCGTTACTTTTTACGTATTTTGAAACGATTTAGGGGGCGGAAAGGGTAAAATTAATTTTGACCCCAAATAACGACCACCCTAATATATACGTATATTTTTATGGATATAGGTATATCTCATCTTGTGCTTCGCGGCGTGCGAGCAAACGCCTTTTTTCCCTCTCTCCTTTTTAATTTATCCGCCCGGCATCGAAAGTACATTTTACACCTTTGGACTTCGGATTTACAGCAATGTGCGGTGTCCTTTTTACTATATCTTTTTTTTTTCTTGAACGAGAGATACTTGTCACCTCGATCTATCACGGAAATTCCTCTTTCCTACTTTTTGTTTTTTTTTTTTTTTTTTTTTTTTTTTAAATGTATTATTTTATTTCATTTTTCTTTTCACGTCACTTGCTCCTTTCTATGTACGCATGCAAGAAACTCTGCGTGGGACAAGTTATGCTTGGACCCTCGAAGAGCTTTTAATCACGTGCGAGAAGCCGCACAGCGCCGACAAACGGCATTTCTCGAATTGTTGCGAATTACAAATCACGAGAACCGTACTGTTGCCTTTTTACTTTGGCACAATGCTTTCTGAGAATACAATCTTGAAGGGGAATTCATATAAATTAATAATCAAGATATGACTGCGGATTAGACTAATTCAAAAAAGCGACTATTTTTTTTTGAAATCCCCTATTAAATACTTTTGGAGAGGTGAAAAAAGATGCTCGTTTGAAGCAGAGCTCTTAATATTAATATTTAGCAGTCTCTCATCACACATTTTTATTTCCCATTTAAATAACCCAGGAAAAAAAATTTGCAAACTTTAAAATTTTATTCGTCGGCTTCAAGTCAATGTACCGAAATGCGCGATACATATTCTTGTAGGGAATTGAACGCTCTACAAAAAAGGTCTCTTATGATTTTTCGATAAACTCACTCCTTCAAAAGTTATCCACGATCTAATATATGTATATGAGGCATTCTCCGTAAATTCCGCCACTTTTTTCGACCCTCTCAGATCCGTCCCATAACTTGTCACCGTATGGTCCCACTTAAAAGTAGTCTCTGCGATTTTTTTCAGATTTTTTAAGCGGTGAATTGAGGAGTTGCACATATTTTTTCGAATCCATGTAGCTTAAAACGGAGAGGATGTACAAAAAAAATATTCCTACAAAAAAATTATGTTTTTCCATCAACTATTGAATGCAATATGTGTTATATTTTTATTCGTGTTGCAAAGACTATTTTCTGCAAAAAAAAAAAAATGAAAATTAATTTTTTTCGCACGGTCCGACACCTTCAATTTTTTTGTCAGTTTTATACAATTTCTAATAGTATAAGTGGGACGTACAGAAAAATCCACAATACGGCAACTGATTTTTTTCGGGGTTAGAAAATGTTATTCACATAACTTTATGCAATTTTTTGTGAATAACATTTATTTAATTCCGAAAAAAATCAGTAGCCATATTGTGGATTTTTCTGTACGGTCCACTAATACAGTTAGAGATTGTATAAAATTGACAGCAGAATTAAAGGTGTCGGATCGTGTGAAAAAAAAAATTCTTTTTTTTTGCAGAAAATAGTCTTTGCAGCACGAATAAAAAGATAACACATATTGCATTCAATAGTTGATGGAAAAACATAATTATTTGTACATCCTCTCCGTTTTAAGCTATATGTATTCGAAAAAATATATGGAACTCCTTAGTTCAATGCTTGAAAAATCTGAAAAAAATCGCAGACTACTTTTAAGTGGGACTAAACTGTGACAAGTTATGGGATGGATCTGAGAGGGTCGAAAAAAAAGTGGCGGAATTGACGGAGAATGCCTCATATGTATGTAAGACTGTGAATATGTGTGAACTACTGTTGGTCATTTCTTTCAAAATTGGTCCATTTATGTTAATGCAATTTCAACTGTTATTTTAAGAAAGATTTTACGATATTTTGTAATAAATTTCAACATTTTGTTGGAAATTAATTTTAAAAAAGTAAAATTTACTCTAAATTTTTATTTAACCTTGAATAACTTTTGAAGGATTGAGTTTTTCGAAAAATCATAGGAGACCTTTTTTGTAGAGCGTTCAGTTTCCTACAACAATATGTATCGCACATTTTGGTACATTGACTTGGCAAGTTTTTGAGAATTAAAATGAAAAGTTTTTGAGAATTGTTTCCAATCTTTCAATTTCAGCGTTAATTATTTGGGAGAAAAAAAATTCCGAAAAAGAGCTGATTAGAAAAATTTGATAATCAGAACGAGCCAATCAAAACCGTGAAAAAAAAGAAATCAAATCCGAGAGGGCGCGGCGTTAGGATTTAAAAAAATCGACTTTTTTAAAATCATTATTTTTGAAAAAGAAAAATTTCAAAATAAACTCATAAGTTACATAAATATGTATATAAATTTTTACGTTAATAAATTTAAAAAAATGTCCAGAAAAAATTCTTGAAATCGCTTTTTTCGCTTAAAAGACTCGACTTCAGATACTCTGTTCATATCTATATGTACATAAAAATTAGGGTGGGCGTTTGAGGCGTTTTCCTTCAATCTCTTCTACGGGGATTCATCTCAATCTCTCCATTTCTCTGTCCATAATCTTGAAGGATTCCGCGTGCGAGATTCATTCGATTCCCGCGTATATTCTCACATAAGATTGACCTCAGACTTTTGATTTTCGCTGACGACTATCAAAAGACACGACGTGAAATCGTGAGTCTGTTTCCTCGCGTCTCTGAAGGAGAGACGCCGAGAAACCGGCAACGAGACATATTATGGCGCCTACGTGGGCGTGTGCGATCGCGAATGAAAAAATGCGCTCTGGACCAGCCAGATCTTGCTGAAGGAGACTTATACATACTGAAATACGTTCGAATGAGTATAATTATTATTAAGTGGAATATAAGTGTGCGAGCGCGGTTGAGTTGCGTGCAGCCAATCAATAATTCTTTGAGATAACAAAATCAGCTTTTATGCTGACTACCTGTGCCTTCATAGACGCGTGCATGAGATTTATATGGGTCATTCCACGTCAAATCGACCAAGAGTTGAAATCGACCAAATAAAATGCTTTACCAAATAAATAAAAATGCAAATTATGTTTCGGTTTTTTACATTCTTATATCATGAATTGAAATTCTTACTGCTCAAAATTACAAGACTACATCATTGCTCAACTTTACTTAAATGAGAGGTAAAAAAAATTTTTTTTTGATCGAAATTCAAAAATTTATATTTTTGCAACAACAAAACACCATCCCGAAAATTTCAGGATCTTTTAAGATCAGTATAAAGTATTTATAGAAAAAATTCAACTAAAAATTTAACGTTGATCGTGGGTTTACACAATATTTAAAAATTTAAAAATTCATATTTTTGAAAAAACAAAAAATACCTTTCTGAGAATTTCAGGATCTTTTGACATCGGTACAAGGTATTATATAAAAAAAATTGAACCAAAAATTAAATGTTGACCGTGGATTTACACGATTTGTAACGATTCAAAATTCTCCAAATTCATCATTTTTCAAATTTTTTTTTCGGAATATATATTTTTTTTCGTACTCGCAGGTATACTCTTCGAGACGAACTTAGAACGATTTTTTCGTAAATATAATAGTTTTCGAGATATTTTTAAAATAAACTTGACAGATTTAAAAAATTCTGAAATTTTGAATCTTGCATAACTTAAAAAAAAAATTTAATTCTTTTCCTTTGGTAGAACTTGGTTTTATTAAAAACGAAAACTTCTGACCAAAGTTAATGGAAATTAAAAGGGGTCGATTCCAACTCTTGGTCAATTTGACGTGAAATGACCCATATAAAACACGAAGAGATTACCTCTGCGTTTCATCTATCGCAATAAAAGATTGCGGGCAAAGGGTCGATGGATTGTTATGAAAAGAACGATCTTCAGAACCAATTCGAATCGTTTTGCTCGACGTGGATCGATTCAGCACGACGATAAATGATTGACACACGAGGTCAGTCATGATTTAATTATGTCAATCACTGAAGATACGCAAGTAATCATGAACATTAAAACATCTGGATAATATTTATCATGTTGGAATTCAATTTCTATTCAATATTGATGAGTTTTTTTCAACTCCAATGAACTTATGACGTTTTAAATTTTATAAATAATATTACAGCTTCATTTTAATTATTAATTAAATGTTGTAAAATGTAATTCAATATTGAACAGTATAATATCATATTAGAAATCTACCTTAATTAATTAATTAAAAAAAGATTAATTTAAATTAATTATTCAATTGATTAATTAATTAAATGTTGTAAAATGGAATTTAATATTGAACAGTATAATATCATATTGGAAATCTACCTTAATTAATTAATTAATTAATTAATTAATTAATTAATTAATTAAATAATTAATTTAAATTAATCTTTTTTTAAAAGGCCCAAAAAGATTTGAAGATCGAACATCTTTCCAGGCTCAGAATTTTTTCAATGGCAGTAACTCAAGAAACAAAATATGGAAAAAAGTGTTGGGCTTTCCTAAAAAAAAGAAAAGCTCCGAATATTTGAATGAGACAAAAAATTATGATATTGCCCTCGAACAATCAATTTAGTCGATTCTAATCGAACGATAAAAATGAATTCAGACAATTGATTCTTGCCAAGGAAACATTAATTTCCGAGAGAAATAAAAAGTCAAAATGTACCCTCATAAAAAGTGAACTGACCATCCAGCAGCATTTTTATATAATTTCTCGCTATCAAGACCCCAATTTCTTCAACGTCAAAATAAAAATCAAAGTTAAATTTCCAAACCGTTTTTTATATGAATCAGTTGTATCCAGATACGTTTGGTTTCCCCTACCGTTTCCTGACCTTCCACATAACCGGAAGTCTCGACTTACTCGATTCGAGACTTCTTCCTCTCTTCCTCGATCCTCCAATGAAATTCGAAGCTACTTTATGCGGAATCTTCCTCTGGTAGGAGAAACTTTATAAACTGCGATTTCGTATCAGCGCAAATTTTCGCTGAAGAAAGAGATATACGATATTATATCGCCTTACATTTTTTTCTCAAAAATCTTAAATTTTTCGCAAAAAACGACCACATTTATCAAATGTATCGTAATTCTAAAACTACTGAGTTTCCGTGAAATCACTAAGAGGGTAAAAAGTTGCATATCATTATTCTGGATTAAATGAAATTTTTTTCAGAATTTTTTTCAAAATTTTTGTTTTCAAAATTTTTGTTGTGAAGATACTTCTTAATCGTAAACAATAGGGGCAACAATCGTCATCTACACGGATTTTTCGATGAAAACACCGTGCAGATAAGGTTTTTCGATGAAAAAATCGTATAGATGAGCTAAGAGACCCAATTGTTTAAAATAAAAAAATATCTCTTTGACGGGGACAATTTAAAAGAAATTTTTTTGAAAGTAAAATTCTGAAAAAATCTCATTAAATTAAAGTGACATTTAATGGACGTATTTAAGACGAATGCCAATATTGCAAAAGATGTCTAATGATCATCTTTTATACGTCCCTTAATTTAAACGCTATTAATTACACATTATTCATTAATTATAAATTTCATTACGATTATACATTATTCAAGGCCTGTGAGACAATGATATATAAGTATATCAGCAAACTTCATCGTATGGGGTTTTTACATGCATAAATTTCTCAAAAGTCAAGTTAGTGTAGGTAGGTAGGTAGGTAGGTAGGTAGGAGATTAGAAAAGTTAAGCAGCGCCCCTTGAATCCAATATTTGGATGGGTGACCGCAGGGTGAAAAATCGAAAACTATTTTTTCCCCCTTTTTTCTGTAAAATATGGATATCTCATAGGCCCCGAATATTATATAATCAGTAACAAAGTTTATAATTAATTAATAATGTGTAATTGATAACGATTAAATTGTTTAAATAAAGGGACGTATAATAGATGATCATTGGACATCTTTCGGATCACTGGTTTATTCGTCTTAAATACGTAAGTCAAACGTCATTTTTTGGGGTCTAGTTCGTCTAAAAACCGTCTCAAGGTACGCATAAGAGATGTTCCCAGTACATAGAACAGGTGCCGTTTCGCACTTCTTTTAGCAGTGTTAGGGATACTCATAGACGTCCCTGGGATAGAGTATTCATCCACCATGTATATGAATATCCCACACGGAAATGTAATATACCGGAAAATATATTTTTCGATATACGTAAAAATATATTTAAAATATATTTGAAGTGTAAATTATATATTCTAAATACATTTTAGATGTATCTAAAATATATATCAGATATATGATTATTGTGCATGAAAATATATTTTTTGATATATGTAAAAACATATATTGTGTATATGTAAACATATATTAAAATTATATCGAAAATATATAAAACGTACACTCAATATATATGTTTGATGCATTTAGTATATATCTTAAATATATTTTTTACATATATATTGTGTATATTTAAACACCAATTAAAAATGTATCTAAAATATATAGAACATGCACTCAATATATATGTTTGATATAATTAGTATATATCTTGACTATGTATTTTACATATACATTGTATATATTTAAACAAATATTAAAAGCATATTTAAAATAGGTAAAGCATATATCCAATGTGTTTGTTTGATATATTTAGTATTTATCTTCAATATTTTTCATATATATATTGTGTATAGTTTCAAATACACCGGAAAGTACATCTGCAATATATTAAACATACATTCAATATTTTCGTTTGATATATTTAGTATATATCTTCAATACATTTTTTATATTTATATTGTAATATTTTTAAAAAGATTAAAAACATACCTAAAATCATATTTGTAATACATACATTTTCGGACAAAATATACTTAATATATCCAAAAATATATTTTCCGTAATATTTGCCGATATATTTTATTTCCATGTGGGATTGGACGTCCCATGGCCCTAATGTTCCATGTGAGCATGCTTTACAACGATTTTTGGCGGATTTATTATTCGCCATCCCTCAGATGAGTGACAGTTTTGCTCGGTTGTTCAATTGGAAGGTTAATGTGGGGGACAAGGGCGCTAGATTCGCGAACAATAATATGAACCATGTGCTCTGTGTGCGTGTTACATTTGTGTGAGAATAACTGCTCAAATACTCTCTCTCTCTCTCTCTCTCTCTCTCTCTCTCTCTCTCTCTCTCTCTCTCTCTCTCCCTCTCTCTCTCTCTCCCTCCCTCCCTCCCTCCCTCCCTCCCTCTCTCTCTCTCTCTCTCTCTCTCTCTCTCTCTCTCTCTCTCTCTCTCTCTCTCTTCTCTCTCTCTCTCTCTCTCTCTCTCTCTCTCTCTCTCTCTCTCTCTCTCTCTCTCTCACACACTCTCTCTCTCTCTTTATCTGAGCCACAATACTTATCACCGTGAGTGGCCCGTATTGAAGCAGATTACTTCCTACTCAGTGAAGAGTACAGCCTCTCTTCTTATTTCATCCCGTTCCAGTCCCACTCTCGACTATTGTTAAAATAAGATGTGCAGCTCGAATAATCTAAAAACCAATCAATCCTTCGGCCAGAAACGATTTATCGACGAACAATTTTAATTTTCTCGAAATTTTCAACTCCACAAATAAAACTAGTGAAAAGTACGTCGTCTCGAGACGCAATTTATCATTTTTCATAAATGGTCAATGATCTGGGATATGAGCGGCCACATGATAAATATACACAGGGGTAACTTTGTAGAAAAACGAGATTTTCGAGATTCAAATATATCTCTCTCTCCGCGAACGAGATGCGCGCCTACGCAACTTTGGCACACTTTGCCAGGGAATATCTCGTCTCGCAATAATGTCTACGTTACCATCGTATACCAGGTGTGTAAGTATGAAACCGGAATTTCGAAAGTATGAAACCCATTTCCCCACCTTTTGTATCTTTCCCATGGCTTTTAACCGAAGGGAGATGGCTTCTCGGGTCACCTTTAACTGATCCGCCAGTTGTTGTTGTGTTTGAGCGTCGTCTTCGTCCAAGCACCACGAGAGCATGCTCACCAAACGCCTCCAGAAGCATTCGATGCGATTCGGCTGCGATTTTCTTCAGATGAAAACAGAAAAGTAGGGCTGTCCGCAAATCGTAATTTGTTGGCACAAAACTCGACATGTTTATCTCTAATAAACTAATGCTACTGAATGAAACTCGTGTTATTGTGAGTTGGAAATCTTTGTCGGATATCAATACAATAACAAGACACCGCTGACGTGATGTGCCGGTAACTGCATCGACATCTAGCGCCACCTATGGGCAAATTCCGGTTTCATACTTACACACCTGGTAAACCGTGAAATGTGCAAATTATCCATACATTTTCCAAGAGACTCTGGTAGCGCATAATTTCTTCATACGGGATTTTAAAATGGCTTTTTTTCTTCGAATTTACTTTGTCGGACGATTGATAAGGGAAATGTATCGATGGAGAGACACGTTCTAATTTTTTGGATACCAGAGAGTGAATATTTGACATTTTTGAGGCTATAAGAAATTTGAAAAATTGCCAATCGATATTGAATTTATGATTCATCATTGATTCTCAAAGATTCGTAGAATTTGTGGTGCGATTATACTTTTATCTTAGTTAAACATATCTTCTTCCAGTCTAATTGCTTTTGATCAATTCGAGTAATATCCGAGCCAATAAGCTGAAAAATGGCTGTGGATTTGTAAAAATTCCAAGATTTGCTTTATTACAATAATGCAGGACATGTAATATTTGGATTTTAATTTACGAACAATAATGAATTTGCTTTAATTGTGTCTAAAATAAGTGCGAGTGTGTTATAAATTTAAGGATGTCGAGGCCCAAATCGCAAATTATGAGAAAATTCAGAAAATTTGGTATGTTTTTGGATGAATTATTTGAGAGGTCGTGTAAAAATTTCATGACGATTGGGAAGCTCGTTATCGAACAATTAACATTAACAAATTAAATTTAATTAAATGTAGTCTTATGGAAACTGATGTAACTTTGCGATAAGTTTTATTTTTGACCTCTCAATTTTTCAATATCTACACTATATTGAAAGCAACGGAAACAAAATGAAGTTTATTGATAAATATTTTTTTTATTTGTTTAAAAAATTTAACAAAATGTTAATATTTTAACAACGAGCTTCCTAATCGTCGTGAAATGTTTACACGACCTCTTAAATACTTCGTATGAAAACATACCAAAATTTCAGAATTTTCTCATCATTTTTCATTTTAACTCTTAAGGAGGTTGAAGTAATGATGTTAGAATTCTGAAAATTTAATGTGTTCTCACATGAAGTATTCAGAAGGTCACGACGATTAAGAAGCTATTTATTGAACAATTAACATCGCAAATTGGGCGCACAGTTTGAGGTCATTTTTTTTTGTCTTTTTTTATCTCCGGTACATTTGAAAGGATTAGCAGACGCTTCATTTTCGTTTTTCTAAAATTTTCGTACAATTTTTTCTCGAAAAGTTATTTCACTTTTGGCTGAAAAAGACAAATTTTGAAAGATGCAACTTGACTCAAAAACTATAGAGTTTAGGAGAAAATGTCAAGTACAAAAAAAATAGCGTACGTATATGCGGAATCGTCTGGAATTATTTGAGAATTTTCCTATGAATTTTTTTTTTTTAAATATTTTCGCTCGAAACTTATAAAGACGTCCCAGCAAAAATTTTATCTGATTGAAAATTTCGTACTTCGTGACACAATAAAAATCAGAAAAAATTCAGCAACATTTGGCATGCTATAAACAACAATTATCAATAATAATATTGCCCAAAGTCATTAACAATTGTTTAAGCAATGTATTAATAACATTTGGGCAATATTCTTATTGATAATTATTGTTGATAACTCTTATTACCTTTCTATCCCGATTGGGATCCTGTTCGGAATGTTTATTTCCAGCCGAGTTGACATTTTACATTTTTTCTTTATTTTTTCCGCTTAACATTGTTTGTTTGCATTTCGGAAAACCTGAAGTGTAAATTCGTTTTCAATAATAGGTTTTTTTTTATACAACCGAACCAAACCAAGTGGCTTAAATTAAACTTTAAAAAAAGATGATCACTTATGAAAAAGTGATCATTTTTTTTTTATTCAGTCCGAATTTCGATAATTAGCGTCAGTTGTCCGATTATTATTGCTACGTTTACTTTGAACAAATAAAGAATGGCGTGGAAGGACGAGAAGGACGACCAATTGTCACGGTTCGCGATCACGTCGCTCGCTTCTCTGGTGACGCGCATATCTGTACACAAATTAATATACGTCTATATATATTAGGGTGGGTCAAATAAAATGACTAATTTTTTTTTCCCTCGGTATAATGAAAAATGTATTGTTTGGCATCTTAAAAAAACCCTCTGCAAGTATTAGCCCTTCATATTTAAATTAAGAGGTCCCTCATTGCAAATTTTTATTTCCCATTTAAATAACATAGGCATTTTTTTTTGACTTTGGAATTCTATTAGACTGTAGCCGTTGAGGTTAGGAGAGTTTTTTTAGCACATTTTTGTAGAACATTTGATGCTCTACAAAAAAGCTCTCGTGTGTCTAATCGATAAAACTAACCGTTCAAAAAATAATTGATTGATCGATTAATTTATCGATTAGACACAAGAGAGCTTTTTTGTAGAGCATCAAATGTTCTAAAAAAATGTGCTAAAAAAAATTCTCCTAACCTTAACGGTTAAAGTCTAATGAAGTTCCAAAGTTTAAAAAAAAATTTCCTCTAAATGGGAAATACAAATTTGCGTTGAGGGACCTCTTAATTTAAATATGAAGGGCTAATACTTACAGAGAGTTTTTTTGAGATGCCAAACAATACATTTTTCATTATATCGAGGGAAAAAAAGTCATTTTATTTGACCCACCCTAATCTTATATATATTTTAGAAAGTTGTTCGTTTGTTTGTTTGTTTGTTTGTATGTTTGTTTGTTCGTTTGTTTGTTTGAATGTCCCGAACTCAAACCCCCATTATACCCCATGAGTATATGGGGTATATGGGGTATATGGAGTAGGGGAGAGCGGGGCAAAACGGGCCACCTCACGGGGGCGAGTCATGTGGGGCAAAACGGGCCACCTCACGGCGGCGAGTCATGTGGGGCAGAACGGGCCACCGAGACTGTCATCGGAAATTGCTTATGGGATTCTGTTGATAACAGGCTTTTTCTTTTTTTTTAAATCGAAAAAACCTGTTATCAACAGAAGGAAGCTCCTGCCAACTTTGGCTCAACGCTCAACATTTTTTATACAAAAAACAGGATTTTCGTGATTTTTTTCAGATTTTTTCGGCGCGATTTGAATTAATTATAATTTTATAAACAACCTAAATTTTAACCCCAATTTAAAAATCTGAAAAAAATAATGAAAATCCCGTTTTTTGTATAAAAAATATTGACCGTTCAGCCAAAGTGGGTAGGGGCTTCCTTCTGTTGATAACAGGTTTTTTCGATTTAAAAAAATAGAAAAACCCTGTTATCAACAGAAGGAAGCCCCTGCCCACTTTAGCTCAATGCTTGACATTTTTTATACAAAAAACGGGATTTTCGTGATTTTTTTCAGACTTTGAAATTTGGGCTTAAATTTAGGTTGTTTATAAAATTATAAGTATGTCAAATCGCACCAAAAAAATCTGAAAAAAATCCTGAGTGCTTTTCAGAAGTACTACAAAAGCATAAAAAATTGCGGACGAAATCGGAGAGGTGAAGGGTCAGACCCAGGTCGAAATGGCGTGGAATGCCTCGTATGTATCCTGAGTTTCTGTTGTAAATAATTAATAACTCGGGAACGCTTCGAGATATCGAGCTAAAATTTGGCACACTTCTCGAGCACGAATTCCTCTTCATTGTGAAATTCTAACGGGTGTTCAGATTTTATTGACTTTTTTCGTTTTTGCAAGAATGGCGTAAACGCTCTAACTTCAGCAATTTTTAAGATATTGCACTCAAACTTTGTACAGAATTAGTATAGCTATTAAGGTTATTTGGTATTGAATTTGGCGAAAATCCATGGAGGAATCAAAATTGTATGATATTTTGAATTATTTCGAAAAATAGCGTAAACGCTCTAACTTGTTCAATTTTTAAAATATTGTATTGAAACTTTGCACAGAGCTAATATAGCTATCGAGGTTATTCGCTATTAAATTTGGTGAACATCCAACGAGAGATTAAAATTTTATGAAATTTAATGAAATTTCTAATTTTTCTAAAAATAGCGTACTCATGTTTTTAGATAGTTAACAAAGCTTCCTTTATGAGGAAGCCAAATTTAATCACCATACCTTATGATAAAGGAAGCTATGTGCACTGTGGATAAAGATGAGGAAGCAATGTGCAAATTTTTTTTTTCATTCTGGCCAGTTGAGTCAAGGTGGCCCGTTTTACCCCGGGGGCCCGTTTTGCCCCGCTCTCTCCTATATCACTACTAACTAATATCTACTCAAACCGAGTTGGATCGATTTAGAACCTTCATGTGGGTTTGAGTTTGGTTTGAGTTGGCAGCTTTATAAGTTTTAAGATTGAGTTGAAAATATGAGGATTCAATTTCGTCAATCTGCGTGAGGGCGTGAAGCGCCCGAGCCACAATAACCTGCTAGTATATATATATATATATATATATATATCTATACATATGTATGTATATACTTGAGCTTTCAAAAAGCTCTGGAGTTGCTTGTTTGGGCGCACTTTGCAGAGCAAGAGCGCTACGCACTTTCTCTCGCACCTGAGAGCATATTATACGCATTCTGCTAAATTATCCATAGATAGATACACTACATGTGTAACTACAATATATGTAACTAATAATATAATGCATAACTATTTTGTATACGCCCCGAGGCGCGCATTAAGGAGGTTCGAGCGCTTTAAACTGATCGAATCAGTGCTAAATGTTGGAAATTGTCTCCACAAACGATATTACGTGGTTTGTCAATAAATAAATGTCCCCCCATGGAAAAAAGTATATGCAATATGTATCTTGAATATATTAAATATATATTTTGCTTCAAATATGTTGAGTATACAGTGGATCAAAAAAGTATTCGTACACTGCGTTTTTTGCCAATAACTTCATGGGTATATATGATATCGAATCCAAACCTATTTCGTTTAATACTCCATCAAGTATAGAGATAATCTGCAAATGAAGAATTTTTTCCTAGGAATGATAAAAGAATTATGCAAAAAAAACGAAAATTTTCGGGCAAAAAAAGTATTCGTACATTTACAATTGAGCTGCTGAACCTCGATACTGATTCACGCATGGTATGAACTCTGCGTAAAATGTGAACAAGTCTTGGTTTACACATTGGTTTTGACCTATTCTATGCGATAGTGGATCTTCAAGCTCTGAACAGACATGACGACAAAGAAAAGCGAAATATCAATATCCATGCGAAATAGAGGGATTTTTCTTCGGAAACGCGGTGAAAGTTACCAAAAAATTAGTAAAGAACTAAATCTAAGTTTCACAATCATGCAATATATAATATAAAAATACAAAACGACAAACAGCACCGAAAATAAGCCACGAACCGGTCGACCGAGATCGAGAGCGGCGGAGTATTGTTAAAGAGGTTACAAAAAAACCGTTCACAAGTGCTCGCAGTTTAGCGAATGATCTCGCGTCAACATTAGGGAAGGTCGTCTGTCCCCAGACTATTCGAAACGTTTTGCATTCTGCCCAAATATACGGCAGAACTGCCCGGAAAAAACCATTAATTGATCATACAAATCGAGAAAAGCGTTTAGGTTTCGCAAAAACCTGCAGAAATAAATCTATAGAATTTTGGAAACGTGTCGTATTCTCGGATGAATCGAAATTTAACATCTGCGGCTCCTATAGATTTATTGCTGTAGGTTTTTTCGAAACCCAAACGTTTTTCTCGATTTGTATTATTAATTGATGGTTTTTTCCGGGCAGTTCTGCCGTATATTTGGGCAGAATGCAAAACGTTTCGAATAGTCTGGGGACAAACGATCTTCTTTGATATTGACGCGAGATCATTCGCTAAACTGCAAGCACTTATGAACGGTTTTTTTGTAGCCTCTTTAACGATACTCCGACGTTCTCGTTCTCGGTCGATCGGTTCGTGGCGTATTTTCGGTGCTGTTTGTAGTTTCGAATTTTTTTATTATATATTGCACTGTTGTAAAACTTAGATTTAGTTCTTTACTAATTTTTCGGCAACTTTCACCGCATTTCCGAAGAAAAATCACTCTATCTCACATGGATATTGATATTTTGCTTTTCTTTGCCGTCATGTCTGTCCAGAGCTTGAAGATCCACTATCGCATAGAATAGATGAAGGCCAATGTGTAAACAAAGACTTGTTCACATTTTACGCAGAGTTCAGACCATGCGCGAGTCAGTATCGAGGTTTAGCAGCTCAATTGTAAATGTACGAATACTTTTTTTGCCCGAAAATTTTCGTTTTTTTTGCATAATTCTTTTGTTATTCCTGGGAAAAAATTCTTCATTTGCAGATTATCTCTATACTTGATGGAGTATTAAACGAAATAGGTTAGGATTCGATATCATGTATACCTATGAAGTTATTGGCAAAAAACGCGGTGTACGAATACTTTTTCGACCCACTGTATACATATGTATGTATATACTTGAGCTTTCAAAAAGCTCTGGAGTTGCTTGTTTGGGCGCACTTTGCAGAGCAAGAGCGCTACGCACTTTCTCTCGCACCTCAGAGCATATTATACGCATTCTGCTAAATTATCCATAGATAGATACACTACATGTGTAACTACAATATATGTAACTAATAATATAATGCATAACTATTTTGTATACGCCCCGAGGCGCGCATTAAGGAGGTCCGAGCGCTTTAAACTGATCGAATCAGTGCTAAATGTTGGAAATTGTCTCCACAAACGATATTACGTGGTTTGTCAATAAATAAATGTCCCCCCATGGAAAAAAGTATATGCAATATGTATCTTGAATATATTAAATATATATTTTGCTTCAAATATGTTGAGTATATATTATAAACCCAAATTCTTATTAACAATTGTTTTAACAATTTATTAACTTTTGAGCAATATTATTATTGATGATTGTTGTTTATAGTACGAAAATTTTGAAATAACAAAAATGAACACTTGCTGACATACAAACAATATTTTCTTGTTAGCTGCGCCGAATTATATACATATTAAAATAATAATAATGAATGGAATGTTGTAAATTGATGTACATTATCTTTTACAGATCAAAATGATCCTTGAACGACCGGAAATGGTCAAAATATGCGGTTATCCTTTAAAAAAAACGGAACAACAGCTTTCTCAAATTTGTTGCAAAGCAATCAGCAATTTTTTTTTCAATCCATCGCAATAAATATTTTTCGTTATGACGAGCCGAGATTAATAAAGAAATATTCGCAAAATACGATTGCTAGACTTTAGCATTAATTTGGCTAATCTGGTACCGAGTGAGTCAAAAGAAAAATGGCAATGCTTAACCTCAAAATAAGCGATGACTAGCGTAGTCATTGACAATGCTTAACCTCAAAATAATCAGCATTTTCGAGACTAATTAATTTATTATGAATCTCACAAGTACCGAATCGATTTTATGAAGCTCTAAAAATGTTCCTTACATAATTTTTCATTAATTCTTAAATTGTTGTCAAAATCTATATTGTAATGATTGTAAATTTAACATTTATAGACGGAAACCCATAAAGGCCCATGTTAATGAGGAATTACATTTTTATTCATTTCTCACGAACAACGTATCTTCCGGTCTTAAAATTTTAACAGATAACTTTTTAGATACTAATAACTATATTCTGATTTTTTTAAATCAACATTTGTATTGAAAATCGTGTACCAGATGAACCTCCTTAAGGAGGTTCATCTGGTACCGAGTGAGTCAAAAGAAAAATGGCAATGCTTAACCTCAAAATAAGCGGTGACTAGCGTAGTCATTGACAATGCTTAACCTCAAAATAATCAACATTTTCGAGACTAATTAATTAATTATTAATCTCACAAGTACCTAATCGATTTTATGAAGCTCTAAAGATATTCCTTAGATACTTTTTCATAATTTCTTAAATTTCCGTCAAAATCTGTATTGTAATGTTAATTAGGAATTACATTTTTATTCATTTCTCACGAACAACGTATCCTCCGGTCTTAAATTTTTGACAGATGACTTTCAGATACTAATAACTATATTCTGATTTTTTTAATCAACATTTGTATTGAAAATCGTGTACCAGATGAACCTCCTTAAGAGGAGGCTAAATACCATTTTTATTCAATCCCTACATTATCGACGTATCATCGTCGTCCAGTCTTTCTCCGACAACCGTGGATGAAAATTAATTACATTTTGACAATTAAGAGGGGGATAAATTAATTAACAATTCATTGTCAATTGTGAGGCTAAAATGCGTTACGGCTAATGCCAACGAACTCATTCGAGCCCCCTGAATATTATAGGTTACTCGTCAGAATCCATGGTGCTGCCCTCACTCGCACGTCTGTGAACTACATTTCGCCATTTCGTTTTTCAATAAAACTACAATTTATCGATATTTATCTCTTGATGCGCCATCCAAACTTACGACGTGTCATTTTGATAAAATAATGTCGAAAACGTCTCGATATTTGTATCGTGGCGTTCTTCATGGAGCTTCACTCTTGGTTTTACCCGAAATGCAGTAAAAGTTTAATAATTTAAGCTTTTCAATTACAGTTTCTTGGTGGTAAGTGAATCTGTAATTTTTTTTTTGTTTTTCGAAAAATTTTTAGTGAGGCTCCATTCCTGCCATTGCTCTGATGATGTTGTTAAAATTTTATTCAATTCCATCCATTTGTATAGGAGCAAGTTTGGATGGCAATTTCGAGGTGTTAGTGTCGGTATTTAGCCTCCTCTCAAGAGGAGGCTAAATACCGACATTTTTCGTGCGAGTGCGAGAGAGAAAGGATGATATGGGTCGTGTGAGAGCGAGAGAGAGGTCTGAATGTCGCCTTTAGCCTCCTCTTAAGCCACAACATGTTGCCTCTACCTTATTCTCTCATTCTCTCATTCTCTCTTTGAATGCGTTTTCTGGCCCATATTGCACTGAGGCTAATAAAGGTCCCATATTTTCGTTCCCTGTTTTACTCGCTCTTCTGTTTATAGACGTAATGACGACGAGGAGGTGCAATTTTGGCGCGCTACGGCGTCTAGACAAAACACCGATTACGGGCGTTCACGACGTCGCAGTTTCCGCGTTAAATGGCTCAAGACGTATGTGCATCGCACTATATTGTACTTTCTCCACATTTGCATGCACTTACTGCTTATACGCAGAGAGAGAGAGAGAGAGAGAGAGAGAGAGAGAAGAGAGAGAGAGGGAGGGAGGGAGGGAGAGAAGTGTCTGTAAGTAGGGATGTTCGATTCCGATTCGATTCTTTGAAAAATCGATTCTTTCGTTACAAAAAATCGATCTTTTGAATCGATCCTTTCCTTTCCGATCTTTAGGTGGAATCGATTTTTGACCTTAGTTAAAAGAAAAAAAAGTATGTGAAAGTGTGAAAATGTGAGAAAAAGATTTAAAGAAATTGGAAGTTGAAATATTGAAAACATCATGATCCAACGAAAAAAATAAGCGAAAGTAAAAATATCGTAAAACAATAGAATATTATGTAATAGAAAAAAAGTCTGATTTGTTAATTACATTCATAATATTTTAAAGAATACATTAAAAAGTGCAAATGTGTAAAAGAACCAAACTACGTTTATCCAGAATGAAAACGGCTTTATATTTGTTATTTTGTATTAATCTTTTATTAAAAATAAATTAATCCAATTTAATCATTTTCCATGGCAAAAATTTAATAAACACTTACACAAGCTTTAATTAGCAATTTTTTTTTTTACAATTTTTATGTATCGATTCTTGAAAAATCGATTCTTTGGATTCGATTCGGAAAAATCGCACACACACCATTAAGTTAATTAATTAGCGATGGATGTTGATCGATCACCGTTATATGCACACGATTTACATGATAATTCCAAGAAGGGCGTAATTTAAACGACGCTTCTTAATCGACTTTGGCACTAACGATCCTCGCGAGCTGCCAAGTCCTGTTACGACCTTCTGTAAGTGTACGACGCCATGTAGATATGTATATAGCTATATTTTTTTATATATAGATATACATTAGACTGATTCAAAAAAACGTCTATTTTTCGTTTTTCGAAAAAACGCATTAAATACTTTCGGGAAGTTGAAAAAAGATGCCTGTTAAAATTAGAGCTCTTAATAAAAATATTTAGAGGTCCCTCATCGCATATTTTTATTTCCCATGTAAAAAACACGGGAAATTTTTTTTTCAATCTTTGGCTTCAAGTCAATGCACCAAAATGGCACTTTTGAAGGAGTGAGTTTATCGAAAAATCATAAGAGATCTTTTTTGTAGAGCGTCCAATTCTCTACAAGAATATGTGTCGTTCATTTTGTTGCATTGACTTGAAGCCGAGATATATAGTGTCAAAGTTTGAAAAAAAAATTTCCCGCGTTTTTTACATGGGAAATAAAAATATGCGATGAGGGACCTCTAAATATTTTTATTAAGAGCTCTTATTTTAACAGGCATCTTTTTTCACCTTCCCGAAAGTATTTAATGCGTTTCTTCGAAAAAAAAAAACAGTCGCTTTTTTTGAATCAGTCTAATATACATATATAGAAGCTGTGTAGGTGGATAAATGGTCGATCAAGTACGAAACCGTGTGCTCAATATTATTGAGAAATCCACACAGAAAATCCCGAGGCGCGCACCGATTTATCCTCTCCACTACTATATTTAGGACTTCATAATCATCATTGCATCTCTTCGATTTCTCTGAGTTCTCCTCTGTGTCACATAAAATAATATCGCAATTTCTGTCAAGCATGCATTATACCTGGGCTGATATATGTATATAATATATGATACATATTAGGGTGACACTTATTTGAGCTTTGGCGAAAAAAGTTCGACGCCACCCCAAAAACATAATCAAGGTGTATCAAAAAAAAATCTGTGTAAAGTTTGGAGACGCTCGGAAAATTGGAACAGGCGCCACCGAGCGATTGAAATTTTAAATGTAAAATACATTCATTTATCCCACGTATCAATGATTTTTTTTCCCGAGTATAATATTAATGAGACAAATTTGAAACTTGGTACACTTATTGTGCATAGTGTGGTGTACAAAACCAAATTTTTTCAATTTTTTTCGTTCGTAATTTTGTTAATGACAAGCTCTGTAGAGATTCCCGAAAAACGAAATATGGGCATCTCTACAGAGCTTGTCATTCACAAAATTATGAACGAAAAAAATTGAAAAAATTTGGTTTTGTACATCATACTATGCACAATAAGTGTACCAAGTTTCAAAATTTTCTCATTAATATTATACTCCGAGTGATTGAAATTTTAAATCTAAAATATACATGCATTTATCCCACGCATCAATAATTTTTTTTTCGAGTATAATATTAATGAGAAAAATTTGAAACTTGGTACACTGATTGTGCATAGTATGGTGTACAAAACCAATTTTTTTCAATTTTTTTCATCCATAATTTTGTTAATGACAAGCTCTGTAGTGATGCCCAAAAAACATTTAAAATTTCAATCGCCAGGTGGCGCGGTTTCCAACTTTCCGAGCGCCTCCAAACTTTACACAGATTTTTTTTCATACACCTTGATTATGTTTTTGGGGGAGCACCGAACTTATTTCGCCAAAGCCTAAATAACTGTCACCCTAATATATATATATGTATGTCTGGATGTATAGACATTGCTGAGGATTCCTCCCGATAATTAAGTGCGATTAATGAATGGTTATTAAAGAACTCTCGAGGTGTAATTGCGTAACTGGATCACCGCTAATGACGATGTCGTCACATGTACGCAGACACGTTTACAGTTTCGTTTGTAGCTAACCATTACTACATGTTGTTATTATTATTATTATTATTATTATTATTATTATTATTATTATTATTATTATTGTTGTTGTTGTTGTTGTTGTTATATTAAAAGTTTATTATATACTTTTGCACAGCTAAAACGATAAATATATGCACTTTTTGCCAATTTTGAATGTGGATTGTTGCAACGATTTACCATTTATTGAAAAAAATGTCTGTAATTTTTATATTTAAATAAGAGCACGTCAATAATTTGTAGGTTTTGTAAGTATTTGTCATTTGCGATTGAAGTTTATATTGTCCGAATAACAATAAAGTATTGTTTGTATTGATATTTCAAACATTTTGAAGTTTAATCGAAAGTTATTAATATTGATATTATTAATATATCTTAATATATTATTGTTTATTTATTTCAATAAAGGTACCTATATTATTTACAATAGAAACTCTGAATAAAATTATCAATATTCAAGGATTAATAATCAATATTAATAATTTTCGATCGAACTTCAAAATGGTTGAATTTCCAATACAAACAATATACTTTATTGTTATTCGGACAATACAATTTTTATGAGTGATAATTTGTTATAATTTTTTGATATATTTCTTGTTAATAAGGGCTGCAGTCCTCCCGAATTCTTTTGTAAAAAAGAGATTAAAAGATAATTTCAAGATGATAGAGCTTGGCATCATCTATATAAATAAAAAAAATATCTTTCATTTTTTATATTTTAAACCATTTTTTATATTCTAATCCAAAAAATATCGTTCATTTTTTTTTAAGTATGTTTAATGTTTATGTTTCATACATTCTAAACAGGGTTGCAAATAATGCATTACTTTTTTCAATGCATTTGCATTTTCATTAACCATTAACCATTAAAATAATTTCTATTAACCATTAACCATCAAATCGTCGGCAGTATGGAAGAACGTGCTATCTCAAATTGTGCTAGAAGAACGTGCTATTTTTAATTGTGCTAGAAAAACGTGCTATCTCAAATTGTGCTAGAACAGCGTGCTATCTCAAATTTTGCTAGAAGAACGTTCTTCTAGCACAATTTGAGATAGCACGTTTTTCTAGCACAATTTGAGATAACACGTTTTTCTAGCACAATTTGAAATAGCACGTTCTTCTAGCACAATTTGAGATAGCACGTTCTTTCATACTGCCGTCGAAATGTTAATGGTTAATGGTTAATGGAAATTAATTTCATTAGCCATTAAAAAAGTAATGGTTAATGCATTACTTTTTCATGAAAAATTTCGCAACCCTGATTCTAAATATACTCTTATGTATGGGCGTTTGTTCTTTACATCTAGAAAACCGGCTCCAAAAATGTTGTTTGTCGCTATTCAACAAAAAAAAAGATGAGCTGGATTCAGATCTTTATCTTTGACAAAAATCGTGCCATTGGACAAATATATATATATATCTTTATCGAGATCAATATAGCCAAGATTATACCAAAAGATATACTAAATATGTTGTCCATGTTATAAAAATGTTTCGAGGTAACTGGTGTTCTCGAGTGTGGGCCGATTTCGAACGTTCGTCCCACGTTCGCACATGCCGCCAGGCCCTGTCGCCTTGGCAAAACAGCGCTCACTCTCTCACGTTTCATCGAACGAATTGCAGTTGTCGATTAACGGTTGGAACGAGACATTTTATCGAAGGATATTTGGTGACGAGTGCTGGAAACGAAGAAAGAGCCGTTTGGAACGAGCTCGATTCAAAATGACGCGAGAGACTTGGGAAACGTAACACACCGAAAAAAGGGTTTACTAATATCAACTAACCAGCTGCGATCACGGAAAATTCGTTGGGTGGGGGTCGAAGAGTCGACTAACCAATATTTCGAACGGCCGAAATCCCGAATTTCACGATTACGAGCGTTCGAATAACGAAGCGTCGAAATCCCGATCGCCAGAAAAGAGAAAGTCGAGAGAGCCGCCCCATGCGTAAGAGAGAGAGGAGGCGCATCTCTCTCTCTCTTACGCATGGGGGGGCTCTCTCCGCTTTCGCGTTTCTGGCGTTCGGGATTTCGGCGCTTCGTTATTCGAACGCTCGTAATCGTGAAATTCGGGATTTCGGCCGTTCGAAATATTGGTTAGTCGACTCTTCGATCCCCACCCAATTCGTTTGAATCAATGGTCACATATTTGATTTGATTATCTCATTGTTGAAATAATAAAACTGGTGTCGTTGTTTCGAATGTGTACTGCATTCACCGCAATTACAACATTGGATCAAAATGATTTCAAACGAGATTGATTCAACAACTTGTTTTCTCATTCAATCGAATTTTTAGTCATTTACCGGAAGTAAATAAAATTGTTTTAACTGTATGTTTCGTATATCATCAACAAAATCTAGTTTTTTATTTGAGCTATTCATCCAATTAAAAATAATAGTAAATGCTTTCAAGTCGATCAACTTGTTTGATAACTTTGACTAAATATTTCAATGCGGCCACAAGACATTTAGTCAATAGTACGAATAGTGACTACGACGATCTCGGCGCTTCGCCCGAGATCCGCTAGGTGGCGACGATCGGCGCGCGCTCTCGCGCAAGCGAGACAGTCACTGTGCACCGATAAGTACCAGTGTATTGCCAGCATCGGGGTCCTCGATTAACTTTAAATTGATGAAACATTACCCGCGCTCTGTGGTCGCGCGGTTCTATGGACTAAAGAATACATATTTGAATGAGATAATCATTGACACCATTGCACTTTGGTGGCGCTTGTGCTCTTTATGGGAGCAAGGATAAATAAGTTAAGTTTTCACTCAACTGTTTAGTCTCACGATTAATTAGTTAAGTAAAAGCCCTCGTAGCTTAAAAAAATATTGCATATCATCAAGTGTTTTGTTAATTTAATTGAAATTTTCGAGCTTTATATTGATTACATTTTTTTTTCCGGTGATCAACATCTGAATTGCATAGAAAATATAAACTTTTCATTCGACTAAAGCATTTGGTTATGCAATCGCATATTGAGTACATTTAAATTTTGTTTACTTTACCAAACCTTTTATAAACTCGCCACCTACTTCTCATAGTTTTACTTCTCAATTATTTTATCAATACTTTCAACATCTGTTCTTCTAACATTGTTTATAGGATTGCTTTCACAGGATTTCTTACATTTTTTACAGGATTGAAGTAAATTATTTTGGCAATATGTATTTCGAGAATCGTCTCTTTAATTCCTCAATATTGCAACACTAAATTACAGCTATTTTGGATCACGGTTAATTAAAGAAAAGCCTATTAAAGAAATTCTGTAAGTTAACTTATTTGAAGTTGGAGAATGAAGAGTAAAAATCTTTTTTCAATAAACAAAAAATGAATATATGAAAAGTACTTGGCGAACTTCAACGAACAATCTGTAAGTGTTACCCTTTTCTTGTACTTTTTTGACCGTTTAACCGAAAGTCGCCAACTGCTTCTCATAGTTTTACTTCTGAATTACTTCCTTCTCATAAATACCTTCAACTCCTGATTTCGTCACATTTTTTACAGGATTGAACTACATCATTTTGGCCACATTCGAGAGTCATCTCTTTGCTTCCTAGATTTTGCATAAACCACCACCATTTATGATGTTTATAGGGATGATTTATCATCCGACGAGATTGAGCAAATCTGCGAAGCGGATTGTCGTTTCTAAAGAATAAATGTCACGAATTTCGCCTCGTATCGATCGATGCGAATGAAAAACTATCGATAATGGGTCCTCATGCGGTCCTTTCACTCTCCCGAGACGCATTATATTCCCACAGGACAGAAAGTGCCGGTGCGTTCAACGAGCGTGCAATCCTTGATATATATAATCGCCAGATATCACATGTGTAATATACATCTTAACATTGAAAGTATGTATTATTTATTTATACACGCTGTAACGCAGCGAAGAAAAGTATATCTGTGTCCGGAGTTCTCTCGGCAGCTTTGCCGCGGGTCTTGGGCCCGATCGCTTTTATATTCTATGCAACTTCCCCCCTTAATGCTTCCACGTATGTACGAGGAACTTGTCTATATAAAACGAGCGCGTTATAAAAATTCATACAATTTTATGTACACCAGAGATAGCTATATAAAGGGGAAGGTGGGGCAAGACGGCCCCCCTTAAGCCGGTCAACACTTTTTATGGCTTTCAACCATCAAATCAGTTTACTTTTGTTCTATCTTGAATGAATTTACCGATATTTTGCCGGAAAAAAAAACATTTTTGGGGCAGCCCCTCTAAAAAGAGATTTTTTTTTCATCTTAAAAAATTGTTTTCAACGTTAACATTTTTTTCTTTTCGATGGCCCATTTTACTCCTGATGCAGAGCATCGCCCTAAAAATGGATGAATACATAAAATTCATCATAATTTTAAGAAAAACCTAATTTTTCTGACCTATTTTTTAGGGTGGTCCATTATGCCCCAGATATCGCGGATCGGCCGAAAAATGAGTCAATACATAAAATTTATGATAATTTGACAAGAAACAAACAATTTTTTTTTACCAATTTTTTGAGGGGGCCATCGTGCCCCACCTTTCCCCTCCGCGCGTACGGTGGAATTATTTATACGCGCGCACGTTGGATCTTGTATCACACGTATTATATCGGCATTTATTTCACGTGTATGAATTCTATATCGAGACGCGTGATTGCGTACACGCGTTTTATGCCAAGCTCGATGGCGCCTTGTCTGCGACATAACTTGCAACGTTTACTTGCTCAAACGTGAAGCCTCCATCTCAAAGTTTAGTCAAGAGGGAGAGAGAGAGAGAAAGAAATGAACGCTGCACAAAGCCATGATTTTTCGCCATCGGCAATTTTCGATCAATCGAAAGCGACCGATCATCGTAATATGTATAATAAATATGATACTTTCGTCATGACGTTAATCTTCATCTCACTCCTCATTAATTCGAACTTTCTCTCTAATTTCTTATATGTCGTTTTTTTATTGGACAAGACATTTTTAATCGATTCGGACATTGTCGTCCAAACGCAAACACAATGATTTCTGCTCTTTATAAAAATTATAATAATCGTGATGGGTAATTCGTTAGGTGAATGAATTTTAGGTTCAGGATTTTTGATTTAGGATTTTAGATTTAGGATTTTAGATTCAGGATTTTAGATTTAGGATCTTAGATTTAGAATTTTTGATTGAGGATTTTGGATTTAGGATCTTAGATTCAGGATTTTAGATTCAGGATTTTAGATTTAGGATTTTAGATTCAGGATTTTAGATTCAGAATTTTAGATTTTTAGATTTAGGATCTTAGATTTAGGATTTTTGATTTAGGATTTTTGATTTAGGATTTTTGATTTAGGATTTTAGATTCAGGATTTTTGGTTTAGGATTTTAGATTCAGGATTTTAGATTTAGGATTTTAGATTCAGGATTTTAGATTTAGGATCTTAGATTTAGGATTTTTAATTTAGGATTTTAGATTCAGGATTTAAGATTCAGGATTTCAGATTCAGGATTTTAGATTTAGGATTTAGATTTTATATTTTAGATTTAGGATTCAACTGTACAAAGCCAATATAGTTGAAAAATTCAAAAATTGTTTGCTCACGTTTTTAAATATAAATTAGAGTAACTAAAAGTCAGTCTGGAAGACAGAGTTTCATTTACAAAACAAAAATATTGTAAGACATGAATTTACGGCGTAATAACGCATTTTATGCTAATTAATCTGGCGACATGTGTTTAAGCAGTTTTTCTAGAATTATTTTGGTAATTCAAGCTTAATTTTGATGAGTTAAAACTCATTTTGCTATTTGAATTATATTTCGTGGATTCACGGAAATTACTATTTTTTGTTTACATTCAGAAATCGAAAAAAGCTCCAATTAACAGATTTTAGCTCATATTTTTTCAAAGTTTGGCTCTTAAAATGGCTCTAAATTGTTATCAATCAATATTAGTACGTTTTTTTCACGGTAAATTGGGAGCGATATTCATCGAAAAACAAAATGAGCTGTCACTCGTCTAGATAAAAAAAAAAAAAAAAATCAAAAATAACTGCGTCGAAATCTGTTTGTGGACTTATTAGTGTAAACTCTGATTCATTTTCCTATAAAATCATTGTCATGTATTTACTTCTACATTTAAGGGGTGCATGGGTTAACAAATTTGGAAAAAAAAAAATTTTCACTTTTTTATTTGAAAATAAAATCTGTCTAGAATATTTTTCCAGAGTTTTAAAATTGTGCTGTTTCGCATACTACTCTGCAAAAAACTCAAATTAAAAGAAAAATACGAAAATTATGCTTTTGTTTTGACCTGTGAAACCCATCCAACCCCTTAAGGCGGTATTCTGGTCTTGAGAGATACATTCTGAGCGTTTTGTCGAGCTCGATAAAAAAAACCTAAAGAATATTTTTGCCATTCTTTTTTTTACAACATATTTATTAATATTTTGACAATAAACAAGAAGATTTTCGAGAAAAAAAATGAAAATTAAATAAGTTATAAGCTGCTAAAGTTGGGGCTAACATGATTGGACCTTTTCTAGTCATCCGATACAAAATTTAAAAACAATTCCTAATTTGTAAGAATGTCGTTATAGCCCTTACCTCAGAGAGACCGGAATTTTTTTTTTTTTTTTTGCAAAATGGCGCCTGTCTGAACCAAAAAGGCGTTTTTCGACTCTTTTTTTTCACAGTGTTTAATTTTTTTACAATAGTAGAAGAAATAATTTTGATAAAAAAATGGTGGGGACGATAGTTATACATTGAAGTTTGGTAAAAAATTTAAAGTAAATCGGTTGGATGAGACTTGAGATATCATGTCAGCCATGTTGACAAAAGTAGTTTCGAGAAAAACGTCCGATGTGACGAGCATAGTTGCAGCGTCACTAAAATAGCCATAACTTCATAAATAGTTGGAATTTAAAAATTTCCTATCGTGGATATATTTCTTAAGGGTCGAAACTTTAAGAATATGTAAAATTGATTTTTTCAAAATTCTAGACCAGAATACCGCCTTAAGTATAAACTGTACGATCCAGATTCACTTTATTAGTGTCACTTTCAAAGCGTCTTCAAGAAATTTTCTGAAATCTCGATTCTCGATTGACTCGACTCTGCCGCAAGGACGATCTTAACGTCAAGCTCGCTCAAGGTCATTCATGTAAAGTTACAATAATTCCTTTTGGCGGAAAGAAAATTGTTTGCCGGCAAAATAATTGTTTTGAGACACGGTGCGAACGAGTTTTGGGTCGCGTTACGAAAACGAGCGTCGTGTCATATTTTTAACACTGCTTTTTTTTTTTTTTAAGGATAATGAGGTCCCGGTTGCTCGATGCGACGCGAGAAAGCGACGGGGGGTGTCAAAGTGAAAAAGCGAGAGAAAGAAAGAGGGGGAGGGAGATCTTCGTGCGAGGAAAAAAACACGCCAAAAAATTCTTTCGGTCGCGAAAGACCCACGAGAAACAGGTAAAAAGAGGCTCTCGCCTTATAAGACCGACCAGCAGCCGTTTCACATTATATTTATAATAATAATATGGTCATGATATCCGCGTTTTTATTTTTTTTATTTTTTTTTATTTTTTTAATCTTTACCTCGACGAAGAGGCTCTTCGTTGTCACCAATCGAGGGAGAAAAACGCTAAATGATCTTGTGGAGGGCGTGGCGCCTCCTGGTTCTCGTCGTCGTTATTTATCCTTTTTCCTTTCCTCGTCACATCATATATATATGGGGCATGCCATACCAAGTCGATTCTTCCAACTCAAAATCGCATTCAGATTTTTTTTCAGATTTTTAAAATCAAATTTGAGTACGTTATGATTTTTTGAACATTTTTTTCGAAAACCTCGAGGGCCGTAATTTACAAATCTGAAAAAATTCTCAAAAATCCGGTGTCAAAAATGAAAATTTTTCACCCAAAATTCATCATGTCCAAGATTTCCCCTTCACCTCGATTTTAGGTTTTTATGAAGAAAACGTAAAAAAAAAATAGACGCAGAAATTGATCTACCGTGAAAAGTGGCTTGAATATTTTTATCGTTGACCAACTATTTTTGGAAATTTTTTCACTTTTTTCAAAAAATAGTTGGTTAATTTCTGCATCTTTTTTTTACGTTTTCTTCATAAAAACCTAAAATCGAGGTGGAAGCGAAAGACTGGACATCATGAATTTTGGGTCAGAAATTTTTATTTTTGACATTTTTATTTTATTTTTATTTTTATTTAAATTTTTATTTTTCAAAAAATCATAACGTACTCAAATTTGGTTTTAAGAATCTGAAAAAAATTCTGAACGCTATTTTGAGTTGGAAGAATCATCTAAAAAATCGTAAACGAAATCAGCGAGGTCGAGGGTCACACTCAGGTCGACTCGGTATGGAATGCCTCATATATTTTTTTTTTCGGCATATAATTTTCGCCAAATATTCTCGAAGCGCGGAGGATGAGGGACCACGAGAATTGGGGCGCTTATCGAGCTTGTAGATCAATCGGATTGACGATTGACGATGTCTCCGGTTTTTTGGTCCCCGTAATCGCTTCAACCAATCGATCTTGAAGGTAATCTCGAACTAACTGCGTTACACGTGAACTACTGCTTTATATTCAATATATGACAAGAGCAGTCGTCACGGAGCCGACATAATAAATTATGTCATCGTTGAGCTCTACAATGTGATCTATAGATACATGTAAAAAGAATTCCTGACCAAATCGATCAATCAAAATCTGACCGCTTGCAATTTGATCGCTGATTTTTTATTTGGTCTCATTTTACTACGAGAGCGGTTTCAATTTTTAATAATATTATTAAATAAATGATATTATTATTTGAAATGATATCAATTTAAAAATCTGAAGAAATTAATTGAATTGATTGTGAGTATTACAATAGTGATTTAATATAGATTTTTTTTAAGATTTTAGGTTTTATTTAGATTTTATTTGAATTTTAGATTTTTTTTTTTACAAATTTCAAGCAAATCTTGGTCAATCGCGGCAATTTTTTCTTTAAACGAATTGACAATTATTAAGATAAAATCTATGGTAACAATAGTGGAACGATGTATTTATGATCCTTGGGACATTTTTGTCCGTTTCAACCAACAATAATTAAGCAATTGGGATATTAAGGATGTTGAGTCCCAAATCGCAAATGATGAGAAAATTCTGAAAATTTGGTATGTTTTTGGATGAATTATTTGAGAGATCGTGTAAAAATTTCACGACGATTAGGAAGCTCGTTATCGAACAATTAACATTAACAAATTAAATTAAATTAAATGTAGTCTTATGGAAACTGATACAACTTTGCGGAACTTTTTTTAACCCCTCAATTATTTAATATCTACACTATATTGAAAGCAACGGAAAAAAACGAAATTAATTGATAAATATTTTTTTATTTGTTTAAAAAATTGTTCTTAACAAACTGTTAATATTTTAATAACAAGCTTCCTAATCGTCGTGAAATTTTTACACGACCTCTTAAATACTTCGTACAAAAACATACCAAATTTTCCGAATTTTCTCATCATTTTTCATTTTAAACCTTAAGGAGGTTGAAGTAATGATGATAGAATTCTGAAAATTTAATATGTTTTTATATGAAGTATTCAGGAGGTCGTGTAAAAATTTCACGATGATTAAGAAACTATTTATTGAACAATTAACATTAAAAGATTCCATAGGGACTTTGAAGATTTTTCCAAATATCTTATAATATTATTATCCCTTTTTTAAAATCCAAACCAATTGTACAATTTTTTTTGCAATATAAATTTTCTTCTCGCTTAAAAGAGTTAAAACAACCGCCGAATTAATTAATCAGGACTAAACCTTCTCCTTAATAAATATATTCAAATATCCCTTATATTATATATTGGCTATCCCTTATATTATATTATCCCTTTTTTTTTATCCGAACCAATTGTACAAATTTTTTTGCAGTATACATTTTTTTTCTTGCTTAAAACAGTCAAAAACAACCGCCGAATTAATTTAACAGGACTAAACCTTTTCTTCAAAAAATATATTCAAATATAATGGCTTTTAAAAGAATCTTTAAAAAATCAGATTTATACTAAAATTGTCCCAAAAAAAAAATCGGACGGCGTCCAGATTAAACATTGATGGGTTTAACCAGGAATCCTTCGTATAGATCCGCCATATAATCTGGTATGTATGATAAATCAAAATCCCTGATACGTTGGGTGTGATCCTGGAGAGGGGAATAAAGAGTGGAAAAAAGGGAGGTTGAATGAAGAGGGAAAAATGACGAGAAACAGGGACATCGAGGTGTCGTGCAAGCATGTATAAATGTAACCCACTTATATACTGTCATAAAATGCTCGACTTGTTATATTTGCCAGAGATCTCCTTCTCGGCAACTTGCCACGAAGGACACACTCAAGTTGCAATTTTTTTTATCAGCCTACGACAAACTGAAAAAAAACCACCGTTTCCAAGATGAATACATTTCGACTGAAGCGATATTTTCCAAAGTCTTTTCGCATTCATAATCCCGTGGGACAACATATAATATCGGATTATTTAATGCAGAGCAGAGCAAAGTACTTTTCAACTTTACTTTTCAACTTTTGTGCTTCAAGTACAAAGTACTTGATGTATCAAGTATCGGCAGTACTTGAAGTACTACGTACTTACTACTTGAAGTACTCAAGATTTAAAGTACTTCAAGTACAAATACTTGAAAAATCAAGTGCCAAGTACCAAGTACTTTTCAAGTTTTCAGGCACATCTCGTAAGTTCTTGTACTTAGATATCTCATTCTCATTTGATTTACTTGAAGTACTTTTTAAGTACTTCACTTAATTACTTCAAGTATTGTACTGAAGTGAAGCATATGCTTGAAGTACTTCTTGAGTACTTCAAGTATTTACCAACTTTTTAAGTACTTCAAGTATTGTAATTAAAATTCCATACACTTTCCTGTGCTTCAAGTACTTTTTCAAGTACAAGTATCAAGCACTTTTGAATGTATCGTGCTTTGAATGTACTTGAAATTCTAGGCACAATACTTGAAGTACAGGTCAAGTACTTGAAAATGTAAGTACATTACTTGAAATACGTTTCAAGTACTTGACAATTTAAGTACAATACTTGAAGTACGTTTTGAATACGTGAAAATTTCAGTACTTCATGTATTGTACTTTTAAGTAATTGAAGTACTTTTTAAGAACTTCATGTATTGTACTTGAATTTTCAAGTACTTGGCATGTCCTTCAAGTACTGTACTTCAAGTATTGTACTTCAAGTATTGTACTTCAAATTTCAAATACTTTTCTGAACTTCGAGTCCTTTTTCAAGTACAAGTATCAAGTACTTTTGAATGTGTCTTGCTGATGGTTGCATGTACAAAGCATGTACTTAAAGTACTTTTTAAGTACTTGAAGAACTTTTTAAGTACTTGAAGAACTTTTTAAGTACTTGAAGTACTTTTCAAGTACTTGAAGTACTTTCTAAGTACTCGAAGTACTTTCTAAGTACTCGAAGTACTTGAAGTACTTTCTAAGTACTCGAAGTACTTTCTAAGTACTCGAAGTACTTGAAGTACTTTCTAAGTACTCGAAGTACTTTCTAAGTACTCGAGGTACTTTCGAAGTACTCGAAGTACTTTCTAAGTACTCGAAGTACTTTCTAAGTACTCGAAGTACTTTCTAAGTACTCGAAGTACTTTCTAAGTACTTGCAGTACTTTCTAAGTACTTGAAGTACTTTCTAAGTACTTGAAGTACTTTCTAAGTACTTGAAGTACTTTTTAAGTACTTGAAGTACTTTTTAAGTAACAGGTACTTCAAGTACTGCCCAGCTTTTACTTAATGTAGCTCCTACTTCGCCACAATTATCAAAAATGCAAATCGAAAATAATTTCGCAAATTAAAATCGAAATTTTTTTTTGTTATTGTAAAATGCTAGGTGATAATTTTTGGGACGAGAAGCTTGAATAGGCCCGTATATTGTTGTTCCCTTGTATGTCCTTTTTATTTTGCCATTATGCGAGGACCACCGCAAGGTGTTTAAGACGAGGTGCATCACTGCGGGTGCATCATCGTCGCGTGCACGTGGAACTTCTCTTTCGGTTTTCTCACGGGCGTTCGCGCGCCGCAGCGTCAAGATGTTGAATTTAAGTGCATACAAACCGCGAGATGAGAAATAACAAATGCGATGATGGCGAGTGTGAAAAGAGAAAGAGAGAGGGTGAAAGAGACGAGAGAAGAAGAGGAAGAATAAAAGATGAGGAGAGAGAGAGAGGTTTGTGGTGGCTTGGTGAAAAATGAGGATAAAAGGAGAAGAAAGTCCTTGGAGGTTTGCAACGGTGTACTTCGCACCTCGGGACAGCGTACACGATGTTGGCAACTTGTTTTGTTGGACGAAAAAAAAACAATCGTTATAAAAAATTGGCTTTAAAAAAAGGAATGTCAGTCACTTCGATAAACTTTGAAATATCCTTGTTAATAAAATATCCTCGATCGTAACACCTCGTAAAAACTCGAGCCAAACTTCAAGGCGGACTTCAATCTCATAAGAATTGTGGTTAACCACGAAAACCGAGCCGAAGGAGGCTCAAGCCGAGTTTGTTACGTTATTGGGATACAAAATTCAGCCAGACTTCAACTTGTGTTAAAATCTCATAAAAAATTGAGGTTAACTACATTAACAGAGTCGAAAGAGCTCAAAATGCACCAATCTTGCCACGTTTTATGCGTGCAAAGTTGGACCTGAACATCCACTTTGATTTTAACCTCATAAAAATAGTGGTTAACCACGAAAACTAAGTCAACGAAAGCTTGAAACCTGCCTATCTCGTTCATTTTTAACTTGCAAAGTAGCTTTAAACTTCGAAGTGGGTTTCAATCTCATAAAAATTGAGGTTAACTACATAAACCGAGCCGAACAAGCTCGAAAATGCACCAACCTTGCTACGTTTGTTCCGTGCAAAGTTAACCCAAACTTCCACTTTGATTTTAACTTCATAAAAATTGTGGTTAACCATGAAAACTAAGCCAACGAAAGCATGAAACGTGCCAATCGCGTTCATTTTTAACTCGCAAAGTAGATTCTAACTTCGAAGTGTGTTTAAATCTAATAAAAATTGGGGTTAACTACATAAACCGAGCCGACAAAGCTCGAAAATGCACCAATCTTGCTAATTTTGCGTGCAAAACTGAACCAAACTACCACTTTGATTTTAACCTAATCAAAATTGTGGTTAACTACGAAAACTAAGCCAACGAAAGCTTGAAATGTGCGAATCTTGTTTATTTTTCTTGCAAAGTAGATTCAAACTTCGCAGTGGGTTTCTATTCCATAAAAATTGAGGTTAACTACATAAACCAAGCCCAAAAAGCTCGAAATGAACCAACCTTGCTACGTTTGTTGCGTGCAAAGTTAACCCAAACTTCCACTTTGATTTTAACCTCATCAAAATTGTGGTTAACCACGAAAACAGCCAACGAGAGCTTGGAACGTGCTAATCCCGTTACGTTTGTTCATTGGAAGTTTATCTGATCGGTATGGAAGTCTCAACGATGATTTCACGAGGTCAAGAGTCGCGAGAGTAGAACAACGAGACGACTTATAGAGAAAACGGCTGTCTAGCGTATTATCAGGATGATCATAGGCGACGTCGCGAATATAAGCGCGCATATATGATAACGTGGGTTTGCAAGCAACCAGCGGTTAATAACCGAGAGGTTAGTACAGAGATCTATTAATAGAAGCACGAGGGCGTTATATATATGCGGTGCTCTCCCCTGGCGGGTTTCCATTGATCGTTCACGATCGATCTATCGCTTGCTCGTTCAATCGCTCTCTCTCTCTCTCTTCTTGATCCACGATGCAGAAGGGAGATCCAGTCGTCGAGAGTGAACCGTAAATAAATTGCAGAACATACGGGTGTACAACACGTTCGGCAAACTCGCTGTTCCACCGTCCCGCCCGATCGATTTTGCATTTTTATTTTTTCTTTCGCCCTGTCAACCTCGTATTACCGTCGTCGTCGTCGTTTTACAAATAAATTCCAGGAGATTTGAGACACTTTTTGCTAATCAACTGACGTTTCTTGCGGGATTCGATTACTTACGCTCCGTTCTCAATGTTGCAGGCCCTTTTCTCGGCCCTCGAATTAAGAAATTACCGATTTTTTTTTGTTACACTTAGTCTGACCAAAAATATTATAAACACAACTACACGAGTTGTAACTTTACCTAACCAATTAAACAACTAACCAATTAACCAATTATAACTTTAACTAACCAATAACCAACTCACAGACTAACCAACTAACCAATTAACCAACTAATCAAATAACCAATTAACCAACCAACTATTACTTTAACTAAACAACTAACCAACTTGTCTAGTTGAAGTTTTAATGTTTAAAGGTATGGCTACCTTTTGTTTATTCAGATTTCTTGTAAATATAGGGGTGTTTAGATACCACAACTTATCTTTCGAGAGACTTAGACAAGTACGAGTAAATAGTTGTCCAGCTACTGATACATACGCAGCGTTTGACATTTTAATGACTAACTAATGCAAACAAAGTTGGCAAAAGATGTAACACATGCAATTTTCAAACTAGAAACTTCAATCTTTCGAATAGTTAGTCATTTAGATAAAACATGACTGCTTTATGTAAGAAGAACCTACCGAAGAGAACTCTACCGTATCACATCTTGACCAAATAAAAGCGTTTTAATTTTTTTACCACGCTGAAAGAAATGGTTAATTATGTTGATCCTAGCTTACGGCATCGCTAAATCTTATTGGAACCTTGACCAAAAATATTATAAACACAACTATACCAATTATAACTGTAACTAACCAACTAACCTACTTTTGTAGTTAAAGCTATAATTGTTGAAGGTATGGTTATCTTTTGTTTATTCAGATTTCTTGAAAATATCGGGATTCCAAGATACCACAAATTGTTAGATAAGTACAAGTAAATAGTTGCCCAGCCACTGATACATGTGCAGTTTTTGGCATACAAACAAAGTTGGAAAAAGATGTAACACATGCATTTTTCAAACTAGAAACTTCAATCTTTCGATTAGTTACAGCTATTTGGATACAAGATGACAGCTTTATGTAAGAAAAACCCACCGAATTTTGATGCAGCCTTAAAAGACCCACCTTTAGTACCGCATTTAGTAGAGGTATGATTTCGTGAAGTCATTAATACAGTTTCGGCTCTACCCAATACTGCTAGACTTGTTATTGGATTAGTATTATTGTTGTTGTTTTTACTTCAATCTTTCATCGTGTTACAGCCATTTACATAAAATATGACTATTGTACGTAGAAAGATCCACCAAATTTCGAAGCAGCTTTAAAAGGCTTACTTTCAAAAGCCTCAAAAAGGTTGCTTAACCTTACACAGTAGAGATATGATTTGGCGGAGTAATTCTATAAAGTCTACCGAAGTTAACGACTCTACCAAATGTCTCTGTTATTAGATTATTATTATTATTATTATTGAATCATTATTATAACAAGTCCAGGGACTCTCAGGACTTGTTATTTTAACAAGCCATAAAAACTCTATTCTTTGGTTGGACATGTTACAGAGTTGAAATACGGTTGAGATGTGTTACTGGTGAATATGTGACTGGTACAGCTGTAAATGTGCCGTTTCGCACATCGCAGGACGAAACGAAAGCCCTCGATCTGCGTCGCCAACAGAGCAGCTTGCAAACGTACAAAGAGCCATACCCGTTCTCCGGAGCCATTAGAGAACCCCGCCCTCGCGAAACTCCAGTCGCCTCTTCCACATATAATACCAACACACACATGTACACCATCTTTTATTCTCATTTTGCGTGCTCGGCTTCGCTTATGCATCTCGCGGAGATTTACGTTACGATGCATCTCTGAGACGCGTGCATACACAAAACGCTCTCTGTACGGTCTCGAAGAACCGATTTTAGACGAGGTTTTTCCATGTATTCACGTGGAAACTATACCACGAAGCTTTTACTCGGCAGTAACCAAAGTTCCGCGGTTAATGAACGCGTGGGTTCAACTTTATTGCCACAATGGCCGCATTCGCTCAGTTTTACGGGTAAATCGAGCCGTTCTTGACTTACCGATCTTCGGATATTCCGCTGTGTTTGGATGCCCACATCATAATGCACGATGATAACGGTGGGAATTGGCAGACGCCTCGCGCTGTCAAACTCTCGCGAGCAGCCGTATACATCATATTGGAAATTGGCTAAGTGTCTTGGCTGAATTTACAAGCAGAAGGGTTGAAACTGACGGGAGGAGAGAGAAAAAATTCGAGATCTATAGCGCACTCTGGCGTCGAGATCTATGCGAAAGAGAGTGGAGGGGCCACAGGCCACGCGCCGATCTAGCGCGCACGCTCTTGGGCTCGGCGCTTGCGCTCTGCGCTCGCTCTCTCGCTCGCGCGCCCACGCGTTATCGCCCATAACATCGCTCGCGCGCGTCCCTCATTATTCGCCACCAAGTATTTCTCTCTTTTACGTCCACGTACACATTTATCCTCGCGCCAAGTCGGCCTTTCAACTCTCTTGTATTCTTCACTCGTTTATTCCTCGTTTCACTCTCTTCGGGGAATCACGGGCCGAGATATTCGCGAGGCTCTCTCGTGTGATCACTATGATATTCGCGCTTCTTGGATATTGTTCGATCATTTCGACGTGATCGAACGGCGCCGTTGCGGAGGAATAGGCGGAAATCGGCGCATCTTGTCTACGGCGGAAAAGGGAGAGTTTTCTCGATCGAGTTAATTTTTTATGCGTTTTTCTTTTCGAATTCATTATCGAGGGTCTTGTGAATATGTGTGTTGAACTTTAAGCTGAAATTTTGAAAATTCACAGAGTTATGAAGGGATTTATAGACTTGGCGCATGGCGAACGCAATCTTCGAACGCCGATATTTGGCGTTTTTAAAACTTCTCTAGCGCCATAAAAAATTGAGATATTGGAATGAATTAGGCAGCGTTTCTAATATTTAAAAAAAAATCTCTATCCAATTCAGGCAATTGGAGTCATGAGTCCTCAAAATACTGATTTTTTTAGGGTTTTCTGAAGTTGGTCAAATCTGACCAAAATACTTGGATCGTTGTAAAATTAATCGCTGATAACGAATTCAGAATTGACAAAAATTAAATTCGTACGAAAACATGGTGAATCTATAAGCAACGGTTTTGGAACCTGGCTAAGGATCAAGATGAAGTGGAAAGAAAATCAGATCCTCTCGCAAATTTGTGGAACGATTCTTTGTAACAAAATGCAAGCTCTTTAAAAGTTTAACAAAATCTTCCGGGATGCTTCTAAAAGACCCGAATTTTAAGATCAAACTTTCCATCGAACTCAAGTTGGAACTTAAGATCGAACTTAAGTTCCAATTTAAGATGAATCTTAAGTTTGAACTTAAGTATCATTATAAGTTCATAATTAAGTTCAAACTTGCGAACTTCAGTTCGATCATAAGTTCAAACTTTAACTTGGTTTGAAGTGAAAAAACACGTTCGAAGGAGGCGATCAAAGAAGTTTGATCAAACTTAAGTTCAAGCTCAAGATGGATCTTAAGATAAAACTTAAGTTCAAGTTCACGGTGGATCTTAAGATAAAACTCAAGTTCAAGCTCAAGATGGATCGTAAGATAAAACTTCAAACTAAATTTAAGTTTGAACTTAAGATCCATTTGAAGTTCGCACTAAAGTATGAACTTAAGTATGAACTTATAATGATACTTCAGTTCAAACTTAAGAATCGTCTTAATTGGAACTTAAGCTCGATCCCAAGTTCCAATTTGATTCAATGTAAAGTTTGATCTTAAGAACTTGAAATTCGGGCCTAAGTGGTCCTAGATTTTCATCTTAAGTAATCTAGCATGCAGTCGCCCTAATATACGAGATAATTCGATAAGATATGTTAATTCAGCCTCCCCCCATCGACGGAACAAGGTTTGACATAACCTTATTAGGAAAAACGTTGCTAAAGTTTTTCAATTTCGTTTATCTCGCGCTCACTAAGATGGAAATGCAAAGGGAGAGTTCCTCAAGTCTCCCTTTGGGAATCTGCTAAAATCCAAGAACTCCATTCGGTTATCAGTTTGAAATTTATCACGCGATAAAAGATGAATAAATTCTCAAAGGTATATATATATACAAAAAGATGCATGAGGGGGTTCACTGTTATCCAGTTAATTTGGCGCCTCGCCAAAAAGCACAATACACTCGGTGTGAAGTCAAAGTTTGTCCACTGACTTTGCTAAAGCACTTTCACCAAGGCAAAACGTGTGTGGAAAATAAGAAAAGAAAAAGTCCAAAAGCTTCTTCCCTCTTCTTTCTCTCAGATCTCCTCTCGGTTTTGTTTCGTCTGCGCGAAACGTGTCGACTTCTTTTCTTTCTTGTTTTTCCTCTTTTTAGTGAGCATTTCTTCAAGGAACGAGACGCAGGGTGGAGCTAAAAGCGCGGGCGTAAAGAACTTTACTTTCACCAATTACGTCCCCATCGACCTGTAACTTTATAACTATAAACGCATCTATTCTGGGATCCTTTTGCCTCCGACGCAATAACGAGACGAATACGACGAGAAACCGCAGTGCGAGGGAGATGGATAAAAAGAGGTACCGAAGAGCGGGAATAAAGCTCTGATGGCGAATCGCCAATTCTCGCTCGCATATAAAGAGACACCATTGCTTCGCCCTCTCGTCGACTCGCGGGAAATCGTCGAACCTCGACGATCGAAGAGACGTGCGCGATCGCCTCTACATGGAAGCTTTTCTTCACCGGTAACTCTCTTCCGCGTCCACACATATATGGGGCATTCCACGTCAAATCACGCGGTCGTCGGCCTGACCCCCTCGGATTTTGATGTCCAATGAATTGTGGGCTTCGTTTGGCCCAAAATATGACCTCAAATTTTTAGAAATTTTTATTTCATTTTTTAGGGGTTGCCTGAGCGGAAAATCATTAGACTGGGGGAAACACAAAGAGGGGCCTTTTTTAAATTATTGAAATTTTTTTCACAGAAACTAGGACCCAAAACAAAAATTTTCGTCATAGTTCGATAATGGGACAAAAATAATTACAATTTTTTTGTTGTATTTTAATTAATTTATTTTTATAATTTTTTATTTCAATTGTTTCTTGTAGTGAGAATAACAACGACAAAAATATGTTCTTCGTTTTTTTTCTCGGTTTAAGACTGAAACGAAAACTTTTTTCGAAAATTTATTAGCCTCGACGACCTCAAAAAAGACAGATAAATTTTTAAAAAATTTTAAAAATAGTAATTTTGATTTAAAAAAAAAATACTTATTATTTTTGTCCCATTATCGAACTATGACGAAAATTTCTGTTTTGGGCCCTAGACATCATGAATTTTGGGTCAAAAATTTTTATTTTTGACACTGGATTTTTGAGATTTTTTTTTAGATTTTTAAATTACGGTCATCGAGGTTTTCGAAAAAAATGTTCAAAAAATCATAACGTACTCAAATTTGGTTTTGAAAATCTGAAAAAAATTCTGAATGCTATTTTGAGTTGGAAGAATCATATAAAAAATCGTAAACGAAATCAGCGAGGTCGAGGGTCACACTCAGGTCGACTTGGTACGGAATGCCCCATATATATCGCGGCGCACGTTCTTATACACACGCAGAAAGACTCGATCGTGTGTACCGCATGCAACTAGACACGAACCCAAGTTAGAAAACACTATCAATCAAATGAAACGAAATATATTACCGATTAATCCCCATTTTCTTTGAATAGTCATTTTGGACAGCATCATAAGTGGGTTTCATAAAGTTCATCGATGAATTGATGTATCTATTGAGATCGATTGCGGAAATGTAATGGGGGAGATTTGACCGATTGCCAATGAAATTATGGAGGAGTCATTTTGAGGATGAATAAATTGATGCAGGAATAAAGTTCGATTTACTGCTGCTGTGTATAGAAGAACTTTTTTTGAAGTACTCTTCCGTAGTTTTATGCACTGAGAGAAAAAATTACTAGAACCAATGAAATAAAGTTTTGAAAGCAAAAAATCATTTTTTTCATTATTTGCCAAAACATATTAGATTGGTTCCCTTATAAATTTACTTGATTCATTTTTTTCATTCAATTCCATAAATTTCTGTTTCAATAAGCGAATTTACTTGAATCTAACAATATGTTATCAATTACATAAAATATGTTGTTTGAATCAAGAACACATTTTATCATTCAAAACATGCATGTCTTTTGATACAGGAAGCACTGAGAAAAAAAATTTGTTGAAACAACAAATTAATTAGTACAATCAACAGGAAAAATGATTGATTCGATCAAATGCGTGTTTATTAATTGTTGCTAAACATTTTATAAAAAATATATAGCCCTTGCTAAATAATTTAATATGCATAGTTTAGTGACCCCAAAAAGAGATAAATAGAAAAAAAAAGACAAATCTGCGCCAATTCTCCGATCTAATTTCTCTGTCCGACCGAGATTCGAACCCTAGACCCTACCTACTATCATTCCTATCCTACCCAACTACCTAACACGCTACCTATTACACTATCGACTACTACTATGTACATGAAAAAAGTTAGGAGTTATGAAGATTCGAATGTAAGAAAACATTTAAAAAACCAGTTTTTCAATTTTTAACAACTTATGTATACTATTAAAGTATACTATAGAAATGATAGTTCTTTGCTTGAAGGAAATAAAAATTTCATCATTCCAAACAAATATTCTATTGGAATAAAATAATGTGTTATTTATTTTACTACAGCTTCTTTTAAAATAATCACAATCAATTTTATATCTAATAAATATTGAAAAGACTACAGAAATATTTTTGGAAGTAAAATAATGATGATTAATTTATTGCAAAGAAATAATTTTGTTCGAAAAAAAAGAATTTTGTATTGAAGTTATTTTTTAGATCCAAATAATCTCATGTTTATGATGCCATAAATAATTTTCTTAGAAAAAAAATTCGTATTGAAGTCGTTTTTTAGATTCAAATAATCTAATGTTTATGATACGATAAATGTAATTAGTCTAATGAATACAAATTTAATGAAATCTATCATGCATTTGATTGTTACTATTGAATAAGAGTTTAATATAATGGAGTAATGGATTCGTGAAAATATTTTTTTAAATGGAGAGTGATTTTCTTGGTTCAACAAATAAATAATCGAATTAATACTTTCATTTAGTAAATAAATTCATGTTCTCAAATTCAGTAATTTTTTCTCTCAGTGTGGGGAATTGGTCAAAACTCTTCCATAATGATTGAACTTTCCTAATACGTTTGAATTCAAGATTTCCATTGGAATATCGTTTAGTTGGACGTGTTATGGTGAATTCGAATTTTCTTTATGGATTTATTTATTTTGGATAGTTCAATGGTGGACTTTGGAAAGGATGTCGATAAATCGGTATTTCTGTGGGAAGTGACTGGAAATATGCCTTGAGGGAGGTTTGTCCAATTGCCAATGAAATCATGGAGAAGTCCTTTCAAGGATAAATAAATTGATGCAGGAATAGCGTTTTCTTTACCTTCAGTATTTATAGAAGAACTTTTTCAAAGTACTCTATCATGATTTTATTAGCCAATGACCAAAGTTCCCCCATAAGGATCATGTCTTCCTATTTTTCCCATAAATCCCAATTTTTATTAAAGCCATATTTTCTTAGTTTAATGGTAAAGATCAACGAGCATATCAATAAATCGATACGTCTATGGGAAGTGACTAGAGGAATATTATGAAGGAGGTTTGACCAATTGCCAATAAAATCATGGGGAAGTTCTTCCAGGAATAAATAAATTCATGCGGGAATAAGATATTTATAAAAACCTTGAGTATTTATAGAAGAACTTTTTTGAAGTAATTTCAATGGCAAGAGATCAAAGCTTCTCCATAACGATCATATCTTATTATTTTTCCTACAAATCCTAATTTTTATTACAGGCATATTTTTTAATACTTTAATGGTGAACATCAGAGGGCATATCGATAAATCGATATTTTATGGGAAGTGACTGAAAAAATGACATAAAGGAGGTTTGGCCAGTTGCCAATAAAATCATGGAGAAGTCCTCCAAAGGATAAATACATTTATCCAGGAATAAATAAATAATTGAATATTTATAGGAAAAATTTTTCAACATTGACACGTGATCAAAGCTCCCCCATAACGATCATGTCCTTCGATTTTCCCCATAAATCCCAATTTTTATTATAGGCATTTAAACTTAAATTTATTTATTATTTAAACAGTTTAAAGGTGGGTATCAGAAAGCATATCGATAAATCGATATTTCTATAGGAAGTGATTGGAAAAATACCATGAAGGAAGTTTGACCAATTGCTAATAAAACTATAGAGAAGTACATTGAAGGACATTCAAGGATAAATAAATTGATGGAGTAAAGCCTGATTTACCTCCACTATTTATGGAAATACTTTCTCAAAGTACTCTTCCGTAATTTTATTGGCAATTGATCAAAGCTCCCGATGATCGTTCCTCCCGATCAGTCGCTTCCCGAATACGTTTAGATTCAAGATTTCCATCGGAATACCGTTTAAGAGTACGCACGATGCATTTATGTAAGACCCTTCGTGGGATGTACGGAAATTGCAGGTATACGGATCTCGTAATGTCCAGTAGCTCAGAGCACCTTTAATCCTGCCTCCTTGTACTCGGAAAGATTTTATTACCCGGTCATTAAACGTCTTTCTTTCTCTCAAGGAGCGAGCTGCAACGCGCGCTGCACATACCGATCACCCAAAGACTTAAATACCATTATACGTGGTATATGCAGGGTGTCAAATGGGTGAAGGTCAATACTGTGAGGGTAGATTCGTGACTTAATATCGAGTAGAAAAGTCCTTTGCCATTTTTTCGTATTTTGAAACCCTGAATTGTTATTAATTTTTTTGAGTCAGCCAATGAGATGCCGACGAACGCGAGAGTAGGCACGGTGGGATCACGGCTGATCTCAATGGGCGCATCCCATTGGCTGATTTAAAAGATGAATAACAATTCAGGGGTTCAAAATACCAAAAAATGGCAAAGGACTTTTCTACTCGATATTATGTCACGAATCTATCTTGACGGTATTGACCTTCACCCCTAAGACACTTTGTATATGGGTATAAAAATATACAGAGGTATGCCGCTCGCCTGAATCGTCGGTATGCATCATCGGGAGTAGTCTTCCGATCGTCCGATCGTGTCTGGTCGACTGGGCTCGCGCCTCGTGCCTCAGATCTCAAAGATCGTTATGCACATGCGGCGTTTGATACACGATGCTATCCAATCATACGTGCTCTCTTGCTTTCAGTCTTTGTCTCATTGAAAAGTCCACGAGAGTGAGTATATTAACAAACGATGTCGGATTGTTAATTAAACGACCGTTGAATAAATTGGGCCGAATGATCTCACTGTAAAACGTAGTAGCAAGGACTCCGTTTTGTAGGAAAAATCAGCGAAGCGAGTCGGTGCTGCCCAATTACAAAGCACCTTATTTAAGGTATTTCCTATACAGTCCCAGCTAAAAATGATATCTGATGGAAATTTCCCTACTTCGTGATACACTAAAAATCTGAAAAAATTCAGCAACATTTGGCATGCCATAAATAACAATTATTAATGATAATATTGTGCAAAAGTTATTAATAAATTATTTAAACAAATAATTATTCAACAATTTTTCGGTAAGTTGTTGTTTTTTTCTCAAAAACAAATCGAATGCGTTAATTTTTCTGAACGGATATGAATTTTTTCAGAATTTTCTCTCTATTCTGAAATATTATAAAAAACATTCTGAAATATAAACAAAAAATTGCCAATTTTGTATACGTTTTTGCATACATGTTTATCATCAGCTTTGAAAAGTTTCAAAGATGTTAGGCTAAAAAATACATAAATACAGCCATTCTAAAAATTTCAAAACGGGAATTTCAAAATAAAGAGAAAATTCTGAAAAAATTCATATGCGTTCAGAAAAATTAACGCATTCGATTTGTTTTTAAAAAAAGAACTTACAGACAAATTGTTGAATAATTATTTGAAACGATTTGTTAATAATTTTTGGGCAAATTATTATTTATGATTGTTGTTTATAGCAAGCCAAATGTTGCTGAATTTGTTCATATTTTTATTGTTTCACGAAGTACGGAAATTTCAATCAAATACAATTTTTGGCTGGGACTGTATAGGCAATACATCCTTAAGGGGTTGTACTATCCAGGATTTTTTTTCTTTTTTGTTTGTTGGCTCAAATGATGCATAATCTTTTCCGAAATTCATATTCAAAAGCCATTTTGGGGGGACAAGCTTATAAACAATTTTTATAGCTCATTTTCTGAGTCGTATCATGTATCGTTTAATTTTTTCTAAGAATAATCCGAAACTTTTATTCGATTTCGCTAATTCAGGCTACATTTTATTCACTGAAAGATTCTCTATCAATTCCCGGATACTTTTTGATCAGTTGTTGTCAATGCAAAATTACAACAATTTGTTTATACGGAGAAGAGTCAAAAAGGCTTCTAATTTGTTAAAAATTATTATTAACAATAATATAAATAATCAGTCCATAGAAAATGAATCGGAGAATAAATTGAGCTCGTATTAACTGAGATCAAGAAAAAATTGGAAATTATTTTCGAAAAAAATGAAGAAATTCGCATAAAACAACTGATACTCCAGAAAATAAAGTATTACGACAGTTGTTCTTTTAAATTGAGGTCATTCGTTGCAGTAAAAAGAACGCTCCATTATTATTGATTGTTCTACGTTTCGTTGATTGTTTTCTTATCTACGGATATTTGGAAAGATCAATTCTAAAATTTATCCAAGATTTTGCTATTGTGAATGGCTCCAATCTCTCTAATTGAACGACATTCCCGAAAATTTCGTCCGTCTGGAAAAAGAAGGCACTCGAGATTCTGAAGAGTTTTGGTACGTTGCCAATTCCTTGGATTGTAAATCTTAAGGAAAAAAATAGCTTTTTAAAGGGGCTTACCGTGCACCAACGACGACCTGCTGTCTGGCAACGTCGAAGAGTAACTGGGAATACGTTGTGACTCCATCGACGTTGAATATAGTGCTTCTCTCAACGAGATCTGCGAAGGAAAGAAAAATCCCAAAATTAGTAAAAAAAAAAAAAAAAAAATAAGAGAAGAAAACTTTGGAGACGAAAGGAGTGTTGGAATAAAGCGCAAGGGATGAAAGGATTTTGATGTACAAAGTCTTGTGGTGAAGGGAAATAAACGAAGGGATGGAAAAAGAAATTACTATCTGCTGCACGGAAAAAAATGATCAGTGACAATTCATGTGTAATATTTAAGAAATTACTGAATTCAATGCAGAATATACGGTTCAGAACTGTAATTCGGGCGTTTTACTGGGAATCCATTATAAATGAATGGATTTAATGTAGTTTCTATTTTTCAAACCATTATAAATGCTGATTTACTCTATGAAAAATGCAATGTTCACCGCAAAAAAAATGACAAAGTAGAAATAACAAGCAGAAACGACGAAATCCACTGTGTTCGAACTGTAAAATTTACAATGGTCTCTGTAGAATGTTCAAAGCGCATAATTCAAAATTGCAGTGTTTCCAGTGAAAAATCAAATGCGCGCCGCAAAATATGCAACGTCAATTTCAATTTTTACAGTGTGGCACGGGACGACCTGCGGCGTGCCACGATCTCAGCATTTCGCCCGAGATCCGCTAGATGGCGTCGGACGGCACGCCCCCTCGCGCCGGCAAGAGAGCCACCGAGCACCTATAAGGTCCGATGTATTACCAACATCGGCGCCCTCAATTGACATACAATTGTTGAAACATCACCCGCGTTCTGTGGTCGAGCAGTCCTATGGACTGAAGACTACATTTTCTTAACAGATCACCATTGCATTTCGGTGACGCTCGCGCTCTTCATGGGCGCGAGGTTAAACTAAATTCGCTTCACTAATTGATCTCACTATTAATCAGTCAAGTACAAGCCCTCGTAGCTATGAGCCTGAGCGAGGATAAATAACGGTTTACTGCAATATTTGAATAAATTGGAATTTATTCAAACATCGAAACGTTTCACTGCACTATAATTTATTTTAGAAATTGCAGTATTTTCAGTGAAAAATAATAAACGTACCGCAAAATATACTACGTTCTTTTCAATTTTTACAATGTACACTGTAATTTTTTCACGGGCCCTGGATAATTTTTACAATGTGAAATGTGTAAAAAGTTCACCGGATACAACAGAAATATAACGTTTCACGTAGTGTACATTTTACTGTTCCACACTGTAAAAATTCGTCTGATGGACATGTACTATGTCATTCGTGAAATCTGTATATTGTATTAAGGAAATACGCAAATTTTACTTTTTGCCCTTCCAGGAGGCGCTGTTGATGGGGAAAAACTGTGAAAATTAATGGGAATCTCAGCAGTTCTCACTGATCATTTTTTTCCGTGTGCTCTTTTGTATCGCTAAGCCGAGGGCGACACGCAGCTATAAAATCCGTTCGTGCGAACATTCGCTAACTTTCAATCCTGATTTATAGTAGTGTGCACCGCGGAGCTGTAAATCTCGAAGATGATCCAGATCCTGGCCAAATAAATATAGTTGTACCTCATTCAATCGAGGCGAAACTAGCCGCTCCTGTACAGCATCGAGAGCTTTCCCATCGGAAGCACAACTTCCTGGTACACGAGCCATAAACCTCCAATAAAATCGTACACACTACATACATGGATTCACACGCGAGGACGCAAGGCGGAATAATCCTTCGAGGATCTGGAAAGAGCCCGAGAGTCTCGATACAAAAGTAGGGAAGGAATAGAAGGGAAATGAAAATTTTCTTAGTCTTTTTGAAGAACTTTTTGACGCTAAATCAATCGATTTTTCATTTTTTTTCTCGTTTCATGGCGTTCAATATTATCCCTGGTCACCACGGGTCAAATTGACCCGAGCTCTCACCTTGAGCTCCGGTGCAAGTTTGAAGTATCTATAGCGGAATAATAGTATATGTACGATATTTTATATCACGAGGTGCAATGTGGACGTTTTCACGTCCGCTTGCGGACGTAAAAGCGTCCATTATTGTACTGAGTGATATAATAGTATTTTACGATACTAGTGCGATGAAACTTTTTCTGACGAGTGTGAGTTTGCAGAATGAGCCGAAGGCGAATGTTGCAATCGCACGAGTTGAGAAAAAGTTTCTCGCACTAGTATCGTACGAAATTTTATTGTACGAGTGCGCAAAGTGCCAGGTTGAGCACGCGCAGCGTGCGTAAAGTGGCACTTTGCGCACGGAGTGCAATAAATACCTTTTTTGGATTGCATGCATTTGAAGTATTTTTTTTTCTTAAAGTACCATATATTGAGAGTATCGTGTGGAAATTTTTCAAAAAAATCTTTAAAACTGAAAGAGTTAGAATTTTTCAAGTAAAAAACCGGATTTTTGAAAGTTTTTTTAAATGATTTTTTTCTATGGAAATATGAAAAAAAAATTGTCTCATATGCTGAAATGTTCAAAGATTACTCCTATATATATTTTTTTTAATTAATCGAATAGGTACTTTTTTTTGACAACCATCCAAAAAGTCGGTCGAGTGTAATTGACCCAGGGTTGATCAACTTGGAATTATTCTGAGGTATGACCAGCGAGGGTTATTGTAAAAGCAATGATTTCTTCGAATAGGAAGTTAAAAAAAATATTTCATTTTGGGGCAGTCTAATGTATAGTCAGTAGGCAGAATATCTCTTCTGGGACTTGGTAACAAGTCTGGAGCCGAGCGACGAAGCTGCCTCGTAAAGCAAGACTTCGATTTTACGTCTCGGGCGTCTTTTCAGCTTGTCTCGACGTTTTAACTGACCATCATTGCGAATAGGACGAGAAAACGTTGTTGTACAACGTAAAGATGAAGAACAACTCTTCTTTTGAAAGAAAAAGAAAAAAAAGAGAAGAAAAAAAAATAAAGCGATTAATTCGTAATGATATCTGCTGTTTAACCACAATATTTAAAGAAGAATATTTTCGTTCATTCTTTTTCAAAAATAATTTATATTTTTCATTCGATTCCAATGATTCTTGGCTCATTCTCTTCGGTGCAAGATTCTCCATGGACTGACAAAGTCGGATTATTGTTCACACTTATCGTTAAAAAAATCATAAGCTTTTGACATTTTCCTCCGGACAAACAAATGGCTGTAATTTTTAATTGACAATAAATTGATAAGAATCTACACGGTGAGTCGATAGAGAATCTTTCGCAAAATAAAATGAGCCTCCTTATAGAAATTTTTCGTAAAACAGCTGATTTTGACATAAAATCTATCGGAATTAATTTTTCACGTTATCGAGGTCTATTCTGAGTTATCCTTTCACGGCATTCATTGTTATAATAAAAACAATGATTCCATAGAATAGGAAGTAAAAAAAAAAATTATTTTTATGTATATATTTTCATTCAGTCTTTTTTGAAAATAATTTATATTTTTCATCCAATTTCAATAATTCTTGGCTCATTCTCTTCATCGCAAGATTCTCCACGGACTGACAAATTCGGATTATTGTTCACAATTATCGTTAATGAAATCATAAGCTTTTAGCTTTTTCCTCCGGATAAACAAATGGCTGTAATTTTTCATTGACAATAAACTGATAAGAATCTACGCGATGAGTCGATGGAGAATCTTTCGCCAAATAAAACGAACTCTGAATCATCAAAATTGAACAAGAATTGTGGATTACTCTTGAAAAAGAAACAAGGTTCAAAAATACTCCTTATAGGAATTTTTCGTAAAACAGCTGATTTTGACATAAAATCGATCGGAATTAATGTTTTACATTATCGAGGTCGATTCTGAGTTATCCTTTCACGGCGTTCATTATTATAATAAAAACAATGATTCTATTGAATAGGAAGTAAAAAAAAGTTTTATATCACTCAGTACAATAATGGACGCTTTTACGACCGCAAGCGGACTTAAAAACGTCCATATTGCACCTCGTGATATAAAATATCGTACATCACTCGTCAAAAAATGTTTTTACGTCCTCGTGATGTAATGTACTATTATTTCGATATATTTTTGTTCTATCTTTTTCAAAAATAGTTTATATTTTGAATTCAATTTCAATGATTCTCTTCGGTGCAAGATTTTCCATAGACTGAAAAACTAGAATTATTGTTCACAATTATCGTTAATGAAATCATAAGCTTTTAATTTTTCCTCCAGACTAACAAATGGTTGTAATTTTTCATCGGCAATAAACTGATAAGAATCTACGCGATGAGTCGATGAAGAATCCTTCGCCAAATAAAACGAGCTCTGAATCATCAAAATTGAACAAGAATTGTGGATTACTCTTGAAAAAGAAACAAGGTTCAATAATACTCCTTACAGGAATTTTTCGTAAAACAGCTGATTTTTACATAAAATCTATCGGAATCGATTTGTTACGTTATCAAGGACGATTCTGAGTTATCCTTTCACGACCCTAATCTTTATAATAAAAACAATGATTTCATAAAATAGGAACAAAAAAAAAGTTTTATTTTGAAGCTGACGAAGCTGCTTCAAAGCTGACAAAGCTGCCTCGTAAAGCAAGACCTCGATTTTACGTCTTGCGGGTATTTTGAGCTCGTCTCGACGTTTTAACCGATCATCATTGCGAATGGGGCGAGAAGACGTTGTACAACGTGAGGATAAAGGATAACGAAGAAGAAAAAAGGATACAGATGCAGCGAAAAGAAGGAAGAAGAGAATGAGAAGAGGAGGATGGGGAGAAAGATGTCCACGTGTGTTGCACTTATGTATATATGCGCTCACATACATATATGTATGGGTAGTTATGGGGATTGCACAAAAATACATCATGTAAAATGCTCCGCACGTTCCTTACTCCGAGAGCTAACGACTCCGGAGGACGCCCTCTTCTTTTGCACTCTCGTTCTGGTTGCACGTATCGTATGCCTATAATATGGTATATATCATATAATGTCCCCATGTCGGGTACCATTTTCTCGGTAACGCTTGGATATTTGCCACTGTCGAGCTTTTATGGAAAATAAAAGAGAGGATCGACGAGGTCGAGGAACTCCTTCAGCGTTCTGATCCTCGTCAACGATCGACGATTAATGCCACTTTTTCCTTTGCCATTTTCCAGCTCGACTCGTCATTTCATTTCAACGTCCCTTCTTCGTCGAAGAATGCGCATTTGTAGCCGGAAAAAGCGCGACTTTCCATCATTCAGTCTTACGTTTCTTCGTCGACGGAGAAATTGAGCGATGCGACGCATAAAATTATGTCGTTGAGGGCTACCTGGGTCTTCAGCGACCCAGTGCCATCTTTGAAGTCCTGTGTGCGGTAACAGGAATAATGATCTATGGAGCAGGCTCAAAATCTAAGTTGGCCCTCTGATCTTCGTAAGTGGCGCTTTTTGGGTCGTTACAGAGGGTGGAAATATACTTTTCGAAAAACTCATGAAAAATTCACCATCTTGTAGCTGGGAGTCTAGTTTGCAAATCACTACAATTAAATCTATTTTGCGCGATAAACAAAGGAAGAATCGTTAAAAATGGAGTCCTACAAGCCAATTTTTGGACTTTTTTTTGCATTTATTCACACAGTCTTTTTAAAAATTAAAATATCGATTGCAGCCTTGCATATTCTCATTCCTGAGATTACAAGGATCCGATTTTACTACTTAAGAGTTGGAAAATTTTGTTTTAGACGTGTTTTATAAGCAAAAGAAGTTGTGGGTCGCTGTTGACCCAAGATGGACCGGTCCGGGAGGGGTTTATTTTTTGGCACTTATATTGACGCTGGATTATGCTGGGTTATAATGAAGCGTGAGAGGAAATAAGAGGCGCGAGATTTTAACGAGGAGAAGGGAAGGGAGAAAAAATGGAAAAAGTAGTGTGTGACGTTAATTAGAGCCGAAAGGACTAATATGGTCAGCGGTGGAGGCGCGAAATCTGCAAACTGGAGAACTCTCCTTGGGCCTCTCTCTCTCTCTCTTTTGCTCTCTCTCTCTCTCTCTCTCTCTCTCTCTCTCTCTCTCTCTCTCTCTCTCTCTCTCTCTCCT
>OX333073.1:49304446-49327334 GCA_946863875.1 Alloplasta piceator
GGCCTCGTTTATCTATTTTCATCAGTCTTTCATTGCGGTACATTCTTCCTGCTGTTCAAGCAATTGTAATTCAAAAAAATGGTATCACGTAAAAATTAAAAAAAAAGATGGAATATTGAGGATGATTTGAATATTTCATAATTTTTTTTTTACATGATGTGTTAATTTTTAGAATATTAGTGAATTCGGGGAAAAATTTTTTAACGAGGAAATTATGATCGCTCCAGTGTTTGCACGACGTTTAGATAATCATCCCCTTTTCATTCAACCTTAAAAAATTAGTTGAAGGCAGAAGGAAAATGAATATTGATGATTTTTTCAAAAATTTACATTATTCTTATTCTGTGCAAGACAAAAATTCACTATTTTTGTTTATTAAACGTTTTTTTCAAGGAGTAAGAGCAACCCCTGGAATTTTTTTTTTTTTTCGTGAGTTTGGGCCTTTTTACATCAACAAGCATTTTTTTTTACATTTCTAGGCATCAAATATTATATCTCGGTGGAAAACTCATGAAATTTTGACTACGTACAAAGTCTGAAAATGACGAATCCAAATTTTGGGCTCTCAATGATTAGTCGCTTGTTTCTGACATATATTATGAATTTAACTTTGAGGGGAAAAAAATACATTTTTATTCTGCGAAGGACTAAAATTCACATTTTTTGTTAGTTAAAAGTATTTTCAAAGATTCGAAAATTGTCAAAATGATTTTAAAAAATTGCTGTTGCATAACTAATTTTTTTCGGGAGTTTGGAAAGCCATTTTACGTCAACAAGCATTTAAAAAATATTTTATTGCACTCCGTGCGTAAAGTGCCACTTTGCGCACGCTGCGCGTGCTAAAACTGGCACTTTGCGCACTCGTACAATAAAATTTCGTACGATACTAGTGCGAGAAACTTTTTCTCAACTCGTGTGATTGCAACATTCGCCTTCGGCTCATGCTGCAAACTCACACTCGTCAGAAAAAGTTTCATCGCACTAGTATTGTAATATACTATTATTTCACTCCGTGCAATAAAATTGCACGCCTTAAGCTCATGCTGCAAACTCACACTCGTCAGAAAAAGTTTCATCGCACTCGTATCGTAATGTAATATTTTTTACTATTGTAAAAAAATTAAAAATTATAAAAAAAGAGTCGAAAAACGCCTTTTTTTGGTCAGAAAGCCGCCATTTTGCAAATTTTTTTTTTCCATTTTCTCTGAGGTGGGGCTATTATGACATTCTTACTAATGAATAATATTTTTCTAATTTTCGCATCGAAGGACTAAAATCGTTGCAATTGTGTCAGTCAGCACATCCCTTTTTTTGCCCCAACTTTACCAGCTTATAACTTATTTAATTTTAATTTTCTTTTCTCGATTTTTTTTTCTTTATTGCCAAAATATTAATAAATATGTTGTAAAAAAATGATAAAGTTTTTTTTTATCGAGCTCGACAAAACGCTCAAAATGGACAGTGAGAAAACAGTTTATTTGTAGTAAAGCAATACACTGCGACCTCGATAATCGCAATTGTGCGGGACCGGCTCTTGCAAGAAGTGGGGTTGCGCACATTGCACAGAACCGTCTCTGCGCCGCTGGTGGCTGACGGCGGTCTGACGCGATTGGCTTGGCGCTTCTCCCACTACGCTGCAATTGCAAAGATCGAGGTCCCGAGAATCGAGGTCGCAGTGTAATATATTTAGTTGGTACGTTTGATTAAATATTCCTTAACTGTTACAAAATTTGTTAGTCGTTGATAAATATTTTATCTGTGTCAAAATAATTTATTAACTGTTAAAAAATATTTATTTAATTTATCAACTGTTAAAAAATAATTGATTTCACCGTTTCGGCTAAAAAATTGTACACATTTTGGGCTTCCAATAATTGGTCGGTTGTTTTTACTGTATATTGTGAATTTATTATGAATATTGAATCAACGTTGAATCAATGAACGTGCGAGTAGGTCCATTTTAACGACACGTATGGGCTCAAATGTCATGTTTTACGCTACGTAAAACCCGTACGAGTCGATTATGCACTGCGAACGCAGCGGGGTTAGAAGTCCCGACGACGTGTGCAATCCGAGCTTGTGCGCGGAAATGTCCAATCCAACAACACACGTACACGAACGAAAAGTTTTGCGTGGCATAATGCACTTTGCAAGAATCTGCTCCGAGAAAAGAACATGCAGGGATAATAGACGAGATACCACCGTGCCTCGGCTATGTTAATACGGATAATTGCGTTATGCGAACAGCCTTGACGTCTCTCCCTCGTTTTTCCAACAAAATTTTTTGTTATCCAGCATTTTGTTGCTTCTTCAGCTGTACACCCAAAAAAAAGATGTAGTACATTTAACTAAATCCTGGTCAAGCCAAATAAATTTTTTTTTAGTTGTAGCCCGGCCTAATACAACTATTCATGTCAACATTTTTTTTTGAATGACCTACACTGAGAGAAAAAATTACTAGAACCAATAAAATAAATTTTTGAAGGCAAAAAATCATTTTTTTTTCATTATTTGCCGAAACATATTAGATTGGTTCCCTTATATATTTACTTGGTTCATTTTTTTCAGTCAATTCCATAAATTTCTGTTCCAATAAACGAATTTACTTGAATCTAACAATATGTTATCAATTATATGTAATATGTTGTTTGAATCAAGAACACATTTTATCATTCAAAACATGCACGTCTTTTAATACAGGAAGCACTGAGAAAAAAAGTTTGTTGAATCAACAAATTAATTAGTCCAATCAACAGGAAAAATAATTGATTCGATCAAATGCGTTTTTATTAATTGTTGCTAAACATTTTATAAAAAATATACAGCCCTTGCCAAATAATTTAATATGCATAGTTTAGTGATCCCAAAAAGAAGATAAATAGAAAAAAAAGACAAATCTGCGCCAATTCTCCGATCTAATTTCTCTGTCCGACCGAGATTCGAACCCTCGATCCTACCTACCATCATACCTATCCTACCTAACTACCTAACACTCTACCTATTACGCTATCGACTACTACTATGCACTTGAAAAAAGTTACGAGTTATGAAGATTCGAATATAAGAAAACATTTAAAAAACCAGTTTTTCAATATTTAACAACTTATGTATACTATTAAAGTATAGTATAGAAATGATAGTTCTTTGCTTGAAGGAAATAAAAATTTCACCATTCCAAACAAATATTCTATTGGAATAAAATAATGTATTATTTATTTCACTACAGCTTCTTTTAAAATAATCACAACCAATTTTATATCTAATAAATATTGAAAATAGTACAGAAATATTTTTAGAAGTAAAATAATGATGCATTCATTGCAAAGAAATAATTTTGTTCGAAAAAAATAATTTAATATTGATGTCGTTTTTCAGATTCAAATAATCTCATGTTTATGATGCAGTAAATCTAATTAATCCAATGAATGCAAATTTATTAAAATCTATTTAAATAAAGATATTTTTAGAAGTGAAATAATGATGAATTTATTGCGAAGAAATAATTTTGTTCGAAAATAATAATTTCGTATTGAAGTCATTTTTTAGATTCAAATAATCTCATGTTTATGATGCCGTAAATAATTTTCTTCAAAAAAAATAATTTCGTATTGAAGTCGTTTTTTAGATTCAAATAATCATCATTTTGGATTCAAATAATCTAATGTTTATGATGCGATAAATGTAGATAATCTAATGAATATAAATTCAATCAAATCTATGTAAATAAAAATATTTTTTGAACTAAAATAATAATGACTTGAAGAAAATAATTAATAAAAGTTTTTTAATTCAAATTTGCAAATAAGTTTCAGTTTCGGATAAGAAATAAGAATATGAAAATGGCGAAACGTGTTTTTGAATTTTAACATCAGCGTCGAGATCTTTCTAAACATTTCAGAATATTTCTGATATATTTTGAACATTTTCAATATTTGTACGAAAAAATCAATGTTTTAGCATTACAAAAATTATTTTGCAATATTTTAAAGATTCATTTTATCTGAAAGGTGAAAGGTTCATTTTATCTCATCTAAGAGAAGAAAATGGCCCAAAGTTTCTTTTGCATTCTAATTCAAATTTCTCTGACCAAAAAAGGGTTGGGTGACGCGGAAGGTTTCAATTTCCCAGAGTTTTGTGAAATTTATCGTTTATTGGATGGAGGAAATGAGATTCGCCGATCAAAGCTCAATGAACGGTCCGATTTGCTGCTGTTTCACGATTGAAACAGCGACAAAAACGATAATGGCAAAATGCAAGCGGGAATGTTTTTTGTCGCGTACAACTGACTCTCGTCTCATATTCCGCATCATGGAAAAGTGTATGTGTTTTTGCTGGATCGAGGTTTGCACGAAAGAAGTACGACGAGGAAACGCGGGATAAGAGCGCGGATTCTGGACGCGTCCGCAGAACTGAAAGATCGGGAATAAGAGGGAAGAAAAAAAGAGGGGACATGCACGACGAGAGTTGCGGAGTTGAATCCCTCTCTCATCCTGTGGCTCCAGTTAGCATAACCTGATCTCGTGGTTGGGGCCTTTGAAAGAGATGAGGGGGCCCTACGGCCTCGACGAGTTCCTCCGCTTCTGAGCGCGCGATGCGTTTCAAATATATATGAGGCATTCCGCGCCAAATCGACCTCTTTTGAACCCGACCCCTTTCGATTTGTCTGAAACTTTTTTAACTTTTTCTACTCTATCAAAAACATTTTTCAGAATTTTTTTCAATTTTTTTACCCAACGAAAAGAAGTTATAATTGTTCAAAAAAATTTGCTTTTTATTTTTCAAATATCTATAAATTTTTCGAAAATTGACTTATCGGGATGGTTTTTCTTCAAAATATTGGTTTTCAAATGTACTTTTCAGAAAAAAATTGAAAAAAATGATCCGGATGTTTCTTTTTTATTTTCGGCAAAAAACGAAAATTTTTCGATTATTGCCATTTTTCATTTTTTTTTCTTTTTTTTTTTGCAAATTCTCTGAAATTTTCAGAGTGGGAACTTTTCGTAACTTTTTTTTGAACTCAGCTTATTTCTCATAATACCACTCTGGGGATTTTTGAAGATGTTGAGAGAAAAAAAATAGTAAGAAATGAAATTAAAAGTGGTAATCATCGAAAATTTTTTAATGATTGTCGAAAAAATTAGAAAAAAAATTGAAGATAGTTCTGAATAATTTTTTTTTTTTTTTGAAAACTACACTTAAAAACAAGGAAAATGAAAAAAAAATTATTATTTGCTTTATTTTTAGACAAACAACAGGCTTTTAAAATTTTTTAAATGATGGTTAATTTGTGATGGAATTCGTTTCATGTTTTTTTTTCAAACCTTCACTTTTTTTTGTTTAATTACCCAAAAACCATAGTTTATTAAATAATTTTATATACATTAGCTATAATCCCATCACAAATTAACCGCTTGAAATTTTTTAAAAGCCTGTTGTTTGTCTAAAAATGAACTAAATAATAATTCTTCTTTCCATTTTTTTTGTTTTTAAATGTAATTTAAAAAAAATTAAAAATTATTCAAAACTATCATCTATATTTTGTCTTACTTTTTCGAAAAATGTTGACATTTTTTCGATGAATAGAACTATGAATTTCGTTTAATACTTTTTTTTCAACTTTGAGGTTCTCTCAATATCTTCGAAAATTCACAGAGTGGTATTATGAGAAAATAAGCTGAGTGAAAAAAATAATAATTTTTTTCAATTGAAAAAAAAGTCCCTATTCTGAAATTTTCAGAGAATTTGCAGAAAATGTCGAAGATTCTATTAAAAAAAAAAAAGGGAAAAAGAAAAATGGCAATAATCGAGAAATTTTCGTTTTTTCCAAAAAATAAAAAAAAAAACGTTAGAGACCGGTCTCAATAATTTTTTATTCTGAAAAGTACATTTAAAAACAGAAATTTTGAAAAAAAACCGTCCCGATAAGTGAATTTTTGAAAAAATTATAGATACTTAAAAAATAAAAAGCTAATTTTTTTGAAAAATCATAACTTTTTATCGGTTCAGTAAAAAAATTTGAAAAAATTCTGAAAAATATTTTTGATAAAGTAGAAGAAGATAAAGAAGTCTCAGCCCAATCAAAAGGGGTCTCGGGTTGAAAAGTGGTCGATTTGGCCTGGAATTCCCCATATGTATATCCATACAGTAGAAGGCTTACCTCTCTTGCAAACCTACTCTCTCAACGGCTTCTCGTAAACGTGTATCTCTTGCGCTTGCTCTTCTGCATCGTCGAGGAGGAATCGCGGAGGGAGATTGATGGCCGAGTAATGGAACTACCTCATCTCATCTCGAGCGGTTTTCAGGGTTGCTCTATCTTCCTTCGCGCGCCCGCGCGCGCGCATTTTCCACCCAACATTCAAGAAGAAAAGTACACGAGAGGCAAACGGGGAATAAAAATGAGAAATGCGGAGGCATCGAGTGAAGGAAGAGGCCGAAGACGAGATAGGAAAAAGAGGAGACAACAAAAACTGAGGTACAGATGGGAAGGCGATCGTCGGACTGCAGCGGCGCTTGACCCCACCTCGTATCGTCTTCTTGCTTGATGACTTCGCCTCCTTCATCTTCTTTTTCTTGTCCTCCTTCTGGTACCTCCTCAACATCCTCCGCTTCTTCATCCGCTCGAGGTACTCCCTTAAAATCCAATGATCGCAAGGTCACCATCCAGCTTTTTCACCAGCGAACTCTCCTTGCTTTGTCCACCCAGTTTTTCCAGAAAACGCTTGAAAATTGCTAAGTTACGAAATTCCTTATTCTACACTCAAATCCGAAGAGTAGAACTCGCTGCGAATTACACTGCGACCTCGATAATCGGAATTGTGGGGGACCGGCTCTTGCAAGAAGTGGGGTTGCGCACATTGCACAAAACCGTCTCTGCGCCGCTGGTGGCTGACAGCGGCCTGACGCGATTGGTTAGGCGCTTCTCCCACTACTCTGCAATTGCAAAGATCGAGGTACCGAGAATCGAGGTCGCAGTGTAGCACTAGACAGGGCTAGGCTCGTGTTAAAAATGTTGCCAGCGTTGGTGGCGCCCCAAGCAACTAGGCGGCGTTCTGGGGAACTCACTACACCAGGATATATATCTGTATGCATAGCTATATATAGCTATATATATAGCTATATATAGCTATATGTAGCTGACTGACTACACCAGGATATATATCTGTATGCATATCCCGGTGTAGTTAGTTCTCCTATCATATATATATGCATAGCTATATTTATAGCTATATCTAGCTATGCATATAGATATATATCCCGGTGTAGTTAGTTCCCCAGAACGCCGCCTAGTCGCTTGGGGCGGCACTAACGCTGGCGCCCCAAGCAACTAGGTGGCGTTCTGGGGAACTAACTACACCAGGATATATATCTGTATGCATAGCTCTATATGTAGCTATGCATATAGATATATATCCCGGTGTAGTTAGTTCCCCAGAACGCCGCCTAGTCGCTTGGGGCGCCACTAACGCTGGCAAACTTTTCTCCATAAGCGTTTCCTAGCCCTGGCACTAGACATTCATCCGTTGTTTGGGTCTTCACAGTTGTTTTGGCTTCTTTCTCCTTGACGTTTTGAAAAATAGGAGGCCACGAAGAAGCGGTGGAGAATTAAAAGGATTTGGAGAAAAAAAAGAATGGACGAGCTTAACTATCGTTAAGGAAACCTGTCGTCGGCGTATCTATCCAGCCTTTTAGGAGCGAAAGAGGATTATCTCCCTTTCTCGAAGGCCTCACCCGATATCCCCTCGGGTTCTTCAGCCTTGACGACGGCTTAAGGACACTTTTGCGGTCGCTTAGAGGATAATTGTCCGATTCACTACTTTGGCAAAATGCTGCCCTGACGAGCCGTGACTAATTTTCGATGGAACGGTGGAAACGGATGTTGGCAATTTCAATACCAATCCAACCTAATCTATATTCACGCGATGCTCGGAGAAGTGGTTCATGTAAATTCCCATTAGATATTATACATGAGCTGCGATGTTAGCGAGCTCCCGGTGGTTCATCATCTCGTCGTCGCGCCTCCTTCTCCTACCTTCAATATTGATTCGCGTATATGCGGTATTTCCATATCGACGTGCATCGGGCACATTCTTCTCTTCTGTGTGGGATATCGAAGCTCGAGTATCACGAAGTGGGTGAATCGTTGCCGCGGGGGGCCACCAATTCCCCATCGACGAAACTCGATCGGGAATCTCGTTCTATAAGAGCGATTCGCTGATTTTACCCTCCCGCTATCTCCGTTACCAGGAAATACATCTGATAATCATTGAACTACGGGGCAATACACCGAGGGATAGATGTCATATGTGTCACAGAGGTCCATGGCTAAGGGCTGAAAACCATACGATAGTTGACAGAAGACAGATGCTATGAAATATGGGTTTATTTCCGTGACGCCCCCAAAATCAAACGTAAATGTTATTTAAGGGGCTATACCAGTGTGACACTTTCAAAAAAAATATTTTTTTTTGGCTTATTCGATCGTTTATTTGGGTTATGAACACAAGCCAAATAAACCCAAACAACCCAAATATAATTTTATCTAGCAAAAATCGATAGTTGAAACTTTAAACGCGTTTATCTCGAAACGACATTTTTCAAAATTGCTGACATCATAACTCAACGAGAAATTGACCGATCGACTTCAAATTGAAACTGAGTATTCTTGAATATATTTACTATACAATGACCTACGATATTTTTGATTGGTTGAAAATTGTCAATTTGGCATTAAAAAAACGACCATTTTTTTACCCCGAAAAACGACACTTTTTCCAGAACTACGCCATTTTGTTAATTTTTGATATTTTTCAAAAATCGTAGGTTATATTGTATAGGAAATACCTTCAACTTTAATAACCTTTTTGATTTTTTTTTCACCTACTCATTCGGCCGGAATCATGTCAGCAGTTGGGGAACTTTTTTTTTGGCACCTCCGAAGACAGCACATAACTCCGTTATTTTTCAATATTTTTGTAAAAAAAAAAAATCTTAAAATATAGCTGAAAATATACCTTATTATGTCCAAAGAACTTCAAAACATTCTATCGAGTACTTTCTTTTAAAAAAATTCCCGAAAATCGCCTAATTTTTCATGGGTTACACTGGTATAGCCCCTTAAGTTCCTCAAGAAGAGCTGTAAAAAATGCGTCCTCAACCCAAAAAAATAGTCCGAACAATTAATTCGCCAGGTCAGCTTCTGTACAATAATGTTTGACGAGGTCCATTTTCCTTCAGTCTTTTTCCGAAATAATTTGTATTGTTTGTCAGATTTCAATCTAATCTTAGCTCTTCAATCTAATTCTTAGCTCAGTTTCTTTGGAACAAGATTCTCCATAGACTGAAAAATTTGGATTATTATTCACAATTATTGTTAACGAAATTATAAGCTTTTGACACTTCATCCTGATAAACAAATGGCTGTAATTGTTTATTGACAATGAACTGGTAATAATCTATGCAGTGAGTCGATGGAGAATCTTTCGCAAAATAAAATGAGCCCTGAATCGTCGGAATCGAACTAAAATTGCGGATTATGCTTGAAAAAAAAACAAAGTGAAAAAAAAAAATAGTCGTCATTCTAATTTTACCCCCAATATCAAACGTAAATGATATTTAAGTTTCTCAAGAAGAGCTGTTAAAATTTTGTCCTCAATCCAAAAAATAGTCCAAGCGATTAATTCGCTATGTCAGCTTTTGTATGATAGTGTTTGACGAGGTCTATTTTCGTTCAGTCTTTTTTGGTAATAATTCGTATTTTTTGTTCAATTTCAATGATTCTCGGCTCATTCTCTTCTCCGTAAGATTCTCCATGGACTGATAAACTCAAATTATTGTTTACAATTATCGTTAACAAAATTATAAGTTTTTGACATTTCATCCGGATAAACGGGGCGGGGTCGAAGAGTCGACTAACCAATATTTCGAACGGCCTAAATCCCGAATTTCACGATTACGAGCGTTCGAATAACGAAGCGCCGAAATCCCGAACGCCAGAAAAGCGACAGCGGAGAGAGCCGCCCCATGCGTAAGAGAGAGAGAGATGCGCCTCCTCTCTCTCTTACGCATGGGGCGGCTCTCTCGACTTTCTCTTTTCTGGCGATCGGGATTTCGGCGCTTCGTTATTCTAACGCTCGTAATCGTAAAATTCGGGACTTCGGCCGTTCGAAATATTGGTTAGTCGACTCTTCGACCCCGCCCCAGATAAACAAATGGCTGTAATTTTTTATTGACAATAAACTCATAAGAATCTACGTAGCGAGTCGATGGAGAATCTTTTGCAAAATAAAATAAGCCCTGAATCATCAAAATCAGACAATAAGTGCGGATTACTAAAAAAAAAAAAACAAAGTAAAAAAGTACTCCCCATTCGAATTTTTCGTGAAATAACAGGTTTTTAAAAGAACGAAATAATTTTTTTTCGTTATTATGGATGCATTCTACGATGCACAACACAATCAGACATCGTCGATTGATTCAGAAAAATTGACAGAAATAATTAACGAAATTTAGGACCGATTGAACTAGTCCGAAGCGCTGCAACTTCCCTCATTAACTAATGGCGGTAACAAAATGGCTACCTAATGCGTATTTTTTGTCCGATTTCAATGATTCTTGGCTCATTCTCTTCTCCATAAGATTCTCCATGGACTGATAAACTCGGATTATTGTTCACAATCACCATTTACGAAATTATAAGCTTATGACACTTTCATCCGTATAAAAAATGGTTGTAGCCCACCCCAAGGGCTAAACATGCCTTCGAGGTTATTTCTCGTCGGATGTTCGTCCTGACTCTGGACCAAGGATGAAACGAGTTAAAAACTTGCCTGAAAATCATCGGAATTGTAAAATTGCCTTCGAAATGTCAATGAACTTTAGCTGTTGAAGAAATGATGGCTCTACGGTGGGGATTGATACGTGGAAAGCTCGCACATGATATATGAGGCATTCCATGCCGTTTCGACCTGGATCTGACCCTTCACCTCTCCGATTTTGTTGGCAATTTTTTTTGCTTTTGTAATACCTCTGAAAAGCACTCAGGATTTTTTTCAGATTTTTTTGGCATGATTTTACTTAATTATGATGTTATAAACGGCCCAAATTTTGGCCCAAATTTAAAAATCTGAAAAAATTCGGTAAAATTCGGTTTTTTGTATAAAAAATTTCGAGCGTTGAGCCAAAGTGGGCAGGGGCTACCTTCTGCTCATAACAGGCTTTTTCGAAAAAAAAATTGAAAAAAAATTGAAGGAGACATCTGAATTGAGCGGGCCGTTTTCCAAACATCTTCGTATGAATTGATGGTATTTTTAAAAAAAATACCGACTTCAGTGACTGGGCGGAACGAATAATTTAAAAAAATTACAGGCATATTTTTAAGAACCCAAATTTAAAAATCTGAAAAAAATCACGAAAATCCCGTTTTTTGTATAAAAAATGTCGAGCGTTGAGTCAAAGTGGCCAGGGGCTTCCTTCTGATGATAACAGGCTTCTTCGAAAAAAAAAAATTGAAAAAAATAGAAGGAGACACCTGAATTGATTGAGTCGATATTCAAAAATTTCCTTATGAATTGAAGGTGTTTAAAAAAAATGTTTGGATAACGGCCCACTGAATTCAGGTGTCTCCTATTTTTTTTTTCAATTTTTTATTTTTGGAAATGCCTGTTATCAATAGAAAGAAGCCCCTGGCCACTTTGACACAACGCTCGAAATTTTTTATACAAAAAACGGGATTTTCGTGATTTTTTTCAGATTTTTAAATTTGGACTAAAAATTGGGCCCTTGAAAAAATGTTATCAAGAGAAGGAAGCCCGTGCCCACTTTGGCTCAACGCTTGAAATTTTTTGTACAAAAGACCGGATTTTCAAGATTTTTTTCACATTTTTAAATTTGGGCCAAAAATTGGGCTGTTTATAAAATTATCATTAAGTCAAATCGAGCTAAAAAAATCTGAAAAAAATCCTGAGTGCTTTTCACGAGTACTACAAAAACATGAAAAATTGCGAACAAAATTGGAGAGGTGAAGGGTCAGACTTAGGTCGAAACGGCGTGGAATGCCTCATATATATCGCAGCTGTTGTGCCGAGAGATGTGAAAAAGTAAGGACGTCGACCCAAGTGAGGTGAACAAGTGGAAGCTCATTGTTTCTGGTCGTCGTCGCCGTCGTCTTCGTCTTCGTCGTCCTCTTGTACTTTATCGTCGTTCGAAGACTCTCTCGATGAAAATGCCATCCGGTTTCTCAGAACGTGACCACGGTCTCGCGGTTCTCTTTGCCGTGTAAAGGCAACAGAGTGCACCACAAGAAGCTGAAGAAGACAAGACGACGAAGTCGAGAATGAAGGAGGAAAAATCTCGCGGTCGAGATCGAGAGGAGGAAAGGAAAGACCGGTGCAAAGCCGCTCACGATGCAAAAGGGGCAAAAAAAGGAATCGCATTGAGAGTATGTGTTACGCGACAAGAAGAGACTCGCGGATTGTCGCTCGCCAAAATCCATTACAAAACATTCGTGAAAAGGTGTGCGCGTCCAGAGAAGAAGCGACTCGAACATCGGAGTACAGTGATTGGCCGATGGAACCATCGATCTTGCGAAGGGAAAAAGAGGATTCTAAGCTCATGATTGTAGCTACTGGACGATTAGTCTCGAAGGGTTTCCTTTCGCGTCCTGAACGAGGACACGAGACGATCTATATGTATAAGAACGATGCGGAGGAAGTGGAAGAAGAGAAGGATATACCGACAAGAAATTCGCACGTGAAGCAACGCCGAGATCTCATTGATCTCCGACAATTGCAACCCCCTTCTCCCCAACTTGCCCCTCGCCGTCATAGCCTCATATTCCTCGCTGCTTTTCTGATGTGTTTGTGCTTCGCGTGTAAAATAGACTCGCGCCAAGATCCTTTTCTCTCCCTCGCGTATTATCGACTTTCGCGGTCATTTATCACGTCGTTTACACGCGAACTGCGATTCCCAATCGATTTTTTCCCTCCTCTCGCTCATTTCGCAATTCAGCTGTTTTTAACCACTCAAAAAGAGACAGGTAAAACCTCAAAATACGTGAATACTGTGGATTTTCATGAATCAACTTTGCCAGAGGTGGGCAGTACCTGAAGTACTTAAAAAGTACTTGAAAATTTAAATACAATACTTGAAGTCCTTTTTAAGTACTTGAAAATTTAAGTACAACGCTTGAAGTATTTTTTAAGTACTTGAAAATTTAAGTACAACGCTTGAAGTACTTTTAAGGACTTCAAGTATGCACTTCAAGTTGAACTTCAAGCTGGACTTCAAGTTGAACTTCAAGCTGGACTTCAAGTTAAACTTCAAGTAGAACTTCAAGTAGAACTTCAAGTAGAACTTCAAGCAGAACTTCAAGTAGTACTTGAAAAGTACTTGAAAAAATACAACCACGCGTATTAAGTACTTGAAATACTTAATACGTGTCGTTGTCGACGTACTTAAAAAGTACTTCAAGTATGTACTTAAATTTTCAAGTACTTTTAAGGACTTCAAGTATGTACTTCAAGTTGAACTTCAAGCTGGCCTTCAAGTTGAACTTCAAGCTGGACTTCAAGTTAAACTTCAAGCTGGACTTCAAGTTAAACTTCAAGCTAAACTTCAAGCAGAACTTCAAGTAGAACTTCAAGTAGAACTTCAAGCAGAACTTCAAGCAGAACTTTAAGTAGAACTTCAAGCAGAACTTTAAGTTGAACATCAAATTGAACTTCAAATTGAACTTCAAGTTGAAGTACTTAAGTACTTGAAGAACGACAACCACGCGTATTAAGTACTTGAAGTACTTAATACGTGTCGTTGTCGAAGTACTTAAAAAGTACTTCAAGTATGTACTTAAATTTTCAAGTACTTTTAAGGACTTCAAGTATGTACTTCAAGTTGAACTTCAAGCTGGACTTCAAGTTGAACTTCAAGCTGGACTTCAAGTTAAACTTCAAGCTGAACTTCAAGTTAAACTTCAAGTTGAACTTCAAGCTGTACTTAAAGTATTGTACTTAAAATTTCAAATACTTTTCTGTACTTCCATGTATTATAATCCATGTATTATATTTCTTTGTTTCAATACTTCTCTTCCAATCTGCCTAAAGCTTAATCTCAGTGTATTGCACAGAAGGTGAAAATATTTTTTTATACAAAAAGCACTCGAATAAAAATCAAATGAGAATAGGAAATCAAATGTAACTAGAACTTGCGGGATATACCTGAAAACTTGAAAAGTACTTGATACTTGGTACTTGATTTTTCAAGTACTTTAAATCAAGTACATCGAGTAATAAGTACGTAGCACTTAAAGTACTGCCGGTACTTTGCCCAGCTCTGAACCTCTTTTTTTTCTAAATGGCGAAAAGTCACTTTTTGAATTTTTGAAACAAAAAATGGGTCAAAATTCAAAAATTGGCCTGTAACTCCATAATAAGAACCTGAACAAAAATGTGCTGCTCTTAAGGGGGGAAATAGGTGTAGGACGGCGTTTTTACAGTGATTTTTATGAATTTTTTTAACATATAGAATTTGTATAATTTGTTGATATTGTGAGGTCATTTTATACATGTATTTGAGAATATATCCTGAAATTTTTAAAAAATTTCCTCGAAAATTAACGGAGATTCGAATTTGTGAAAACTCTAACTTAAAAAGTTTTTAATTAATCGTTTTGAAATTTTGCATATAGTTTCTTTATGTAAATACGCTCTATTTAAACCTAAATCCTAAACAATATCTTTGTTTAAAGTATTTTTTTATTGTAAAAAAAGTACGAAAAAATAGTAAAAAAACATGTTTTACGTTCACACCTCACTAAAAAATACTAATTTTCATTTTTTTCGAGGGAAGTGAGGTTTACATGGAAGAGACACATATATAAAAAGTAAATTTTGTGTGCAATTGGTTTCAGATGAAAATTGCGATCTCCAAAATGTACACAAACTGCTCAGTCGGATGACGACCTACAATTGGCAGCTAATATCTCCGTTAATTTTCGAGGAAAATTTTTGAAAATTTCAGGATATATTCTTAAAAATATGTATGAAATGACCTCATAATATCAATAAATTATATAAATTCTTTACTTGTTAAAAAAAATCATGAAACTCACTGTAAAAACGCCGTCCTGCACCTATGTCCCCCTTAAGGGTTTCAACTAGCGTCAAAATTTTCAAAAATCGGCGTTTTGACGCTGACTCGGTCCCTTTAAGGGCATCATTTTACGCATAATTCGTTGTGTTGTAGATTTCTCGATCTTCCGCGTAAAACATTATTTTACAGCACCTGCCGATGATTGCCGTAACCTAAATATCGGGGAATGAAAAAAAAAAAAAAAAAAAAAAAAAAAAAAAAAAAAAAAAAAAAACATTCAAACGCTCGCGAGATATAAAGTATAAAATCTACACGCAATTATTGTAGACGTTGGGGCGTCCACAATCACCAACTAGGTTTTGCCTAAGAAACACGACAACTACACGCACTTTGTGTACTCTATACATCCAATAGCTATGTATATATGGGGCATTCCACGTCAAATCACGCGGTCATCGGCCCGACCCGCTCGGATTTTGATGTCCAATGAATCGTGGGTTTCGTTTCGCCCAAAATATGACCTCAAATTTTTAGAAATTTTTATTTCATTTTTTGGGGGTTGCCCGAGCTAAAAAATCATTAAATTGAGGGAAAACATAAAGAGGGGCCTTTTTCAAATCAATGAAATTTTTTCACACAAACTAGGGCCCAAAACAGATACTTTCGTCATAGTTCGATTATCGGCCACAAATAATTACTATTTTTGGTTTTTAAAATTTTTTAAATTGTGTTTGAATCATCCGTTTTATTTCAGGTCGTCAAAGCTAATAAATTTCTGAAAAATGTTGTCGTTTTACCCTTGAACCAAGAAAAAAAAATCAAGTTTCACTAAAAAATATTTTTGTTGTTGCACTACAAGAAACAATCAAAATAAGAAATTATAAAAAATAAAAAAAAATAGTAATTATTTTGGCCCATTATCGAACTATGACAAAAATATCTGCTTTGGGCCCCAGTTTGTGTGAAAAAAATTGCATTGATTTGAAAAAGGCTCTTCTTTCTGTTTTCCCTCAATTTAATGATTTTTTTTTGCTCGAGCAACCCCTAAAAAATGAAATAAAAATTTCTAAAAATTTGAGGTCATATTTTGGGCCAAACGAAACCCACAATTCATTGCACATCAAAATCTGAGGTGGTCAGGCCGATGACCACGTGATTTGACGTGGAATGCCCTATATATATATATATATACGCATATTAAACGTCCCGTTTCTCGACGCGGTTTCAGGCAGAATATCAGAAACTTTGTGCTCGCCATGCATGCGTGACGCTAATGATCGTCTTCAAGATCACGCGTTTCTTCTCCTCTCGCGTCCCTCTTGTTCTTTTTTTTTTTTTTTATATCTTCGCCACACAGCGTTCATCGCACTTTTTGAGCTCCGGTTTTCTCGTCGATTTCGAGAGGCCCGGGTATTTGGTTTCACGATTTTATTTTTTTGGCAACTCTCTTACGCCTCCTCCCAATGTCTTTTTATCCTCCCTCGATTTTCGAATCGAAAGGAGGACATGCAAAATTATTATAAACGATTCGATAATTTTCTTACCGCAAACGATTCCTCGTTGTCTTGGAAATTTATCCGTTTCCAAAAAGGAAATTCGGGGACGGCGGTTTTTTCATCATTTACTTTTTACTCCACTTCATGTGTATATTCAGAAGTGGAATTTCTTTATGGCTTTATGCGCATTGCATTGCGGTATCGCCTGGAATTTCTTCTCCAGTTGTCCAGATCAGAGCTCTCTCTCTCTCTCTCTCTCTCTCTCTCTCTCTCTCTCTCTCTCTCTCTCTCTCTCTCTCTCTCTCTCTCTCTCGCTCTCTCTCTCTCGCCGATGTGGAAATATACGCACACATGCCTTTTCCCCCGTCAATAATATATTTGGGGGAGGGAGGGGGGCAAAATGGACACCGTAAGAAGATAACGCATTAGGAAGCAGCGGATAGTGTAAGCTCGTTGCTTTTCATATAAAAAAAATTGTTTTTATCTACAAATTTGCGGGTTGGTAGAAAAAAAATTCTCGGGGGTAAAAAGGACACACCACCCTAAAAATATTGTTTTTCAAAAATCCAAAAAATCGCTATTTGGAAAAGTTTATAATAATTGTCAAGTCTGTTATTATTATCATAGGAGGTAAGTTTATTTTAATTGTTTTATAATTGACAATTTTTTGCAATTTTTAATTTTTCGAAGTTTTTTAAAAATAATTTCCTATGGTGTCCATTTTGCCTCCATTGTCCATTTTACCCCCCTCCCCTTCCCTTATACATACAAAGGTATCGCAATTATAGGTAGCATTACAGCTAATCGACTTTTTAGATGGTCAATCGAGTTAAGACTTTATTCCACGTGTATCCGGGTTAATATGTATTTTCCATATATATTTTTTTTGCTCGATACCTTCGTGAAATGAAATTCGAACTTTTATCATCCCATAATATCGCGAGATGGAAGTATTATCCTCCCTCGTCGAAACGTGGGAACGTAATATTAGTGAAAAAACAGAACGGTAGTTATTGACTCGCGTATATGGATATGTATATGAGGCATTCCACGTCAAGTCAGCCACCCAATTTTTTGAAATCGCCAAAAATCGCATACAAATTTTTAGAAAGTAGTTCCAACTATCAAGAAAATTTGTGATTTTTTTCAGATTTTTAAATTACATTTTTTAGCCAGAAAAAAATACAAAAAATTTGTTTGTCCCATTTTGTAACTCGAAAATTATTCACCGTACAAAAAAAAAAGTAGGACATAAAGTTTAGGATTTTTAACGTGCTTTTCACTGAAATTTTTTACAAACTCCTCCGAAAACTCTGTATGCCATTTTCGGAGCAAATAATGTTTTGATATTTTTTTTTCTCACAATTGACATCTTCGATTCGTCTGTAGTTTTAACAGTTTTTTACTTGATGTATTTACAGACTATAAAAAAATTGGCGTAGTGGTGAATCCATTATTTCGAATGCATTTTTATTGATAAAATCTATCATTATAGAGTGATTTATCGAAATTGTGTAGATATTGATATTTTATCATTATAAATCGTAGACAGGGAAAAATAATAAAATAATCTCGTTTTGATGCTGCGAAGACGATTCCAGAAACAAAGCAGTATCATTGCTTCATTCCCAAAAATCATGCCCAGATCGAACCAAAAAAGTACTCATTGGCCATAGAAACTTCGGTGTATCCAAAGAGGGTAAATTAATTCTTTTTTGCAATCGAGAGACGTGAGTAGCCTTTGACTCAAATTTGAATAGACTTAAGAAAGACTTAGAAGACTTAAGAAGACTTAGAAAATAAAAATAAAAAAATAAAAAAATCTCAACCCTGTTAATGCACAGAGAAATTTGTTTATTCATTTAGGATGAAAAACGCATGGGAAGGAATGGATTCTCCACTGAGCCAATTTTTTTATAGTCTGTAAATATATCAGGTAAAAAACTATTTGAACTACAGACAAATCGAAGATGTCAATTCTGAGAAAAAAAAACATCAAAACATTATTTGCTCCGAAAATAGCATACAGAGCTTTTGGAGGAGTTCGTAAAAAATTTCAGTGAAAAGTACGTTGAAAATCCTAAATTTCATGTTGTACTTTTTTTTTCGTACGATGAATAATTTTCGAGTTACGAAAAGGAACAAGAAAATTTTTTGTATTTTTTTCCGGCTAAAATGTGTAATATAAAAATCTGAAAAAAATCACACATTTTCTTGACAGTTAGAACTACTTTATAAAAATTTGTATGCGATTTTTGGTGATTTCAAAAAATAGGGTGGCCGACTTGACGTGGAATGCCTCGTATGCACTCATATATGTCTTTATGTATATCGTTTTATATTATCCACATATTTCAGTTGCATCGAGCATTATCGCGTTTGCATGACTCCGAAGGGGGAGAAAATTCGCGAGAGCGTCGCAAAATGTGCGAGAGAAGTCTCTCGGTTTGTATCATGGAACATTGAGTATCCCTTTCGCAGAGTAATCGGCCGATCATTAAACACTCGTTCTAATTGAGAAATACAGTATGAGTATTTAAATGGCCGGTGCATTACAAACTGCGCAGAATGCAGCGAAATGCGAACAACCGCGGTCCAAGCTCTTTTTTTTTTTCATCGACGTTACTTTGGTTTTGAAAAAAATACAAACGCTCGCCTCGTCGGTATATTACAAGTACATGGTGCACTCTGTTTATGCCGAGCGAAGGCGGATATACATACCGTTAATTGCGATAACGCCTCGCCTGTATATATGCACAAATATTATAATTAACGGTGAGTGGAAGGCGCAATGAAATAATTCAAATTATTGCAGCCCTTTTTTTTAAACGTGAAAAGTTGCGGAACAAATATTATGTTTTTCTTTGCTCAATTCACGTTTTATCCACTGTCAAGTATTGCATTGCTTTCTCATTGAGGATATGCTGTTTTTTTTTTTTTTTTTTTTTTTTTTTTTTTTTTTTTTTTTTTTTTTAATTGGACAAAAAAGAAACGTGACAATTAACCTCTCGCTGGTCACCGCGGGTCAAATTGACCCGAGCTCCCACTTTGAGCTCAAATAAGCCTCGTGGGTTTTTCTCGGCCCTCTGGTGGAAGTTTGAAGTATTTATTATGGTAGCCATAATAGATTTTCGATATTTTCAAATAGCGGAATAAATACCTTTTTTGCAATGCCTGCCCCGAAAGTGCGATTTTCGATGGGTGTTTGACGTGCGGAAAGTGGCTAATTTCTCAACGATGCTTAACATTCCCGCACAAGTGCGGGAATGTCACAGATTCCCGAACTTGTGCGCGAATAACTCTGTTTATAGCTCACTTTACCCCATTGATTTACGAAAAAGGAAATTTAGGGATAAGAAAAAAAAAGTGTGCCCATTGGCGAATTAAAAGATTTTCAAATTTTAAAGAATTTTGTTATTTTTATTTTTTCAATTGATATATTTTGATTTTTTGAATTTTAATATTTTTTAATACTTGGATTTTTTGAATTTTGATATTTTGATTTTTTTATTTCTTGAATATTGATTTTTTGAATTTTGATATTTTTTTATTTTTTGTATTTTGATTTTTTTTTCAATTTCGAATTTGATTTGTCTATTTTTTGATCAGTTGAGGGAAAAATGGTGTTCGAGAATGTGGACAGAGGTGAAAGATAATTCGACGATGGAATCTTGTGGTTCTTAGACGTGTCCTGCGACGTGCCATCGCACAATGCAATCGTATAGCGTTGGCTTGTCCAATGGACATACCGGAAGCGCAGAAACAAACGGGGTGAGTTGCCACAACAAGATAGGTTACGTCGTGACGGCAAACTTGTAACATCACACCCAAATAAAAGCAGTTATTTAGGGTCAGTATATGGGCAGTTCTATGTAGGCCAATACACAACTCCGATCATGTGGAATTTCATTTCGTATTTTTCATACATCATAGTAGTAGACATTTTTCATTTTTTTGAAATTCCTTAATTTTAAATCTCTTATTTTTTTTATCCTGAAAGGATAATTTAATTTTAATAAAAAAAAATAGTTCAGAAATTTCCAAATTCAAGCCTCACTCACAGCATTCTGAATCGAAATAGTACTAATAATTAGTTTTTTTAGTAATACCAATAGCAATACTTCTCATAGTACTAATAATACTAATAGTGCTATTAGTACTATTATGAATGCTATTAGTGCTATTCGTATTAACTCCAAAATAGAGCCCTGGTAAAAAAATATTAGTATCACTAAAAGTACTATTTTATAATAATAATAATATTATAATAATAGTACTTTTAGTAATATTAATAGTTCTACCAGGGCTCTGTTTTAGCGTTAGTATTAATGACACTAATAGTATTCATAATAGTACTAATAGTACTATCAGAAGTATTACTAGAGATCCCTGGGAAAACAACTATTTGTATTACCAGTGCTCTGTTTTAGAGTTAATACGAATAGCACTAATAGCATTCCTAATAGTACTAATAGCACTATTAGTACTAACTATTTGTATTACTAAAAGTACTATTATATAATAATCATGGTATAATAATAGTACTTTTAGTAAAACTAATAGTTGTTGTACCAGGAATCTCCTTTATTGTTTATATTGTGACAGAACAAAATTGAGGCGATTTCTTGTTTGATTATTTGGCATGAAATATCCCGTATATACGACGGCACCGTAAAATGGGTCCTCGAAGAATGCGGCAAACTATTCGGCAGCACTCTAACGCGGAGCTTGATCGTTGGCGCGAGACGAGCCAATGTTGCGAGCTTTTTTTTCCAGTTTCGAAGAGATGCAACCGTTATTGCAAGTCCAAAACATTCATTATAAAGTTATTAATAATGTTCACCAACATCTGAGAATTTTTGCAAATCACAGCCGCCATATTGAATTTTAAAAAATTGTTTTCATTTACTTAGAAAACAAAATTATTTTAACTAATTTTTTTTTTATGTTTTAATCTTTTTGTTTTATATTTCAGTTTCATATAAGCAAATAAATTTTTACAAAAGTTGCACTATTTTTCATTATTTTTTTTATCAAATAGAACCCCCATTTTGAATTCTACAAATTTCCCTAAAGATTCGATTGAGATATTCGAATTCGCGAAACTGTAAAAAAAAAACTAAGAAATTGACTTTCACGAATATCCCATTTTTTTGAAATTTTGGATGCCATATTGAATCGTCTATTTTTTTAATTCATAATTTATTAATTACTTTCATTATTAACTGTATATATATAATACTCAAATGTAACTCGTTTTCCCTGGCATGTCATCACTGATACATCATATAAGTGAAGAAAATTCATAAGTACTCGGTAGCGTAATAGGTAGCCTGTTAGGTTGTTAGGTAGGATAGATAGGCAGGTCGCAGGTTCGAATCCCACTGGAGACAAAAGAAATTGAAATATAATGAAATTGGGTGTTTCAAAATTTTTTTTTATAATGTCATCGGTTCAGAAGCTATGTAAATGAAAAAATGTACATTATGAAAAATTTTGCAAGCAATAGAAATTTAAAAAAAACCGTATGAAAATTACAATAATTACAATAATACCTCACATTCCGACGGTCATATGAGCTTCATATGAGCGCAACCAATTTCACCACGGTATGACGTCAATATGATCTTCATATGAGCATCACAATTTCGTCACGCCATGACTGCCATATGAGCCCCATATGATGTGTTATTGTCAATCATCATATGATGCAAATATGACTTCCAGGTGAGCACTCATAAGCGACACACAGCTGTGAGTGTTCCTATGCGTCATAGATGCGTCATAGAATTCTGAAAATTTAATATGTTTTTACATGAAGTATTCAGGAGGTCGTGTAAAAATTTCACGACGATTAAGAAGCTTTTTATTGAACAATTAACATTAAAAAATTTCATAGGGACTCAACATCCTTAAGGTAGTCCTTGCGGTATCGCCAGGTAAACGGAATACTGTGATTTGTAAAAAATTTTGTACACGCTTTAAAGGCGAAACTAGTGTGTCTAACAGTGATTCTGAATTATCGAGCTTCGATTTACACAAAAAAAAAATATCACAATAATGGTTTAGAAAAGTTACTCATTTGACGCTAATAAATCAGCATAAATAATTTTTACACTGTTTTTCCGAGGTAATATTAGTAATTTCAGTGATTCTGAATTATGTTGTTTTTTAATACAAAAAAAATTATAACACTGGATTTTCCAGAAAAATTACTCAGTTAATGCTGAAAAATCCACGGACTTATTTTTACACTATTTTTTTGGAAGTAATATATTTGTAATTTTAGCTCAATCCTGATGAGTGAC